>VYXH01007509.1:718946-823709 GCA_013397275.1 Burhinus bistriatus
AGATGCTTACTCTATATTTAAGAATGTTCTATCATTGGTGATGGCAATAGAAGAGAAAAGGAATAGAAGAGAAAAGGTTTTCAGGTCCTTGCTTACAATTGTGTTGTGCTGTTGGGTACCACACTGTTCTCTTAAGTCCAAGAAGACATGAGTGAATGCTCTGGTTTCTTGGGCAGCTCCAAAACTTAGTGACATCAGTATGAAGTTCATAGCCTTTCGTCAGTACTGCTGGGACACTCACATGTTCCTTCTAAATCAAGATATATAATTTATGGGTGTCTTCTGGAGACTAGAACACTTTATGTAGATTTGTCCCAATTATTTGACAATCTGCATTGTTCAAATTTCATCCCTTCCTCATATCATTTGAAATTCATATGGAAATTTAAATGCACTGCAAGATGGTTTCAGATTTCTCCTGGGAGTCTGGCAAAAGTGGAGTTTTCTTGTGTTTAGCATTTTAGCCCCCTGTTCTATTTACGTGCAGCCACTTTGCTACAGGGGAAGGCAGCAGGCATCTCAGGGACGAACGGGGAGAAGCTTAGCGCATTTGGTGCCCAGAGCATTTGGTGACTGGCATAGCACCAAATTATTAATACTGCGATAACAGCTTTAAATCAGGTCCTGTGATGTACATCCTTTTCCTTTTAACTGCTGAGTGGTTTTCTGCTAGTCGCTGTCACATTTTACCTCTTATATTTAGGAAATTGTGCTTGGGTAGTAAGAGTGAGGCTGGGGGAAGAAGGGACAAGCAGTGTTGAGGGAGGAGGATGAGGGCAGAAGGCTCGAGGCAACGGCTCAGAATGATTAACTGAGCCCAGGGCAGCTATCATGATGCCCTGTGAGAAGATGTGAACTCTTGCACTGGCACCCCCAAACAGCATGAAGAAGCAACTGTGATTTTTCTATTTTTTTAAATGTGATTTCTAGTCTGTTTGCAGATCGTGCGTTATGTGCCACTCCTTACTTAGCGTAGTTTACAAATAACAGCCTAATCTCAATCATTACTACAATTATTTGATAAATAACCTGTTATACTAGCACAACTTCAGTCTCATTGAAAACATGAAAGCTATTGTACAATGGATTTTTGACAGTCTCACTGGAGCCCACTCTGATAAAATCTATAGGGAAATCACTCCCTGCATGGCTGTGCTCATTACGCAGCTTTTTAGACAATAGGCTCACTATCGCTAAACAGAAAAGCTTTACTGCTTTTCCTGTGTACAAGAGCAACTTTGTTCTTTGCTGTTTTTCATGTAAAACAAACCCAAACACCAACAAATAAAGGAATTATCATTTAGCTATTGCCGTCAGTTCTGCGTGACCTTACAGAGTAGGAACTTTCCATTCAGTCTCTGCAAGCGAGAAGGAAGAAGTGTTTGTTCTTCTGTTCACCCTGAGGACAGCACCATGTTCAAATGGACTTCACAAGCTCAGCTCCATCAGCAGACACAGAAGGAATGCAATGTCACCGTTATTTTTATGTGTGTTTCGAGTTGGTATAGGTATTTCTGTTACAGAAACGTACCTTTCAAGTCTTCAAGATTTGTATTCTCCAATGCAGAATAGCATGAGTGTAATAGTGTTGTTTGCTTCCTGAGATGTGCCGAGTCAAGAAACAAAGCAGGAATCGATCTTTTAGACATTTACGTGCAAAACATATGAAATGGGAAACCGAAAATCTCTGTAAGTAGCATCATTCTGTGAGCTTTATAACATTCTTAAGCATGTAGTAAATTATGTTAGTATGGCTGTTAAACAGAAGCATTTAAAAGAGGAGTATTTCAGTATTTTTCAAAAAATTAAAAAACCAAAGAACTGAAAAATAACCCTCAGAGAATACGCTGGCACTTACATTTCTCGCAATTAAGCACCGAGCAAGGGATTTTTCTCTACTTTGAAGGAAAGTTCTGTAGTAACCTTTCCAAATTTTGAAAAAAGAAAAGAAAAGGATGTACTAGAATGGCATTGCATTGTGTCTCATCTGGCACAGCTCTTCAATCTCTTCAATAATTTCCGGTGCCACAAAATGTCTTCGTGTAACATAGCAACAGTTTCAGCAACTGTGCAGACTTAGAATCATCAAAAACATTGTAGTTTGGTTTAAATCACACGGATCCCTTCCCTATTCTACACGTTGTATAATGTGTGGGTACGGTGTTTACAAATAGCTGTCCCCCCTCCCACAGCAAAAGAAAAGAATAACAAAACCATGTGAATGGATACTATGTTTGATACTTGAAATCCGTACGAGGCATCCAAGACATCTTGGAAAGGAAAAAACTCCTTAAGGGGAATATGCCTCATTTCTTTCTGAATACTTAAATAGCAACACATTAATGATCAAAATAACCAGATAGCAATAAATAAAGTGGAAACGATAAAATGATGAAAGTTCTATTGCTTACGGAATGTGTGCTTTCTTATGCGATGCACTGAGCTTCAAAATAGCTTTCAAATAGATACTCAGTGTACAAAGTTGTGTTACCAACCAGGTACGGACAAACTCATCGAAGTCAGAGAACATTCTGAAAAGTGCCAGAGCCTGGGATGTACTGATTCATGAGCAGTAGCTTACATATAGAGTACAGTTTAATCAGATTAAATAAACACTATAATAAGGCTTTAAGTATACTTGCAAGGTTACATATTTAAATAAGGAAACATGTAGGATTAACTTGCTAAGGGGTTGGTTAGTTGTTTGGGTTTTTTCCCTAAAGCTGTATTACAGTGTAGTATATTTTCCAAAAAAGGAACGTTGGAAGCTGTTTAATATATAATTTTATTTTGTTTTAGAACCAGAGTGAATAAAACCCTAGAAACCTACAGTTTCCCAGAAAACCTAGAAAATACAGTTCTTCCACCAGTCAGCATGAAATGGCCTTCACAGTCTGGTACGTCTTTGCCAGTGTGTACATGTATTCTCATTAGGCTGTAGCTTGTTAAAGGATGGTATCAGGAGCTGTCTTTAATCTGGGGACCAGTGGCACCTGATGGTCAGTGAGGGGTCCTAAGTGCCACACTTGTGTGTATATAAACACTTATGTGTCTGTGTGTGTACAAAATATATGTGGGTTAATAAAGCTCGAACATGGAAACTCTACTCTGAAAGGAGATTTTTTTCTCACCATCTCTCCCTACTATGCGTAAGTAACCCCCAAAATTATGACCGCAGGGAGTTTTTCTTCCTAGCAGAAGGTCCACAATCAGAGCAGGGGAAAGGAGCAGCTATGTAATGGAACGGGCCCCTCAGTGGGATGATGCATTAAATGTCCCTTGATCACACTGAGATAAAATCAAGACTTCTAGAACATGAAATGAAGATTGCGCTGGTCTGAAAACACTGAAGAATATCATTAAAACACACACAAAACCACTGCAGTTGAGTTTACAGACCAGAAATTTAAAATGAGCATCCTTGCCTTCAGGTGCATTCAATAGACAGATAGCCCTGCGTGTCTAGGTAGGACACGGCACAGAGATGCCACCAGGCTCTGCTCCCACCCCGGAGAGAGGGGCGCGCTCTTCGCCTACGTGCTGAGCCGAGATGCACCTCGTAACCCTGCGCTACGAATTGATCCCCCTGGCCAAGGGGGAGCAAAAGCAGAGGGAGCTGGTGCACCAGACAAACCAGCCTCCGGCAATAACCGTGGAGCGCTACGCTACTCTTTTCATACAGCTTCTCTCCCTCTCTGCGGAGCAGAGCTGCAGCTAATGTGGGAGACATAGGTTTCGCATTTCAGTAGCCGTTGAGATGTTCAGGACATGAGCTGCTGGTAACCAGGTGAGCACTTAACTCATTCTGAATATGCAGTTTCTGGAAAGATCTCACTTTCCCTCTTCTAGCAAGTAATGGTGAACTCAAAGATGGATATGAACATTACACGAGTTAGGTACTGAAAACACAGTAGCGGTGCCTGACTTCATCTTCAGCAAACAGCACATTGTAAGAGCAGGAGACAGTGTAGTCTAAGTAATCTCATTTAAAAACAAATATATGGTATTAGGGGAAATCTTGTCCTTAATGAAGTCTGTTAAGTCTTGCAATTAATCTCATTATAACCAGAATTTCATGCAAATAGTTGCTAGCAATATTAACGCTGATAGTAACGCTTGCCGCAGCTGGAGGTCAGGAGAACTTAAGGGCATTTTCCAGCCCTCTTCCCTGAGCACCACTTTCGCAAGGAGTAATTATGCAGAGTGAAAGCTGATGGATTGTTCTGATATCAGTGAAGCCTTCATGTCTTTTCACCAGATGTAAAGTGTAATCAGAATTTTACAGAAGTACTTCTGAATGTCATTTTTACAGTTTTCTTGGCAGCTTTTTAGAATCCATTTCCTGTCATACACGGAGGTACAAAGAAGCAGAATTGTAAAAATGCTGCATTTCTTTTCCTCCTTTTTCTTAAACGGGTGAAAGCTAATGACAAGAAATAGCGGATCGAATCTTTATCAGACGTGTAACACTGTGGGGACTTCAGTAGCCCTGTAAGGTGGCTGTGTTTTTTTCCATAGGCGGATAGTGCCAGGTTGCCTATTATCTCAACTTTTGTTTTGTAATCAGAATGTCTTTAGTCAGAAGTATCACTGTACTGGTATGCTTACTGACTGAAAATTTCAGATCATCAGCATCCCTTGCCAAACGCCTCGTACACGCTGCGCCTAGCACCTGGAACGTGTGGTTTACAGCAGCTTCCTATACTGCAAAGAGGAAATATTTGGATTGCAATTCGGGACTCGCAATGGCAATGCAGAGCTGATACCAGAGTGTGGTGGTGGGCTGCTGTGCCAATGACAACAGCAGATCGGAACGGGGGAAGAGCTCAGCAGAAGATTGCTCCGTTATTTTTATAGACAATCTACCTACCTGGCCAAACCACAGAGAAGTCTGTGGCCAGTCACCAACTTACTATCATCACTGGACCTTTGATTAAAGTCTATCACTTCTGATTGCTGATATTGTGCAGTTAATTTAGTGTTGATAGATCAACTGCATGGACTGTTGTCATGGGCGTTTGCGAGTCCGCAGTGCCAGGTCATAAAAAGATTGGCAGCACACAGCAATATTGAGAATCTTACACCTGTAAAGCTCTCAAACCGTAGATAGCGTATGTATTCATTGTCTTACAAAACAGATAAAGAGAAGGGTTTATCAACAGGAAAGTGTTGTGCCTGCCTGCTTGCTCCAGGTTGAAAGGAAAGATCCATATTGGCAAGATCTTTATCAACTTATTTCTGGAATCAGCAAGGGTATTTTTGCTTCTCAGGCTTCGTCCTGACTGCTACTCTGGGACATTCAGCTTAGTTTTTGCTTCTCTTCTGTGTTCTCTTCTCTCTTCTTAGTGAGCATTTATACATTGTGAAATCATAGAATCAGAATCATAGAATCGTTTGAGTTGGAAGGGACCTTAAAGATCACCTACTTCCACCCCCACGGCCATGGGCAGGGACACCTCCCACTAGACCTGATTGCTCAATGCCTCATCCAACCTGATCTTGAGCACTTCCAGGGATGGGGCCTCCACAACGTCCCTGGGCAACCACAGTTCCCTTCTAAATAGGCTCTTTCCCTTCAGACTAGACACATGCGACCACTGGAGGTTGTTTCAGATCTGAATGTATAGTGAGGCAACAAAATTTGAAAGCTCTTATCATTCTCTGTGTTGTACAGTAAGTTATACTGTAGCCCACATTTCTGAAAGATCAAGGGAGGAAGTGCTGCCCAGAGATCAAGAAGTGCAGGCAGAGGATGCAAGGCGTCATGACCAGCTAGCGAAGGTACCTCTGGAAAACATTTTGGTGAAATGAGGCCAGGAAAGTTTCGTTTATTTTTTACTTTGATGACAGGACTTCAGTAGCAAGATGTATTTGAAACTATGTTTGGTTTTGATCCTCTTAGGAGTTAAATCAGTGAGAATGTGACTGATTGCAGGAGCTGTTCTCCCATGAGATCTTTTATACAAGAGCAAAAAAATTGTCATATTGTACATCACATGAATAAAACCGGGAACAGTGTAACTCAACATGTCAACATATTTGTTGGGTAGGAACAGTCCAAACAGTTTGCCTTTGGTGTGGTCAATTAGCCCAGTAAGGGCTTGCAAAGTTAGAGACTAAATGGTGCTCTGCAGTTTTCACTCAATCGTCTGCATGACGTGGTTGTGCTGGGACATTACACTTGAGCTCCGAAACAAGTTCAGTCTAAACCAGCTTGTCTGCCTGTGCATCCTATACATAACACAAGCTCCATGAGCCCTTTTTCATGACTACTGATTTCTACCTGAGTCTCCTAAATTGCCCTTCCTGTTCCTTCTCTCATTGTTATGGGCCTGTTTTAAGATGGATTTGCCATTCCCTGAACCTTCTTATTTACCTTGTTTGGCTTTTTTCTCAAAGGTTTGGCAGCTTTCCACAGGTAAGGTTGCTATTATAACATTTATAATATTTCAATGCCAATGTAGTCAGAAAGAAATTTAACTAATTATTATCCAAATATTATTTTCTGGATAACGTTGCTTTTATGACAAAGTAAAACGCATTCTCTAAATCCGCTTTCAGATTTTCTTCAGGGTGGTGAGTTATTTTCCAATACACTGTGTCTTTGTACCAGACTGCTGCACTGCTGGTATGTGGCCGATAGGTAAACAGAGAATGTGAATATGAACAAGAAAGGTTAATAATCGAGCATAAATTACCACAATTTATATTTAACCTGGGAGATGTTATAATCCCTGAGGTAAAGGACATAAGACGTAGGGGTCTTGTACCAGCTGACAATCAAGACATGCAATGCTGTTACCAGGATTATAAGGTTTATTTCTATCCCTGTAATTTCAAGTAGGTCTTACGTAGAATGTAAGTATCTTTTATGTTTGCTATCTGCACAGCTGTGAATGTCATCAAGCTCCGATGTAGTTCTTACGCATTTAAAAAAAAGAGTTTCTAAAACAGAAAAGTAAGAGCTGGGCTCTCTCCAGAAATACAGCGAAAACAACTTCTCTAGGCAACACGTGTCTCCAACTCTGCTTCTTACGGCTTTGTGTGACACAGCATCATAACCTTCTCCTACACACCCAAAAGGAAGGATGTTTTGTTTTAAAGGAGTCTTTTAACTTTTCTTTGCCATCCCCAAGGTGCCTAAATAACACAGTCAAGTCACCCAACCTTGAAGCCAGCTTATCCAGCCTTGATTTTTCCAGACCCATACACCAATATGAAAAGAAGTACTGTCTCACAGTCAATAGGATTATGTATGCATTCAGGAAGATTTAAGTCAGTGTCAAACACAAGTACTTGCTTTCAGATTTAGCTGAGTACAATTAAAACTCTTGTCAGATATAACTCTTTAATTAGATTTATTTTTTTCCCCTGTTATTTCTACAATAACATTTATATAACCTGTGAGAACTGGTATTATCATTCTCCTTGCGGCATATTTACACTCCAACAAGCTGCTGTGTCCGTAAATGCACCCAGAGACAGAGTGCATCAGTGGCCACCATTCCACTGCCAAGAGCCAAAACTGAAGAAAAAGGGCAAAGCTGTTAGTACAGTTTTTCAACAACCTAAAGAAAAAGAGTCAGTCATGAGAGCAAAATGATTGCCACTCTATGAGAGAGAAGATTGCAGCTGCAGAATGCAAAACAATTTCATTGACCTGTTATTGGTTTGAAAGATAAAAGGCTTTCTCTAGAAGTGCTTTAAAAATGCATATATACACACACGCGCATACATACGCGCGCACACAAGGTTAATAGAAAGCGAAAAAAGTCCAGCTGCAAGGAGTTATACCAGTGGGGCTAGTATCTCTTCGTGTGACCGTGGATGCATTGTAGTTGTCTCATTGCTTGTCGAGGAGTTTCTGAATGTCTGGAAAAAGAAGAGAAAACACTGTTAATTAAAGCTGAGAATGGGAGAAATGAATTGGTAAGAAATAAAGGCAGGGAGGTAATCAATGAGGAAGGAGGATCCTGCTGGTAGGATGCAATTAGACTTCAAGGAAAAGGACACTGTGCAATTGATCATATGATAGCTCCCTGGCTATTGTGAAATATTTTGCTCCACTCAGGGTGAGGACACAAAAGTGGTAATTATGTCAATCTTGCAGTCGAAGTTTTAAAACAACAGAAAGTTGACACAGATAACTGCATTGAATTAAAAAACCCACCAAAGTACAGACAAGTATTGAGAATCACAGCATCATAGAATCACAGCATCTTAGAATCTTTTAGGTTGGAAGGGACCTTAAGGATCATCTAGTTCCAACCCCCCTGCCATGGACAGGGACACCTCCCACTAGACCTGGTTGCCCAAAGCCCCATCCAACCTGGCCTTGAACACTTCCAGGGATGGGGCAGCCACAGCTTCTCTGGGCAACCTGTGCCGGTGCCTCACCACCCTCAGAGTGAAACATTTCTTCCTGAGAGCTAATCTAAATCTCCCCTCTTCCAGTTTGAAGCCATTACCCCTCGTCCTATCACTACATGCCCTTGTAAAAAGTCCCTCTCCAGCTTTCTTGTAGGCCCCCTTCAAATACTGGAAGGCTGCTCTAAGGTCTCCCTGGAGCCTTCTCTTCTCCAGGCTGAACAACCCCAACTCTCTCAGCCTGTCCTCATAGCAGAAGTGCTCCAACCCTCTGATCATCTTCATGGATCTCCTCTGAACCTCTGAATCTTTCCATTAGTTATTGGGAAAGAGAGAAAAATGGAGTAACAAACCTATTGCACTGATGACAGTTTGATCTGAATAATTAACTCTGATACACAAAAATAAAAACTGAACTGTCTAGGATGATCTTACATATGAAGCCCAGCAGAATTGTGGACAAATGCTTCTCCTTAGCAAGCTAGGTAGTAGCAGGAAGTGGGTTTGATTAATAGTAAAAGAATGAGTAAATATGTAAAATAAAGAAAATCTAGTAAGGAGTAGAAAAGCACGCGATATTTCCTTTTCTATAGGAACCACAAAACCATAGGTGAGGTGGTTGTCTCCCTTTGTGGCTGCTGTGGGAGGAGATCCTTTGAAATGGGTGTACTATGGAGTGAGGGATGGACCACTGTGAAAGTCTAGGTGAAATGTTTTCAACCCAAATTTCATCCAATTGTGTAAGTTCACAATTGAATATTGAATTCTATTCTGGGTCTGGCAGGGGGTCAGGACACCACCGTGGTAATGCCTGCCAAAAATCTTATTAGATAGGGTGCTCTCAGGATCTCATAGCTAATTGTCAGCTTAGTTGTTTATTAATAACTCATCCAAGCCCTATATTTCTTATAGAAAATTGGATTAATCTCGTTTTCAACTTCCATCAGCCCAGCATACCTTCTAGATTATTCTTCACATAGGCCTGGGATTCTTAATTTTTCTGTTTATTTTTTTCAACTCGTTCAACACCATATGACAAATGCCCCTAAAAGACAAACCATCAGGGGCACAGAGCGGACTGGGGCAGGATATTACAGGACATAAATAGAAAGAAAAAGCTGTAAATTCCTAACGTACTAACTAACTTCCTTACCCTCACCTCCGGGGCTCTCTGGATATATTGCTGCCATTGAGGAAGTCACCTCTGAAACCGAAATGGAGAAATAGCAAGTGCTGTGTTCTTCCTGCAAGATGTTTTCTCAGGGGCGTTTATTTGTTTTTCTTTCTAGCAGCGAAGCCACGGCAGTTCATTCGGCTTTTCTTCTTCTTGAAATTAATGTTGTGAGCAAATGAAAAAAGTCACACCTAAAATAATTCCCCATCTGTAAAAGTGGGGACAATAACGCCTTCTTCACAGGGGTGCTGTACATCCCAATTAAGGGTTTGGCACTCTCTGAGACATCTCCTCGCTCTCTGCATGGCTTGCTCAGCCCTTGGCTCCCTCCCTATGTGTTCACACAGCCTTGATTTTCTTTAAAGCTAGTGTCCTAAAGCTCATGGCTTATCCTCCAAATTTCTAGTCTCTAACCTTGTAGATCTTGAGTTTTACTCTGATACAGACTTCAGAAGCACCCAGTAAAATATCACGTGTTGGATGATGGTTTAAGAGACTTTTTTTTAATATTATGCTCTGAACAACGTACAGCCTTTGGGTACTGCTAGATAACATCCCAGGGCTGGCCAAGGGAGAGGAGATGCAACCTGCACTCCTGGGGCTGAAGGACCCCCACCCAGTCGATACCCTACATACTGTGCTGTCTGCAGTATTGCATTCGTAACATAGCCACCCTTCATGCAACTTTATGGAAATTATTTGAAACAATTTTTTTTCTTTTCCTTCTACTTCCTCTAAGATTGAAGCTGATGTGAATTTGGATCTGTTTTTTTGCAGGTTGGGTTCTTCCTTTCCTACATGAAATGTGACATCTGTTGACAGCTGGGTGATAATTTTTTGACAGGAAGAGGTGTTTTTGGGGGGAGAGGAATCAAATTTAGCGACCATGAAACATTTAACGAATTTGCTTTGGTCTCTCTGAGTAGCTAGTGCTGAACAAATTTCATAAAAAAAACAGTTAGATTTGTGTTGTACTTTGCAACATAAAAATAATATCGTGACATCTTAGTGAGCACTACTATTGTGCAATGGAAGAGCATATGGCCCAAAGATATTTAATGAAAAGACATTTTAAAGACACTAAACCTAGATTTAAAACAACTTTGTTTCTTACAGCACTCATCTCCTGGAAGAAGAATACTTTCCTAACAAAATCTTAATCTCCACAATCAAGGACTAGAGTGAGCTGCAGTTCAGGTTGAAGACAATTAAAAATTAGTGGGAAATAGCTGGAAATGGCACCCAGTACAAGATGGTAAAGATACAGGTTTCCTATTTTATACACATTCTTCTTATTGAGGGATACTGGCTCTGCTGTCCTTCGCTGGTGTAAATCACAAGTCCAGTAGGACACACAGAGATCTTTTGGTGTAAAACCAGCCTAAGGAAGGGAAGAATTAGACCCCATCTCTGAGGAGTTCCTGGTAACATGCTTTTGCCTGTGGCGAAGGTTTACTTTTGAGGTCAACTTTCTACAAAACATTCTTTCAACAATTTTATGCTGTTTTCCAAGTATTTGGAATATATTTGCAGCAGTTCAGGGGAGTCAGGACTCTGAAAAAGCAAGTGAGACACCCATACCATCTTTAAACATCAGTTTAAATATTCTTTTTTCTGCCCAGTTGCATATGTACCCATTAGACCCAGTTTCACAATACACAGCCTAAAAGTGAGCAGTATGAGTGGTAGCAGTGTAAGAACACTTCACACCAACTCGCCTTCCCCTTCCAGAGGGTCCCAGTGCTGTGCTGAGACCCAGCTGCAGCCCTCCCACCGACCGCCGCTCCTGCCAGCGTTGCTTAATTTGCTGCCGCCAGCCCCTCTGTGCTGCGGGGTTCCTCCTCCTAACAAATGTGAGCGCCTCGGTGAATGTCAGACCAACCCTGTCGGGATGAAAATCCTCAACAAAAAGATGATGATTACAGACTCATTAGGCAAACCTATAGTGAAAGTGCTGCGACCAAATGTTCAGTACTTACAGTGCCATAAATTTTCCTAAATGGTAGAAGAGTGTTTTAAGCAGGCTCGCACTTATTCTGGGTCAGGATCATTAGGGAATGATTCTCTCCTGCTTTAACTCATGTGGCAGAATCAAGGGTTGTGCATTTTGGGGTTGCTTCATTTTCATTCTTACTTTTAAGAGGTGGTCTCAAGCCAAAAGCCCAGATCTGAACTGAAGCACTGAATCCAGCTTGCGCTACCAAAGCACCCCTCTAACGGGCAAGAGCAGTGGGACATGGGAAATGTTTCTTTTGGATTTGAATTTCAAACTTCCAGCTGAAAGATCTGGATCCTTAATTTTTGGTGCACTAAAGATGTACAGTATCTGTACACAGAACAACGACTTTGATTTGCACCTCTTTTATATTTGGGGAGCATAGGTTGTTTTATAAAGAAAAAGAAGCCTAGTATATTCACAGCAGCAATTAATATTAAACATGCTGTATATATAATTGATGGTGATGACAACTGAGTAAATTAACTCTGGGTTTTATTTTTCTTGGAGGGGTTGGTGTGTTTCATCCAAAATTGATTAGTTGCCTTGCCTTGACTTTATCGCACCGTATTGAACTCACTGGCACTGAACCCGCTGCACCTGTGTCTTTGTGGGAATGAGTAATGCAACCTCCGCAAAGTGTCATATGAAGGAAATAGCAATCTGGACAGAAAAAACAGAGTTATTGATGTCTGTCTCGTAGTAAGCTAAAATGATGCTCGCTGCAGCTTCCACTGGGTCCTCCAGTACTGGAGCATGTTGGACATCACTCAGATATTTTCTTGAAGGAACATCCAAACGGAAATCTTGGCCTCCCACAACAAACTGTAGATAATAAAATAGTCTTTGGGTCCAATTCTACTATGATTAATAGTAGAAGCAGTGAAAATATTTTTTATAATAGTCCATGGGGTTGCTAAGGTTGACACAAGTGTACCTGAACGTTAAATTTAGTCAATTTTTTTCCTGTGTACTGCAGTTTTTCTCAGCTGTACCAGGAGTTACTGTTTGGCTCCGGTCACCAGAGGGATAGGCAAAACAAGCTGAGCAATAACAGAGAAATTTGTGTGATTTCAACCACTCTTGCGTTTACTTTTTTTGAGTGACAAGTGGCAGGAAGCCAACTTTTAAGCTAGTGTTTGGAAAGAAGAGACGAGTTCACTGCACTCCTGTTCAAAGCATGCCCACGGGTAAACGAATGGAACGGTTTACCACTGCTGAAAGGCTGAAAAGGGACGTGATCTCCTTTCTGAATACAGCACAGAGCTTAACACTGGCAAGGAAGAAGACCTGCTTGACTTCGAGACAATACTGGCACAAGAGTAAAACAAAAAGGATAAATGGAACTGGAAATAGGAAGGTTTTTAACCATTACAGGAGTAAAGGTATGGAAACATCCTGAGATTTAGGTCCACATATCAGCAGAATCTCATTCCTAGAGATGACCTCACAGTATTTATCTGAGTTCTTTCATTCCTCTCTTGAAAAAGAAAATGAAAAAATGACTCATAGAAATGTTCTATTGGCATGGTCTCAGTCCCATGAGCCTGCTGTATTCTGCAGAGAACTAGCTATAGCTCTACAGTTATCCACCTGCATTTTACTGTTAGATTTGCACATTTGTTCTCCCTTTTTTTCTTAACTTATATTCCCGTATGCAATATCTTTCAAAGATTAAATAAATTACTATTCAAAAGGCAACATTACAATTCTATTTATACTCCCAGGTTCTTCACTGAAGCTCAGTACTACAATGTAGTTTCTAAAAGTGAAAGAATTTGCTTTTTTGTAAAATACGTTAATATAGAAAGGCTTGTGAAGGAGAAAGAACTTCAAAGACTCTGTAATGCTCTATTATTATCTACTCCATAAAAAGGGCACCACAGTAGCTTACCTTGCTGACAGTGCATATGACTACCTGTTTTTTTGGACTTTAGGACGTATAGCAGGGAATGAATTAAGCTATCAGTCATTTCACAAAATGGTTCTAGGGAAAGATTAAGCTTCACCTATGAATTTCCGTGAAGTACAGTCATTTGTGCACACATATGAAGCCAAATGCAGTTTTACAATATTGGGTCATTATATAGAACTGTTTTCCCCTAAATAAATACTCAGCAAATGGGCTTTTTTGCACCTTTGTTTTGTGGGGCTTTTTTGCCTGAAAGATTATCTTAGTTACTCGTCTTCATACCCTGTGAATGATTACTTGAGTGAAGGACCTGGGAGGTTGCATAGGTACTTCAGCTGGGGATGTTAAAAAGGAGTTCAGTGTCTTGCCGCTGTATTGCTGTCACTACAAAGCTTTCTGGGTCTGCTTCAGTGAGCACAAGAGCCTAGAGCAAGATTTGGTCCCCCCAGTGGGTGCTGCTGGATTTATTGGACCCATACCCTTCCAGCTGCTGGGCATCCCTGGGGGCTAGAGAAATACAAAAGGGATGGACCACAGAGAGGGGTAGTAGTCTCAGCCCTCCCATATATTGCCACCATATTCCCCTCTGCCTCTGACAACAAACATAATATCTCTTACATACTTTAATCGCTGGGGTTTTTTTCTTTAATGAACCATGTTTTTTAAAAAAAAAATTAGACTCATACACATACACGTATATTCACGGATATTAATCAGGCAAGATATTGCATATGCTCCGAGCCATGGAAACTTCTTAGTCTCCAAAGACAGTTACAGAAGTTGTAATCATTATTAAAGGACAAAAAAAAAAAAAAAANAAAAAAGAAAAAAAAACCCACAGAAAACAACAAGGACCTCAAACTGTCAAGCCTTCAGAAAGAAGTTTACGAAGATTTCCGGAGGTCTCTGAAAGGCAATGAGGAGCGCTGCTTCCACAGCGGGCCCATCAGAGGAAACCCACAGCCCATGATGCTCCACCAGGTGGGTTACT
Source organism: Burhinus bistriatus (assembly GCA_013397275.1). NCBI lineage: Eukaryota > Metazoa > Chordata > Aves > Charadriiformes > Burhinidae > Burhinus > Burhinus bistriatus. The sequence continues at coordinate 733,387 of VYXH01007509.1, forward strand.
CTGCGCCACGCTCACGTGACAGTGAACCGCACTGAGGAACAACAGCTGGCTACATAAACCGTTATTCCACTGAATTTCAACTACTACTACTACTACTACGTTGAAACAAAGACTGTAAATACATGTTTAGAAATCTTTTTGCTGCCTTTTCTCAGGAGGTTATAGCACAAAGCACCTGCGGATGGATCCTCTCTGGTCTGTGTTCAGTATCCAAAACTGCAGGCGGGTGCCCATAGTGCTTCACCTTGGGGCTCAGCGTGGGGCAGGGGAGGCGTAGAACAAAATGGGGAAAAAATCACCACTTTTCAATCCTCTTACCACGCCTTTGTTTTATTTTAAGAAAACTACACGCTGCCAGAAATCAAGGCAATGAGAAACATCTGTGTTTCCTCATTTTTGAAATACAGTCATTCTTTGAGTACTCTCTGGTGCACATGCTACACTTTTTTCATATTTTGCACCTTTTTAATTAAAAATATTTCTTCTATCATTTTCTTTTAGAGTGCTGTTTACTTTTTCTGCCATTGTAAGGTCATTGAAATTTAGAGGAGGAAAAGTAGTAACCATGACATCTTGAGGTGAGTGGGTGAACTAAGCCATGGAAAGAGCCCGTAACAAGGTATGACAACGGGAATAGGCATCAGACAGGTGTATCATCCCTGAGAAGTCAGTGAAAGCACAGAAATGACAGGACAAATTAGGTTCTATAAATTAAAATGTAAAGAAACTCTGACTAAGCATCTTGAATGTCTCATGAAATAAGAGGTCACTAAAAGATTGCTCTTGCTTGTGTCAACAGAATCCCTTCAAAAACAAACGCCTTGTCTTGTGCTTGGTACCATGATATATCTATTCTGCCGTTACTAACTTCTACATTTTTGCATTGTGCCTCTGTCAAACATTGAACACAGCATCTTTACTCATTACCTTATAAATCTACTGTAGCAACCTAGAAGTCATAAAATTGCCAATGTGTATTTATGGAGTAGGTGTATTTTATCACGGCTTTTTCTTCCATATCTTTTAGTGGTAGTAGACTGATACCTATTGAAATTCAGAAACATTTTGTATAAATAGATGTTTATTTTGTTGTTATTTAAATATATGAGACTGTACTATATGTGTGGCTCCTGATACTTACATGCAAATTTCTTTTAAAAAGATGACTAAGCCAATTTAAACTGCATGTAAAGAAAACATTTCTTTACCGAGACTTGCATGTCAAATTTCAGCCAGAGAGAATTTTAATACAGAACCCTTACACTTACAAACCCCTCAGAAACAATATTTATAATGGAAATTTTGACAGCACCTTCAGTACAGCGGTGAAAATAACACCACCATAATGAAAAAGAAATGATGATAAACAGAATATATTATAAAGTAGGGTCTAACAAATTCATAGCCTTTACTTTTGTCAGCAAGCCGGCGACAGGCAGTGAAATACAAAACAAGCCTTAGCTTTTAAATAAGAACAGCCTGAACAACAAAAGGGCTTCTGTAAAATAGATTAAGAAAATATAATACCATCCTTACTGCATAAAGTACTATTTTCATTAGAAACCATAATTCACAAATTAACACTAAGAGCACTTAGAACTGAAGAGGTGAAAAATGTGGCTATCTGTCATTTTGGTAGCATATTTTCTTCCAAAAGACATTCTTATTACATTTCCCAGGCAGGTTTGTTAATGCCTTTTGTTTAAATATTCATACGTGGGCTTTTGAGTCTGACTCCTGCAAAGAGAGACAGAGCCTGGGAGCTCCTGCTGAAGCTGCTCAGAGACGCAATCCATGGCACAACAGGGTGACATCCATGGGTGGATATACTGCCTGGTGGCTGCCCCGCGTCCGAACATAGTACTTTATGCAGTAAGGATGGTATTATATTTTCTTAATCTATTTTACAGAAGCCTTTTTGTTGTTACCTACATACCTACTTACCTACATACCTACACACCTACATACCTACATACAAACAGGCTACTTGGGAGGCTGGCCCATAGTAGAATCTGCAAAACGAACACTGGGAATGATCCTCTTCACGTATTTTCTAACCACATTTCTGCATTACAGCTTCCAAAGACAGCAGCAGAGGACTGGCTCCAGCAGTGGTATGTTGTGGGGCTGGTGAAGGAGATCTTCCCTTGCCTAATGCGACACCAAAGTGACATCTCCATATGGAGGCAAGGTGGAAACACTCCCATGGAAACTAACGTGGCTTTTCATCAATTTTTTTTGGCATGAATACAACTGTTAGCCTACACAATGAGCCTGCCTGTGTAATAATATGTTAAACATGGTAACAGCCATTCTTCTATTGGTTGAAAAAACTATATTTAGTGAAAACATACATCTACAATAGAATTTAGATTTTGTAAAAACATACAAGGTAAAAGATGTAACCCAGACACTGCTTGGTTTCCATCTTTAATCTGTCTAATGTAATGCAGTATTTAAAAAATAAAATGTAAGATAAAAACTTCAGAACAATGATACCCTACCTCTATACCTGGCATGTTCTATGTAAATCAGATACTCTTGAGTTTGCAATGTATTTAATTTTCCATTCAAGACACATACCAAGATTAAACCACTAGAAATATATATAATATCAGCTCTCACATAATTTCACTGCAAAGCATTGCCATTTGTTGGCTAATGTGAACTGAGTTCTTTAAAGCAAAGAAATCAGTAACATCCTATATAATTTTGAAGTGATCTTTGCAAGCAATGTGGTTCCTTAGAGGGGCACACTCAGATACACAGACATGTCTATTCATGCATGTCTATTACTGTCCTCCATTCAATACCCCATTCCAGGGGCCAAGGTGTAATTTATCTGCTCTGCACAGAAGATCTCTTACTTTTGAAAGGTTACTGTGAACAGAGAAACTGTCCCTACCTCTTTGCTAGTTTAGCCTTGTGTCTCTCTGAGTATCACTCCTTTCAGGATCCGACCCAGCGGCTCTTCTTCCCACACCCAGCACAGGCACATAACTTGCGGGGAGCTACTTACCGTGTCACCTCCCCTCCTAATGGGCATATGAGTACGACAATTACATGATAAAAACTATAATAATGAAATTACTTTACCCTGTGCATTACATGATTTGTCACAGTGTAAAAGATTAAACTAGATGGCAGGTTGTTTTCTTCTGTATCTGTCAAAGCTGGGTCTTAAGTCTTGATTGAGGTCTTGGAACACTTTACATCTGTAAAAAGTGATAAATACTAATGATTAATTAAATCTTGGTTTTCTGTTAAGAAAGGATCCTATTTCAAGTTCTTTACTTGGAAAATCCTTTGCACAAGGCACGCTAGTTTATTAGAAAACAGGATGCATAACGTAAAGTGAGAAATTTTATCACATAACATTTGCTCTTCACTTGAGGGCAGTCTATCTTGTATCTCGGTTTCTATAGCGCCTCTCTTAGCGTGTTGGCAATACATATACTAACCAGCGACGCCATCTTTAATCTCTCTACCAATTGCTTCCTGAGGAGTGTCCTCTTTGCATTCACAGCTCTGTCCTTCAGATTATCTGAATTTCATGCACGCTTGGTACTATGTGGAATACCTTTGGACTTGACCCCCAGCCTATAAGTCATTGTAACCTTGGCAAGGTGCCTCTAGCACTTCAAAATGCTGCATCATCTGTCCTACCTGTGGATTTAAATAAAATCCCCTGCATTGCTATTTTTGGCCAAGCACAGAGGATGAGGCACGGGGGCAGTGATGCTGGGCCAAGGTCACATCCAGACTCCTGGGGACCACAGCCAGGCAGGGAAGAGCAATGAGTACCTGCCTCTTGGGTTCAGCCCCTCTGGCTGCTTGCACAGAGACGGTGCCTCCTCCTCTGCCCAGGACAGTGGGACCAGGTTGGGCCAAGCAGCCAGCTCTGCAGTGGTTTTATAACAAACCACATGAGAAGAAGAAAAAACTGGGCCTCTAAATGTCATTTTACATACTAACTCACTCAGCAGCTGACAAACACATCGTCCATTCATTAGGGTGTACCTGGGAAAAAACATGCTCTTCTCATTTTGCTTGCTGACAATTTCCTTTGGCATTAACCACATTAGCCACATATTATGTCCCATCACTAATTTTCTATTAACACATAACATTTTCTAGCCTCAGATGACCTCACCTGGATATACGCTTCATTTGAATAAAAAGCTTTCTTTGCCGTGACCACTGTGGACAACACCATCATGCCGTCATTTCATCAGTTTCTAGCTCTTCTTCTAATCTTGCAGGTATTTTCTGCTCAGCATATCTAGTATGCATAAGTTTTATAAATATCAAAACAGCTAGAAACTAACCAAGGCTCTTTTCATCACGAATTTCAGCTTCTGCAGTACTCTTCAGCATTGTCGAGGCTGGCCTCGTGCAGAATACTGTTCTTAATCTTCTGTCTTGCTCATATTACGCCTCCTGCTTCCTCCACTGTGTCAAACACAAACTTCTCATTTCCTCCTCCAAAGTCATGTTGTATCCCCACCTCCAACCAGATCATACTGCTAAACTCCATTTTTAAAAAGTTCATTTTTCAAGTTGGCACTTTCATGCTTTCTCCCATACTATCACTCCCTCTTTGCAGGAGCTCCCCATAAACATAAGAAAAAATAACTACTCTTCCTCCAGAATGTCCCTCAAACCTCCTTTTTCTTGAAATTACTTTGTTTTTCGTTGGCTATGGGCACACGGAGATGTACTACATACCATGTTAATCAATATTACCTCATTGCTTCCTCATATTCGTCCATTCTTTTTTATTTATTTCTACATTCTTGCCTGTCTTACTCTGAGATTAGAAAACCATCTTTTAGTCCTCCTTGTTCACCTTATTTAGATAGCTACCCACCCCTATGATGAGGCCTTATAGGCAATATAGTGACACTAAAAATAAAGAGTTATAGGCGTATAAAGATGTCTGCGAATCGGAAGCATTCTCCTAAAGGGAGCAGAGTGGAAATTTACTGGTGAACATTAAATCTCAACTGTTCTTTGATTTTAAAAAGATGATGCACCCAGACTTGGATGGAGACATACTGGTGAGCAGCATGTGGTTTCTTATTAAGTACAGAGATATACTTTGAGTTATAGCCATGCCTTCGCTCATTTTTTACAGGAGAAAAGTACAGATCCTTGGTAGGATTTGCCTCTAGGTAAATACGCCTGCCAGTCTCTGCGAGACCAGTCTTTCGCAGTCTGCCCCCAGCAAGGGGTCGTGCTTTAGTGCTTATTTCTGGAAGCAGATGAGGAAGCAAATTCTGACAAATTCTTTTTCCCTCTTCATCAGGACAGGCATTTCCTGGGTCAATACTATGTATAATGTAGCGTACGTACTTGAATATGCAGAAACAAGTAATACAAGACTCCGTACCGTTTACCAGTCACTGTCTGCTAACATTATGATGAAAAACGGTAGTTGTTTTCCCATCTTACACTGTTCTTCATAATAACTAGCATAGGAGAGGTATGACAGGAGACACAGGATGCATCACTATTACTTTTTAGAGACAAAACTTTACAATATCTTATTGACTAAAATGCTCTTGAAATGGTGATGATACCACCTCTTTTTTTCTCTTAAGGACAAAAAAGCAGTAAGCTCCAGTATTTTTTAATACTTCTTTACATGTACAGATGATGGAATGCCAAAGAAAATCATGCAAACAAAACCTTCATCAGCCTGTCCTGGAGGCCAGCCAGAGACTAGATAATTTGGACAAGACCATGATGGGCCGGATGAATGAGTGGGAATGAGATACTGCTTCCAAGCTTTGTAAAACTGCTGTGGACAGTCTGTCCCTTTCTAAAATGTGCTTAGTTTTTTTGAGCTTTTTTTCAGAGTAAAAACAAACCCCAACATTTTTGCCTGGTTCATTTGAAAAGAAAGCCTTGAGAAGACGGAGACAAACCGTGTTTTGCTGTAACGGTGCTATCTGATTCCATCACAAACCTATGGTACAAAAAGTACACCACTTAAGAATCTGCTTTTTAAGAGCTGCCAGGATTTTTAACCTCTTCTCAAAGTACATGAAAGACCTCTTAAATGTATTGCCTTAGCACGTTGCAAATCTATTCATTTAGCAATTGTATTAGATATATTTCTTTGTCAGCTACCCATTTAAGAAGGGATCATCTTAAAAGGCACTGACATAAATTGTTGTGCAGAAGATCGATTAGTTTAAAAGGTTTTTCCTTTTAACAGATCAGATAGCTATTATATCTCACCATTTGGTATATGGAATTTTCATTGAACAATTTCAGTATTTAATCACTTCTTTAAACACATATTCATTTTAAATGATTTCACCCAGATTCTATGATCATGAGTTACTAAAATGAGTTTTCCACTTGTATATTGTATTGAATGGATGTGACCAAATGGCCAGAAAATTCTTCCGAAGAAACCAGTTTAATTAGCTAGAAGAGGCTTTCGGTGCAGAGGTAGGCATTATTCAGTTGAGGGAAGTAAAAGCAGCTTTTACGAGGTAGGTCATAAATTATCAAAATTTTGCTAAGTATTAGGGAGCATACAGGTGAGCATTGCGCATCTCTAGCAGTCACGGCAGGGACAGTTTGTTGGATCCCATCCTTCCCAGTGTAAATCACTGAATTAATTCCTACAGGTGTGTAAAGGAGTGCACATGAACTGTTGCTATTTGCTGTTCTGAAAATCACACTTTTTGACAGAGATGTAATTGCTATTGTTTTTTGAAATTAGTTCATAAGAAAGATGCTGAAAACGGCAATCTGGTAAATAACTTTAATTGAATTCTAAGGGCAAAATTCTGCCAATCATTATTCCCATTGGGTAACACTTTTCTCTGCAATTAGTCTATTGATTTTGTTGAGATTACTGTTGAGGTTCACATTAGGTACCACACAAGTAAATGACAGAGCAGAACTTCACCTTAGCACTGAAACGTGGCAAGGATGCTTCCTTTCTCGGGGTCTTTCTAGCTTGTTTAGGCTGATGGACTCCGTCCCGCATCCTGGGCCACCAGTGTTTATTCCATAGCAGAAATCAGACAGGTCAGATGGGGTAGTGATGAGCTTCTGTGTCAGTCATTTTGTTTCCTTCCTATCCGGAGAAAGCCCAGCAGCTAGAGCAAGTGTCCTTCTCACATCCATGACATCATGGTCATGATCCGTTTCCTCTCTGGAAGAAGAGTCTACAATTCCCATACAGTCATCCCACTTTAATACCACCTTGGATAGTATAAATAGTGTATAACAGAAGCATAAAGTTTCAGTGATAGACTTCGCTTATGCGGTTTCCTCTGTATGAATCCCAACAATTTTTTTTTACCTTGACCTGATAAAAAAAATGTTTGACAGCTCCACAAACTTCAGACTCACTGAGAATTAAACAAACTAACTGCAGTAGAACTATGATCTCATCAGCCTCCCACACATTTACTTTTGTGTTGTACTCATTTATATTGCATGCCTAATTAATCAGGGGACTTGACAATTACAAAACTAAACTACCAATAGATTTTCTTATGTTCTTAAAGCTTTGGAAAAAGAAACAGAATCAAAAAGAAAGGGTTATGAATCAGAAACTAGCTGGAAGTGGTATAACCACAATCCCTCATATTTAGAAATCATTGAGCTATCTTTTCAAGCCTGCCAATGACTTTTCAGGCGAAGTCTCACAGCAAACCCAGATTTATACCACTGCTGAGGGATTTTTTTATTATTTATAGTTTGTTTTCTTATGAAAGCCATATAGAGAGAAAAAAGCATTTCCATCTTTATTCCTTTTTTTAGCATACTTCCATAATCTCAACAGGAACAAGAAGACGTCACATTTCAGATGAGTTTATACAGATTCGTAGAGTCTTGGAGGCAAGAATATCTCCATATGAATGGCATTTCAAAACTGAATTCAAACACTATGCTATAATTCCCTCTGAAGATTCTCTTTCACATACTACACGTTGAATAATAACCTGAAAGGACTCCATGTTTCTAAAACTAAACTGTTGGGGTTTTTTTTTATTGTGATAACTATTTACAGAGGAGCTGCACACTCCACACACAATACACTGACTCTCTGATTCCCCCTGAACCTCTTCTCTCTGCTAACCTATGCTCTTGCTTAAGCTCTTTGTTGGCTGATACAAATTCCTTTTTAATGTTTGCTGTTTGTATTTCACACAAATGTCTGCTGGGGACAGAAGTTGTATAACTCAATGAAGATTCCTTTTCTAAAGCCGCTGACCTCCCAAGTGACAGAAGGGACACTTGTGCCTAAAATCATTAGTTTCTTCACTCTTGAAAATTCACTTTTGTACCTCTAACCTTTTTCAGGTTACATTGTTATGTGTGTATAATTGTGTTTGTACCAAATCCATCTGGAGAGCAGGAAGGAACCGGACTCCTTTCATGCTCTTCTCTCTATTTTCTGGATTCTCAGCACAGCCCTTCAGAAGTCAGCAGATGTTCTGCACAGGAGACCTCTTTAAGAATCTAAGGAATTTGTTACTTTATTTCTATATTATATTCTGTTCTCCTCACAGTTAGAAGGACACTATCTGTAGTTTGAACTACAAGGGAAGTAGAAGTCCTCCAAGTGCAGAGCTTCTGCAAGAGCTCCTGGACCCCATAGGCATGCATGCCAAAGAGGTACCTTGAAAGATGCTGTCAAATGGTTCCATGCCTCCAGAAGATCAATAAGTCAGAAGTCACCAAGAGCAAATACATTTGTTCTGCATAGGTCAAGACAGTCTGTCTTCTGCAACTGATAATGAATAGTCATTTCTGTTTGCTCTTGGTTCAGTGACAGTGGATGAATTCAAAACCAACCTAGCCACAAAACTACCTGGTTTGCAATACCGTCAATACATATTTTTTGCCTTTCCTTAAGGGCTTCCAGCTTCCCTCCTGCTGGATTTTACTAGAGTTGGTAGAAGTCTACATTTCAGTTGTGTTTCAAGTTGCTCTTGGGAGGCAACTGAGGAGGGAAGTTTGGTGTTTCTAAGTCTTGCTCGCTCTCCAAGAGTACCTGAAATAGGTGCATACTTTCGTAGGCTCAGCAACAGGTTACTGCTCTCTCACATTGAGAACTGTACGGTGTATTCAATAAACACCACACCTTACATCGCCCTATTGCCACTCTGGTGAGTAGACTCTACTCTTGTGCATCTACTCCACGCAAGCACGCGTTCAGATAAGCAGTATATATTACACTTGTTGGATTTTTCTGGGTAGCCTCAATTTTCTCCCTAGTTTCAGAATATTTTTACTATACATCACTACTACTTAGCCATATTTCTTCATGTTGCTTCTGGGATTATATTGTTTCTTGCTTTCCAGTACAGCTAGAATGAAATGATTTGAGAGTAAATAATTGCAAATAATGTCTCCAAATACCTAGCAACCTTTTTTCCTACATTGTACTTATTACCCATGTTATTTATTATATTGGTTTTGTCAATCACTGCATTTTTTTTTTGCCTTTCATGTTACTTTGTGGAACATATATTCTCAACATGAGTATCTGTCAATGTGTCTAGCTCTTCACCGAATATTCTAGCCATGAGCACAGAAACCAACTTGCTGAAATATTTTCCAAACATTCCCTTTATAGTTTTCTCTTGAAGTACCACTTGCAAAAAAATTAGAAAGAACTGAAAGCAATCTATCAGCAAAATGGATCAAATGTACCTGGACAAAAAAAGCCCCACGATTGGACACATTTGTATCAGACTATTGGGGCTTAAGTTATGTACCCAGGCAGAGCACGTGCCCTAACAAAGCAGATAAAGCAGTCAGACTTTGAATTAGTTCATTCAGGTAACAATTTTTATTGACGTGTGCAATGACTTATGTGGTATTTCTTATGTACTAATGATGAACAGCACTTCCACGTACATAAACAAGGTACTTTTGCAAAACAGACTCATCGCACACATTGGGATTTGAGAATACGGCATTAGAGTTTCATGTCTAACCACAGTAAACCTACATTGTTGGACACTTTTCCAAAATACGCATTAGTAGTATGTCCTATATCCTCTCTGTGTACAAGCCAAAGGTAGGTAATAGCTCCCAATCACACAGAAGGAAGAATTTCTTGAATAATCAAAGGAGATTTGTGGCTACTTAGTATTTCAGAGTTGTTTCTAACCTTGGCAGAGCACTAAGAGCCTCTCAGGTAAAGGTGGCATACTTTAATATACAGGCAAGATAAAGATTCATACCTGTTTTTAAATATATATAAGAACAACTGCAGATAGAATAAGAATTCAGACATTTCATGTATTATGTTTGAGGGCATTAAAGTTCCTAGCCGATAGGTATAACGAGAAACTTCCCATTTAGCTATTATATTGTTGTGCTATATAGGGTTTTCCCCTTTCTCTGAAGCGTGTGGTATGAGTTATTGTCAAAACCCTACTTTGAGCATCTCTTTGGCTTACCATAGTAATTTCTATGCTCCTGAAACTGGGACATTCTAATTATTTTTCAACATTACAGTACTGTGCAACTAAACCCACTTTAATCTATAATAATAACAACAGAAAAGAATCATAAGCCAAAAGACTGTTTACAAGTTGACACAAATGACCTAATCTTTGCGAAGAGCCATAGTGGAAAAAGTGTGAAAAATGTACTTCACAGAAGCATCCTTGGCAGAAGAAGTGAATTCAGTAAAAAGGTTTAATACATTTTAATGAAAGCCGGAATTGGGTGACAGAGCTATAAGAAGCGTATCTTGTACCAAAAGAGTGGCTAGAAAAGATCTCAGAAAATACAGTACATATCTGCTATGTTACTGAACTCAATTTAAAATAGCAAATATAATAAACAGACAAATGGCAAGAAAACACCTAAACACAACAACCTAACCTCTGCAAGATTCTTCATGGCTTTATCCCCTTGTATATGACCTATGATTTGAATGTGTGTCGATATTCTTCCAGCAGTTTATGGGTCCATTAGCCAAATGCTATTCTTCATAACAAAACCATTATAAATATATGGCCTCAAAGTGCTTTTGGCCTGAGTCCAGCTGATCCCATATTTCAGCAAGTCTATTTCAATATAGGGAAAAGAGAAAGAAAAAAGGAAATCTTTTTTTGAGCATGTCATATCTCCAAATCTAATAATGTGTAGTGGGACAGATCAGTCAGGTTTCTATATTGCCCAAAAGTTATAAGTTAAACATGGGAGAGACTGTTTAATGAAGTGTGAGCGCTACCTGGCTTCAGTACAATATGAAACCCATGAGATTAACCTCAATACTGCTGTCTCAACAGCATTTAGACTTCTCTATGGAAAGAGAAGTGAGATTTGAAATTCCATACTCAAAGAAGAAATGCCCTGTAATATTGCAAACTAGAAGAAGGCAAATAGAAATAATTATTTTATAAAGTCCTATCATTAATATTTTTATTTTACTTTTATTTTATTTAAAAGAAGTGAGAAAAATTAGTGTCACATCACCCTGAAGTAAAATGTGCTTACAACAGTGTTTAAAGCAAAGCCAACACAGTTCACCAATACTTTGTCTCTGAAAATTGATCTTTCTTAGCAAAATAAAGGGGACAGCTGTCTCAGGCAGCATCTGGTATGGCACAAGCATAACTTGTGCCGTAAGTGCTGGAAGGAGAAAAGTTAATGTGGGTAAAGCAAAAGGCCAAGGCCACATTTGGGTTCAGGCTCAGCCAGCATGGGTTCTTGAAAGGCAGGTCCTGCTTGACCAGCCTGATCTCCTTTTATGACCAGGTGACTCGCCTGGTGGATAAAAGAAAGGCTGTGGATGTTGTCTACTTGGACTTTAGTAAGGCCTTTGACACAGTCTCCCACAGCATTCTGCTAGAGAAGCTGGCAGCCCGTGGCTTAGACAGGTGTACTCTTCGCTGGATTAAAAGCTGGCTGGATGGTCAAGCCCAGAGAGTTGTGGTGAATGGCGTTAAATCCAGCTGGTGGCAGGTCTCAAGCAGTGTTCCTCAGGGCTCAGTTTTGGGGCCAGCCTTGTTCAATATCTTTATTGATGATCTGGACGAGGGGATTGAGTGCACCCTCAGTAAGTTTGCAGATGACACCAAATAAGCAGCAGTGTTGATCTGCTTGAGGGTAGGAAGGCTCTACAGAGAGATCTGGACAGACTGGATGGATGGGCTGAAGCCAACTGCATGAGGTTTAACAAGGCCAAGTGCCGGGTCCTGCACTTGGGTCACAACAANCACTGAAAGAGTTATCCAACATTGGAACAGGCTGCCCAGGGAGGTGGTTGAGTCACCATTCCTAGATGTGTTTAAAAGTCATGTAGATGTGGTGCTTAGAGACATGGTTTAGTAGCAGACCTGGTAGAGTAGGGTCAATGGTTGGACTGGATGGTCTTAAAGGTCTTTTCCAACCTGAATGATTGTATGATTCTATGATTCTACGATTTTCTTGACTATCATTTCCCAGGTTTATTTTTGTGCCCGGGTGCAGATTCCTTAATTTTTACTTTGTCACAACTTCCACATCTATAAACAAGGCATAATTTGCCTTAGCTGCCTTGTGTAGCTATTCAGTCTAATTCATTAGCACTGAGTACCCAGGGTACTTGGAGATGAGTACTATCAGCAGAAGCCTTCTCTGCCTAGCTGATACTGTTTTGTCATTCGCTATTGAATTTTTTCTCATTTCCATAGGAATCACATACAGTCGAGCTGTTAAGCAAGTCTCAGAAGTTGATCTGCAAGACAGCGTGAGCTTCTGCACACAGCAAGCAGCAGCTGACCACTTCTGGTGGTCTAATGGCAGCAAGACTGTTGGGTGTGAAAACCCTCTGGTAGTTTAAAAGAAATCTGACAATCAGATCCAGGCTAAGGAAAATATTTATTTTCACATGTTAGCTAACATATGTTAACATTCTAGCACAAGCAGAATGTAATTTTGTAGACTTGCTAAAGTAAAATATATTTATATGGGTTTTGCTTGTTTGTTTTTTTTCTTAGAACACAAGGTACAATGTGAAATCAAATAATTCCGGTAATGTTAATGGGATCATGAACAGTTAGCTGATCAACAGTTGGGATTTTCCCCACTCGGAGGGTGTCAGATGTGATATGGATTAAGGCAGAAAAGCACTAGCAAGACACAAAGGTTCTTGACAGCATAGAGACACCATGTAATATAATGATATACAGATGCAAACAAACAATTAAAAATATGAGGAGGTTAAAAATTAGGTATCCCTGCACTTAATGCCAAAAAAATAAGACTTCTAAAAATGGAGAACTTCTTGGAAAGGGCTTGTCTTTCAAATTACTTGAAAATTCCCTAATTCCTTTTCTTTTTCCCTAACCCTTATGTTTGTTCTCCCTCCCCCCAAGAAAGCTGAGAAAAGACCAATGCACGTACAAAAAAAATCCCCAAACAAACAAATAGCACAGCCAAAAAAAATAACTCGAGGGATTGAAATTTATCTTACATAGTTGGAGCAAAGCACAAATTCCATGATTCAGTACAGCAACAAAAGGTAGGTATCAGGGAGGGCTTAACTAGCTCCATCCAAAACAAAGACACTTTAGCCAGCGGTCTCAGAATAATGACAGATTCCGCAAAAGCAATCATTGGAAGTAAACAAATATTTGAGCCTGTAGTAAAAGGGGCTTTGCATACATGCGTGACAAGAAATCCAATGAATAAACAAATTACATATAAACGCTGCAAAAGCCCTCAGCCCTGCAGAAGAAGTTCTGAAGAAATTTGTGGTTGCAAAAACATTTAGAGAGCAGGAGAGATTCAGGGCCAAGTCACCTTTCCCCATCCCAGTTTGAAAGGTTGTTTGGCACTGGGAAGATAAGGCTCATAGGGGGTTAATCACACCCAGAGGCTACAGGTCAGCTGTCAGGTTGACCACAGGTCAACACCATGGTAAAACAAAGGCACATAAGCCCTATCTGGAGTGTCAATGCATCAAGAAATTCCTTAACCTAGTCCCTCCTCTGGACCAGGCTTTATGGTACTGGGCTTCACGCAATGTAGACCTGTCCTTTCCAAAGCTGCCTTCCACCAAAAATAAGAATCAAATGTTCTGGCACAAGGGCTCCAAACTGCCAAACACCAAATCCCCACCATGTGCTGAGAGAAAGTGTCAGGGTTTCAGGTAAAAGCCTATTTTGGCTGTCTGAACCATCAGGTTACGGTCATCTTAGCAAGGCACTAACATATGAGGGAGCTAGGAAAAGAGTATGTATTCATTTCAGTTCATGATTTTGCAATTTTTAATTTGGTTGTAAAGGTTTCTCATCGATAATGTATTCCCTAATTTTTTCACTGTCTGAACTTGTCATACAGCTCTGAACCAAAGCCAGACCACATGTACTGTCTCAAATTAATGAAAAAGGTGAAATAAGAAAGTTCTATTTCAAGTAAACCAGATAAAAGAGCTCTGTTGCACGTAAAACAAATCTACACACAAAACCTAAGCAAGCTGAACGTATTCTTAACAGTTCTGAGAATCGTATATTTTAAAGAAAAGGGTACAAGTTTCAAAAAAAGCATTTTAATCCTGGTAAAAAAAAAATACAATGCTTTGGGTCTCAAGTCCCATGCTCCATTGTGGTACACTGGGGAATGGTATTCACCACTGTAAGTTCAGCTACGGTGACTCAGCCATGTTGCGCCGAATGAGTGGGCCTTCATGCCAGCTGAAGATAAGGCTCAGTTCAAGAGACGTTTATTTTTCCTTTAGAAACTCGTGGAAACATGATACTTGGATTGAGACACTCATCTTGAGAAACAGCTCTTTCTTTTCAAATCTGCAAAAGTTATTTGGGTAGTGCGTACTTTCTGGTCCTTCATATTTAATGGCCACAATACCTCCATTGTACAGTTGTCATTAAACATAACAGAGCCTTCCGACCTTTGAATCACCACTAGAAGCCACCAGGAACAATTTATATGCCAATCTTGATTCCCAGAGAAGGCTCGAGCACAAATTTTTGTGGCCTCTCCTTTTAAAATATCCAGACATGCTTTGTATCAAAATAGAAAGTAATATACTTGTGAAGTACTTACCATCGATTACAAATAACTGTTGCAAAATTAAGTTGGTGGAAGGTTCTTTTATGCTCAGAAACTTTAAAGAATTGCCAAAAGCTGAAATCTGTCAGATATTTTAAGTAGGTTTATAACAGAATGCTGTTTCTTTGGCTTTAGTGTATCATGAGTATAAAGCTAAACTGACAGAATGAAAGCTATTCTTACCGGAAAACCCCGCAGTGTAGTTATCAGACTCCAGGACTAATATGCATAATGAAAGAAGTCTTATGATCAGAAGGGAATTAAAGAAAAAAGTTTGAGGAAAAACTCATTAAAGGACTGATCCTCGGTGTTGATATGTTATTAGCACATGTGGGTGTTCTGCACCTTTCCAGACCAAAGCCTAAAAACATTACATGCTTCAAATGCCTTTTGTAATCAGATAAGGGTATTCCATATTATTTCACTATTGTGTATGAACCATTTGCTCCATGCAAGATTTTGATAGTGGGAAGTGTTATGTATTATTTTTAATAATTAGCCTTATTTTAAGCCTTTAAATGTGCTTTTGTACTATTTGCAAAGGGTTTTGTCTTTATTTTAGTATTTCTCCTCCCATCCACCTACCAAACCACTTTTAATGCATTTATTCTAAAGAACAATGTCGGAATATCTTCTGTTTATATGACCAAGCATGGCTGTCTTAAGCAGTGTGAGCTCTTGTACAGAGTCCACATCTTATTCAGCAAGTACCAGGAGAAGTGAGATGGGCATCGATGCACGTACATTAGGTATTACGCACTGCTTGCAGTATCCCTTTCAAATTAGGGGACTGTGAGACGGTCCCCATGGGCCCATGCTTTGAGACAGCACTGCATATGAGCATGAGAATAAAGTAGTTAGAAGAGCCAAAATGCCACTGTGCTCTGCATATTTTATGTGGTTTAATTGTATTATATTGATTTGAGTCCATTATAGCCTGGTTTGTTACTCTAATAAATTACATTGTTCTTTGAAACAATGATGGCTTAAGATTGAAATATCATATTAAATCTTATATCTGACCGGCATGCTTCAAATTTGATATTTACCACTGGCTATGGAAAAAGTAAACCTTGAAAAGTTTTCACTCTTTGAATAAAATCTCTAAATAAGAACCTAGAAGTTTAAAAATGGTCCATATGCATTGGTTAGAGAGGGAGGTGAAGAGCAGAGGGAGCTGCCATTTTTCAGGCTGAAATTTATGAACAGGACATGTAAGCAAAAGGAATAACTTTTCTTTTAGATCCAAGGAACAGAAAAGTTTTAGCTTTTAAACTCCAAATAAAGCTTTATTATAATAATTGATCTCCAATGCTAATGCTTTTTTATATATATCTTAAGTTGGGGCTCTGGAAGAGTGGAAGAAAAACAACTTTCCAAACCCAAATCTGTGTTAAATATGTCATTTATTATTGATTGTATGTTTTATGTCGCAATTGATGCGAAATCTGAAGCTAGAAGAATTTGCATAAGACAGCGTATAAAGATGAATAATTTTTATGCCTGGGCTTTATTTTTTTAAAAAAAATGCATTCAAAATTGAACTTTTTCCAAGACAAGACTGAGAATTTTTTTTTTTTTTTTTTTTAAACCTTCTAGGCAACATACCTTCCACATATTCCATGTGTTTTTCTGGAAGTGCAAAGTATTTCTAGGTGAAGTAAAAGGGAAATGGGGTATTGCTGGAATGGAAAACAGTGTAAACAGGAGCTCAGAGTAGATTAAAAGAAGAAATTTAGTGACATCATATGTACTGATACCATGTGTTAAATAACGAAGGTGAGTCATCAACATGAGTATCCTATCTTTTAAACCCCATGGGACTCCTCTTTGATGAGCAGCAGCACAGTCACTGCAGGTAGATGCATGCTGAGAGGCAAAGTGCTGCATTGCACTAATTTGCTTTGTCAGAAATTCCCACATCAGCACTGAGATGATATTCTTGTGGGATTTAGCCCCTGGGATGCAGCACGTCTGGTGATGGGACCCTGCAGAAGCAAGTGTTCAGTGGCAGAAGTGGAAGCTGTTACTGAATAAGGAAAGCCCAGACAAATTACTGAACGCTATCCTCAGACACGCAGAATTTTAAACTTTATGCCAACTTATTCACAAAAATGAACTTAATTTAAAATGCTCTTCCACCTCTTTTAAAAACACCATGAAAAGGTGTTAACTAACTGAAACTGGATGTCTGTGGTTGTGTTCAAATCTGTTCATATTTTGGTGCTTAGTTTGAAAATATATCTATAATTTACTTCATTGATTACTTATCTTGCCTTCTGATGAGTCTGACAAATACCGTATCACCTGACAGCAGGTGTAAAAGCAACTCTGTGTGCTATCTCTGAGCTGGACGGAGTGGGACTGGGTTACCAGCTCCAAGCACCTCTGCTTTGAACTGAAGCAGGACTGAAGCCGAGGAAGTCCGACGTCCTGTGTTACGCAGACAGGAGGAGCTGGTGTCCGTAGTCCCTCCCGGTCCCTCTCCCCAGCTGGGTTTGCAGACAACCTGGGGTTTAGTGGATTGTGCCATTGCTGGAATCGCCACTGGGACTGACATTACAGAATTGGTCATTCATCATGTTTGACACCGGGGCTATTTCAGAAAGTACTGCTTTGGCACATTCAGGAATAATTATATCAAAGTTGGTGCTGCGCATTGCTTCAGAGGGAGGTCATACAGACAATAATAATGCATCACTTTTTCTTCTCTATTGTAATGCTACCTATGTCTTCTATATGTCTCTTGCTATTCGTCTGTAATCTTCCGGTGCCGTGTGCCAGGTCTGTTTGCCTTCAGAGAGAGCTTGCGTGCAGATATCAGTCAAATGGCAGAGAAAAGCAGAGAGCAATACAGATGAAAACAAGAAGAAACAAACAACAAAAAAAGCATTTGGAAAAAAAGTAGGATTCTTATACAAAATAATGTATGTTAAATATATTCAAAAGAATTCAAAAGAAAAGTCAATGTGACTTGCATAAATCTAAAACTTATAGAACAATATGCAAACTACCATTATGCGTTCAAAACAACATATTATGTTTCATTTATAAAGGCATATTTCACAGTCACAGAAATAGACACTACAAAATGATCTGATTTACACAAAGTAGAATATACACAAACCAAATTATAAACATGAACCAGAATATTTTAGATGCAATCAAAAAACCTATCTGTATACTTTTCATACTAATAGCAAAATTGTGTTTCCAGTAGGCATAAGATTGACTCATAATGGCCTAATCCCACCAATGTTACTTACCTTGGCATAATCTGACGTCAGCCTTATGAATAATTCTACGGGTGTCAGGAAAGATGCAGCTGTTAAAATGGTAAGCCAAGCCTGATCATTAGATTAGCCTGAAAACAGTGACTTAAAAAATGGAAGTTGTCACAATTGACTTCTGGTGTTAAACCTCTAGGATCACAGAGATATCTTTCTCAAGTTTTTTTCCCACCAAAATATAAAATTAGGATTTCTTCTTCTTTCTTTCTCATTCTTTTCCCTTTTGAAAAGCTCGGTTTTCATCCCTAACCGTAGCTTATAAGGGAGATTTAAGGGGAACATCAACTGAGACAAGATTAATAATAAACAGGCAAGAATCAGCAACGTGGAGTTTGAGAGATCTCTTCATTTACTGAGCACCGTTTTAAGGAGACACAAACTATTCAGAACCACGCAAATAACAATACTGTATCTTTTCATATAAGTACAAAGTGAACTTCAAGTTTCACCTCTCTAGTTATGTCATGTCCTGTTCACAAAGATTATTTACATGACAACCAAACCAGCAGAATCAAGACGATTTCGGTCCTTGCATGTACGCAGTACCTCAGTTTTAACGGGCAGTGTGCCTCACCGACGAACAGAACACCTTAACACACAGTTAATTATAGCTACTGCTGCGTGCTTCAGATCATACAAAAATATAAATCTGTTTATTAGGAAAGGCATAAGGACTTTGACCTGCTGGCAGTTTACACTGAAAACAAAGGATCAAACAGCCCTCTAAACATTTAAGGATCAGGTTTTCTCACGTCAGGTAAGAGCAACATGAAAAGTGCTGGTTACTATTTATATTTTTATATTCTTTATAATGATGATGAAAACAGTTCCAGAAAAAAACACCCTAAGAAATATCCTTATGGATTCTATTTTTGCAGCTGTAGATTACGTATTGAACATTTCATCATTACTGTCCTTGATTTCTTCTAAGCAAAGCACTCTGAGGAGTTAAACTGCACACAAAAACCTAACGACTGTACTTGCTTTCACCGTGCTGGCAGGAATGCTCGAAGATTTTGTGAAGGATTGTTTTACCCTACAGAGTTACAGCTGAACATACCCCACTGCAACACAAAGTTAGGTTTTAACATTTTAGCCACAACCCAAATACTCCTTTCCTGATAAAACTTCCCTGAGAAACACAGAGTAGCAGCTGATAATGAGGATAATTCTTTCTTGTAGGCACTAGCAGTGCCAACAGAGGAGACACAAAGGTGCGGGCATTAATGACCGCGGCAGGCAGAACCGGGAGCGGAAGGAAAGGTGACGTCTGAGGAGGAGGAAGGAGGAGGCGATGCGGGAGTGCAGACAAGAACCCACCCTCCTCCAATATGCATGCTCCTCTGGGACCCTACGGACAAAAGGGTAACCATTTTGTTTTAATATAAGAAAATTGGCAAAAAAATTCCACATAGAGAAAATATGATAACCCGTTTGAGACCCCGGTGAAACCGAGTGCGATTTAGTTTCCCAATTAGAATATGTAGGAAGTCAGAATTATGACTATACTTGGGGAAAAACATGAAGTTTGAAACTATGCAGCTAAGAGGAACAAAACCATCCCTGTACTACATCTCAATCATTAACCGGAAAACAATCTCGTACTTAAAAAGGCACTTCTTCCCCCTTTCTGGTGTCAGGAAGCAATCTGCCAAACTTGCTGTGTGGCTCCACTGCTTTTACTGTAAGAGTCAGACGAAGGTGTGCCTGCACCCATCTGTTCCTGACACTTTTAAGACCCTATGCTGCTTTGACAAAATGAAAGGTTTTTATTTTCTTTTTTTTTTTTTTTACTTTTTCAGTGCAAAATGTGAGGGTAATTATCCTCAGATAAAGGAGAGGTGAAATTCAAATCTGTTCTCATGTTTCGAGACTTAACATGTACTCTTAGGTATCAACTGGGGGATCATACCTGCTGGCTGGTCACCCTAAACTACATTACACAATAAATGTTCAGCATAGCAGTGATGATACTTGGCAGGGATTACATTTCCAGCTGAAGTTACACATTCCAGAGCTTGTTAGAACCATATAAAACCAAATAAACCAAAACTGATTCAAGTAAAAACCTTCCTAAATACTAAAAAAACTCCTAAAATACTACGAAATGTACTATGTAAAATTTTGCTCTAAAACAAGGGCGATAATATTTTTTGCCTGTCCTTACCTACAAGGATAACCCAAAGCAAACCCCAGATTTTCACTTTTGAAAATAAGCCCATATCTTGAATGGAAACTCTGAGGAAAACGTTCACTGTTACTTAGCAAGACAAGGAGTGCCTTTTACGTAAATTCACTTTCTTCCCAACAGCTAGGGAGCTAAAAGAAAGCCAACAGCATCCTGGCCTGTGTCAGGAATAGTGTGGCCAGCAGGACGAGGGCAGTGATGGTCCCCCCGTACTCAGCACTGGTGAGGCCCCAGTGGGGTTCAGTTTTGGGCCCCTCACTCCAAGAAAGACATTGAGATTCTGGAGCGTGTCCAGAAACGGGCAACGAAGTTGGTGAGGGGTCTGGAGCACAAGTCTTCTGAGGAGCGGCTGAGGGAACTGAGGTTGTTCAGCCCCGAGAAAAGGAGGCTGAGGGGAGACCTTATTGCTCTCTACAGCTCCCTGAAAGGAGGTTGTAGTGAGGTGGGAGTTGGTCTCTTCTGCCAAGTAACAAGCGATAGGATGAGAGGAAATGGCCTCAAGTTGCACCAGGGGAGGTTTAGATTGGATATTAGGAAAAATTTCTTCACTGAAAGGGTTATCAAACATTGGAACAGGCTGCCCAGGGAAGTGGTGGAGTCACCATCCCTGGAGGTATTTAAAAGACGGGTAGACGTGGTGCTGAGGGACATGGTTTAGTGGTGGTTTTGGCAGTGTTAGGTTTATGGATCTTAAAAGTCCCTTCCAACCTAGATGATTCTATGATTCTATTAAGAAAGGCAAAGGAAAGGTTTTGGAACATAAAGGATACAAAACCCCATCACTTACATTACAAGTTTCCTTGGAACCAAAATGAAAGCTTAATGTTTGATGAGCACAAGAAGCTTCAGTTTCTATGTGGCGTAATTCTTTTCAACTCTCATGTCAAACAAACAAAAAAGAGGAATTAATAATTTACTGTAACACTTTTAACTTACTCAAAAGGTACCAGGCAGAGAACCAGTGACTTTGCTGAAACTGGAAGAAATTAGTACATATATTGAATTCTAATGCAAGAATTTCATTTGGATAAAATGCTAAAACTTTGATTAAGCATTACCATATACAAGAAGGAATTTTTACAAATAGATTTGCTGGCTTGTACATTTGCCCAGAGTTACCATAAAGTACCAGCAAAATTGCATCTATAGCCTGGAATTACCCTGTTTTATCCATGATATTACACACACAAAATTAGAATATAATTTAAGATTTCTTGCCCTTACACTAATTGAACTGACACAGCTCTATTAAAATGAATGCAATCTAATAACAGCATTTCAATGGACAGGAAATACGTTTGCTTGTTTTTCTTAAAAGACAAGAAGGGGGGGAAAGATATTTTTGGGTTGGCTACGCATCTATTCCCAACCCATAATAAGGTTGTTATCAACCAGAAAAGCCTATTAAGCTAGAAAATGAATACTGAAAGCTTTCTAATTAAACACTTTCCACTTACATGATACTGAAAGAATAGAGTGGGAGATGGTGGTACCGATACTGTATTAGTCATTGTATCACTCATATCATGATGTTGTAATCAGCTTTCGGGATAGTGTACATGAATAGCCCAGGTGCTCAAGCTGTGCTGCAATTTGTAATTGGAAATATCTTTGGATAATAGGTGTCTCATGAGTTGTTTTCTCTTCCTGTCATATTTTTTAATGTTATGTGACTTATAATTGAGTTTTTTATTAACTGTCATGGAATTCTTTTTTAAAACTTTGTCTGATCCTGCCAAGCTGCTCTGTGCAGATTTGTCTTGGGCTTGAGTGGAGTATCTCCATGGAAATGGTACGGTAGGGGTCCTGGCCCTCTGAAGCAGCCAGCAGGATTAGGTCTGCAAGCTTTTCATTCTTTGAGGGGGGATATTATTTTCGTATCTGTCCACAAAGATCCCCACAACGAGTTGTATACCCTGGTATTGTTACTAAATTATTTTAATAGCAACAAAACTAAACCAACAGCAGCGTTCCTCTTCTTCAGATGGATATCTCCTATCACTTCTCACCAAAATTCTATGCAGCAGAAGATGCCATGAGTTACAAAGATTTCATTACATTGAAAGAGTAATGCAATATTCCAAAATGTTACTAACAAGAAGCTTAACTTTTGTCACACCTGCCAATAAGTTCATTATTCTACATATCTGGTTTGTTTAAAATGTCATAATGACTTTTTTTGTTATGAGACTTCCAAGAAAGGGGGTGGATTTAGTGCCCAGCCTTATTTGAAAGAAGCTTGAGAAATGCAGAAATTAAATTCGGTCTGAGTGGAAGGTTAAAAATCATACCATCTCAGCTACATGAAAACTGCTGGTATGTTGTAGATTCAAAACAGACTCATGGTAAAACCCATAATATTTCAATTTACATAATTTATTTCCTTCATATTTTTAATTAGGTATCTCCACAAATCTGCCACATAGTCTTCATGCACTTTACCAAGACACAGCACAAGTGTATACAACAAATAATCTTGATCGAAAGACAAAAATCGTGATTAGCTTTAATGTTGTCAAGTGTAAACCGTTTCTAACATATATTCTTCTATGTAGTCTAGTCAGAAGGTTTTAAATGGTGCAATAGCTAGAGTACTACAGGTATACTGGTAACGGCATGGATGTGAGAGCACTTGATGCAGTACTTTCACAGAGGTGAAGCAGATTAAAAAGTTGGATATAAATAGCCAATCTATTAAATATACTAATTACAGTTCATTTTAAAGGGCTTAATGCTTTGTGAGAGAGCACCCCTACCACAGGAGCACACGGCAGCCTGCACGTAGGAGACCAACCCTCCTTCAGTGCAGTGGCCTGCAAGGAGAAGAGGATTTAGAGAAGTTCCCGTTTGTGGAGGTTCTTCCAAATCCCTTTCTGGAGATGTTTGTTCTTCAGTTTTAGGAACGTGACTGTACTCGGTGGCTGTTTATTCTCTTGGCTTTCCCCCATGGCCAGTGGTAATTCTCCAAATACACATACCAAGGATGAACAGCAGTAGGGGCTGCTCTTCAGCCACAGAAGAAGTGGAATTGGCTGTGATAATATTGGATTATGGTGAGTGTTGAAATCTCTCTGAAATTTTAAACAGTGGTTTGTTTTTGACCCAGAAGGAACAGTGGCGCTCTGGCAGCACTGCCCTGCAGAGAAGGCTGTTTGTGTTACCAGCCTTCCTTGGCTGATCAACTACAGGGTGATATGTAAAAATGCAGTCCAGGTTTTAACTGCACTCGCCTTTGGAGGAGATGACTGTGGACTGTTGAACGCAAGCCTCATGGCTTCCTCACCTGGTTTTGCTGGCCTGGCTCCTTTGCTCCACTCCCCTCTATGCTTGGTTACTCACAGAGATACATCTAATACTGCCTTATGCTGCACAGTGGCAGAGGCTGCCCAAAAAATTATCCTCACTAGCCAAACAATTTCTGTGAGGCAATGTAGCTAATTCTTGTTCTAAATTCTATCACCATCACACCCAAGGTCGCCCTCTCCATCCCTGTGAGTCAATCTACAAGATGGGAACCAAAATATGTTGTGGTGGCCAAAAAATTTAGATTTAAATTGTAAATGTGCAAGGAAAGCACCAGCTCAGTTATTTAATTGATGGTAAAATATAGAAACCTAAATTGTTTCCCTTAGATGCAAATTCTGCAGTGTTTGACAGTGCAAAAGGTTCCTTCCCTGGGAGTTTGGGAACTTAGTTAACCATGCAACCATGTGGTCATTTATTCTAATTAATGGGAA
Organism: Burhinus bistriatus; assembly: GCA_013397275.1. NCBI lineage: Eukaryota > Metazoa > Chordata > Aves > Charadriiformes > Burhinidae > Burhinus > Burhinus bistriatus. The sequence continues at coordinate 757,653 of VYXH01007509.1, forward strand.
TACATTTGCATTTGCAGATCCATCAGCTTTTGCAAGCCCAGAAATAGCCCACAGCAGTTTTACACAGTGCACACAGATGTGCCAGCGGAGCACAGGACACGCTGGTCAATGCAGAACAACTGTAGGTGCCCAGTGCTGGAAGTCCCACACCTCCTTGTGCTGATTGCAGATCAGCTCCATGTCTTGGGTACTATAAAGACAGGCAGTATTGAGATTCATTGTACTTGTGTCATCTGGAGAATATAAAGGTGTTACACACACGTGCACTGCTCATCTCTTTGGCATATCGAAGAGCTTGGCAATCCTACAGCTCACTGTTCACACCAGGGGAGCTCTGGGTAGTGGCATCTCGGCAAAAATCACTCCTTGCGGCAGCAGAACTTCGGTCTTTAGCGGTAATGAAACTGCTGCGACTTTTTATTAGTTCATTAATAGCTCTGTATTTTATTTCTGGTCTGTTTATGGTGGAAAAAAAGAATTAAACAGACTTGAAGATGAGCTGAAAGAACAAATGATAGACTAGAAGGGTGGTGGAAGGACAAACAGGTCAGTGGATTTAAAGAGTGGGCATTGACTTGAAAGAAGCATTAGTGGACAGAAGCTGTAGTCTCAGAAGATGATTTTGTGCAATGTAGATAAAAGCAGCCCTATGTACAGTTACAACACATGCTCATCCTTAAAAATCATAAATAAGGACAAGCTGGTGGTATGAATTTGATAAAAAAATTACATGTACTCTTATAATATACTGGGGCTTCCTATGCACTTCCTAAGTACTTCCTATGCACTCTATTCTCAGCAGATGTTTCCCAACATCTTTGACCTGGAACTTACTGCGTAACAGTAGTGGAAACATTTCGGTCTGACAGATATCAGAAACTTGACTTAATTCTTCACACTTAAAAAAAAATAAAAATCAAGCACATCGATGAGCCTCCTTGAACCTGCATAAATTAGAGCTGGCCTATTCCTTTGTGCTTTGTTCCCCATTGCTGTTACTTTCTTCTACAGACAAGATTTTATTTTGGAAGTCACAAGTTCTTAGCTAAAACAGGTTTAACTATTTAGCATCAGATTCACCCACCTACATAAAACTCTCCAACTGTTGAAGTTGTTAAAGGGACACTGTCAATTTGAAAACTGCACGTCTGTTTAAGAATCTTTTACCTTCTGTTGTTAGGAGTCAGCCCTAAGGTTGTATGCTTGAAAGGCATTAGAGAGAAAATATCTCCTTTGACAGTATTTTGGGTATCGTTCATTTCACTGTTTTTCTTGCCTAGGCCAGATCCTGCAATGACATGCACTGATGTCTCCATGTGGGACTCAGGCTGCAGTATAACTGCTTTAGCTTGAAATAGATTTTTTTTCCTAAGTGATTGCCTGTCGAGGTGACACTCTATTGTTAGTTCAAACACAGGATAAACTATAGTGCAAAGTTTCAACAGTGTCAGTTAAAAAGATCTGCAAGAGGCAAAGAGTTAACGTCAATATTGCACTCGTTGCTTGATCCTGCATCCTCTCTGAGTCCCTATGGCTTGAACCCTGCCCTTGACCAACAGCTCCACATCTTCTGGTACTTACAAAGAATTAATTCTTCAACTACTACTGTGGGAGTTACGTTAGATATTAGAAAGGCAGATGTCTAATGAGATTGATGACACGGTGATTGAGAAGGTTATATGACAGTGAGAGAGGTCAGCAAATGTCCATGAGTTATTGGAGGCCAGGAGACACAGGCTGGAGGACGAGAAGGTGGATGGGGTGGAGAGGGACGGGAGCGTGGGAGAGGAGATTTCAGTGGTTTCAGGGATGTGGAAGAAGTAAGGAGAGAAAAGTAAAGGTGAATGAAGAAGTAGGAAGATTTAAGGACAGGTGTGATAAGGCAAAGGGAGACTAATACTGTGAAGGAGCAAGGGAGAGGTTTTGTGGAAAAAGGTATGAAAAGCTGTTATTAAAGATAGTATGTTTCATATGCAGATGGAGGCTTAGTTTGAAGTGGTATGAGGCAGCAGTGTTTTGTGGTTTCATGGCATTTCCAAGCTTCTCGGTGTTTGATTTTGCTAACTTAACATTCTTTTAATGTATTTTTTTTTATATGTAATATAGACATTTGGGATGTTTTATTTTTTGTGAATGCAATGTATAATTCTGATGGCCTCAGCTCTTAACTCAATTTCCTCTTCGTAGTTCAGATTAGAGGATTTAAATGGGGCTGTACAATATAAGTAAACTTCCTGTCCTTCAACTGCAAAGGCATGGGAGATTTTGGTAAGTATAGCTTTCACACAGCTTTATCTCTGGCAGAACAACTGGAAAGAACAAGCCAGAAACACTGCAGAGACACTGGCAGGTGGTCAAGGAGCACCCCACACCATCGATGCCGCAGGCTGCCCGGGCAGCACAGCAAGAAGCATCCACTGGAGAAGCCAAAAGAAACTCCCAGGATGAACACTCTCAACGGCTCATCTCCATATTTTTGCATACTGATACATGCTAAAGGGCAGAGAAAGTTTTGTTGCTGCCTTGAGAAGTAGAACTGGCTCCCAACACATTTTAGATGTTGTGTAAATTACCTACAGAAACCCATGTTGTCCTCATGCGATCCTTTCAATGTTTCTAAATAAGCGAACCAATGTGCCTCAGCAGTTGCATTTTTGGAATGAAGTCTAAGTGGGCGCACATCAATGTGCTCCTAATCTGTAAGAGAAGGTAGGATGTGCATTCAGAAAAAGAGGAAAAAGGAGCATTTGGTTACTTTCTTGTCTTTCTAGGATGTTCTGTCTTTCCACAGTCTTGTACTTTTAAGCATTGTAAACTGCAATAATGAAGACTAATGCCTCTTTCACTTCCTAATTTCAACTAAAGAGGATGTGAGTAAACTAATACTGACTCTGATATATGACAGATGGATATAATGTCTATTTAGAGGGACAAGAGAGAGATATAGACATAAACACATATTCACAATCACAGTTCACTATTTGTCAGTAAAACTGCCTGAATAAACGCAAGCAATTAACATGATTCCTCTTCTGAGCAGAGTTACTTTCTTTGTATAAATACCTGAAGAATAGGGATATCAGCTACCTGGTATTTCTCTTTAGGACCATAACAAGGAATACTCATTCTGATTTCACTATCTCAGCCCACAAGACAGTAGAATTTTTATCAATATCACAGTTTTTTTTCTAAAAGACCTGATTTAAAGGTGAACTATGCATACTAGAAATGCAAGGAAAAGGAAGATTTACTGTCTATGTGAAGAACTTTTGCTCATATTCTGGCATAAGGAAGAATATTAACACATTTTCTGAATAAAAGAAAGAAGTTTCATATTAGATGACATTCATTTTTCCAAAAGATATAACTGCTTTCCTTAATGCCTGATCTAAAGCCCTGTGAAATTTTACTCACTTCATTGTACTCCCATCTTCTCTGTGGAAGACATATTTGGTCAAACAGTTAACAATTAATTAAGTAAATTAAGTACTTTGGCCCCAACTTCTTTCCAGTAAGACTTGAGTAATAATAATGATATCCGTGCGTGACATATGTGCAATGAAGTCAGCATTTGACATTATGCTTCTAAAGAAAATCTCAGTGAAGTATGTACCATTAATGACAATAAAGCTAAGAGAATAGGCTTAAAAATTGCATTCTCTTACTTAGCAGATCTGATCCTAATGATCACCAGGAGTCTCTCATATATATGGTTGACTCCAAAACATATGTGCCACACAGTTGCCGGAAGGCAATAAAAAAATGTTCAATGGCATTATTTCACAGTATATTTTCATAGGGACTTCCATCCATGGGGACGGCAAAGTTAAGGAGTTATCATCACTTAAACATGCTATAGCTTTAGTGCAAAGGGAAAACAGACTCACACAGAAAAGAATCCACAGAAGTCTCCAAGCACAACATACTGGAGTGACAGACATTTCAGATGAAAGAGAGAGAAAGAGATGGAGAAAAGTATTTTCTGAGCTATAATATGAATGAGAAATATTCTAAATGTTCCAGACAGAGCTGGAAAGAATTGTGTTGCTTTTGTTGTTGCCATTTTCACTCCAAGTAAGATTTGTTTATTTGTAAATTAGAATAGATAAAGTTAATTTTAACATTTTTCCCTGTTGTAGCTTTATGATGTTAGCTGCTTTACTGGTGAAAAACTGAACCTGCTCTGGAGGTTTGCTTAAGAGCCGTTAGTGTATACAGTAATTTACAGCTACTCAAAACTATGCATTGAGCTACTAATTGATTGCTAACGTTGATGTGCTTGATTGAATGTCAAGTTATGTGTAAAATTTATTGAAAATAATTTTGTTTCTTTCCTCTCTCATTAAATCGAGACAGATATGCAGGGTAGTTCATAGAATGATAAAATAGTTTGGGTTGGAAGGGACCTTTAAAGGCCATCTAGTCCAACCCCCTGCAATGAGCAGGAACTCCTTCAACTAGATCAGGTTGCTCAGAGCCCCGTCCAACCTGACCTGGAATGTTCCCAGGGATGGGGCATCGGCCACCTCTCTGGGCAACCTGGGTCAGTGTCACGCTCAGCGTAAAATATTTCTTCCTTATATCTAGTCTAAATCTTCCCTCTTTTAGTTTAAAGCCATTACCCCTTCTCCTATTGCAACAGGCCTTGCTAAAAAGTCTGTCCCCATCTTTCCTGTAGGCCCCCTTTAAGTACTGAAAGGCCGCTATAAGGTCACCCCGGAGCCTTCTCTTCTCCAACCTGAACAACCCCAACTCTCTCAGCCTGTCCTCATAGCAGAGGTGCTCCAGCCCTCTGATCATCTTTGTGGCCATTCTCTGGACACGCTCCAACAGGTCCATGTCCTTCTTATGCTGGGGGCTCCAGAGCTGGAAGCAGCACTGCAGGAGGGTCTCACCAGAGCGGAGCAGAGGGGCAGAATCACCTCCCTCGCCCTGCTGGCCACGCTGCTTTTGATGCAGCCCTGGATACGGTTGGCTTTCTGGGCTGCGAGCATACATTATCGGCTCATGTCCAGCTTTTCATCCACCCCCAAGTCCTTCTCGGCAGGGCTACTCTCAATCCTTCCACCCCCAACTAGTCCCAACTAATCCCTCATCCCCTAAACTAGTCACATCTATCTCCTCAGGCCTGATCTTTTATACAACCTCCCACCAGCTAAGACTTTTTCAGACTATACAATCAGGATATCCTAAAAGGCGTTACTAAGAATAAGCAAAATATAATATTATTGTGTCCTCTTTTCCCCCACTGTTTTTCACACAGACATGAGAATTGTCGATAGCAGCGAGTGCCAGAGGCGCTATTCCGAGATGTCAAATTATATTCAATTTAATAAAAGCAAAATGAAAAGTCAACAAAATTATGAATTGTAACATGTCCATTTCATATTCATTTTTCTTTTGTTTTTCTTCTTGGATTTTAAGTGAAAATAGAGAAAATGTGCCGAGCATTTAATTCAAAGACCCAATGTGCCGTCAGGGATTAATGAAAAGTGTCTAAGGCCTCTGCGATAGGAGTTTCTGCAGTAAAAAACCCAGCAAACAGCACAGCTTTCGATTTCCTAAACTTCCATTGACCTGTCTTCAAGCTGCTTCATTACTCGTATGAGCAGGTTTAACCTACTGTGCTTTGAAATCAGCTGGAACATTAACTGTGATACTTCTCCTTCCTCTGCGAGCTGCTCGAAGTCCCCACGGTCTTTTAAACTGGGAGTTACAGGTGCTGAATTACCTATGCGAGATGAAAGAGCGATAGGTCTGAACTCTTGTCAGCCGCTCGGGAGGCAAAGAGTACGGCACCCCGGGGAAAAAGCAAACCTGAGAAGCATCGGCACTGCGGATGTCACTGTGTGCTACCAGCAGCGCCGTCTGCAATAGGATGTTGCACGGTTTTTTTCCTGGGTTTGTATGTGCTTCAGGACATGCTCAAAATGATCAACTGAGCAAAAAAATTCTGTAATCCCGAAAGAAATCGCAGCTATTAATGCATATATATTGACTCAACAGTTGGAAAGCTAGCTCAAGATCAAAACATCTGAAATTTTACTTTCTCTCTAACTGATAGAGGGGAAAAATGATATTTTCAGGCAGTTTAAAATAGTATTTATTTCAGTTATTGAGCATTGAAATAGCACTACTACCCATCTAATAAAAGGAATAGTTTAAAAAAGGCTGAACTTTGTGTTCCCTGGCATGCTGAAAGGCGGGAAGGATTGGAGAGGAGATAGGATCGACCCAGCAGTCATGACAAAGTTGATGCAAAAGCATCAACATCAATTTTTGCATTCAAGACCTTAGAAATACTTCTGTGTTTGTATGTTCATGGAGCAAGGTACTTTTAATCCAGAAGGAGACAAAGGTAGAAGCAAAATTTGACAGTGTTTAAAATACCTTTTTCCTTTCCTCTCCAAAAGTGTGCTAGACAGAAGAGAACGTCTCATAAGAAAAACAAGTTGCAAGGGAGAAGAACATATTTGATCAAAGTGCCTTAAAAAGTGCCTTATTTTGGAGATGTGGGATGATCTATCTAACCCATATTTTTTTATTTAAGATTAACTGAAAAAAATTACTTTTCAAAAGCATTAATATTACTAAGCAAAAAAACAAAGCATTTCTTAAAGACTATGCCATGAGGATATTAATATTTCTTTCGGGGACTTTTTTTAATGCTCTTCCCGAGACAGCATCAGGATTGGAGCACATATTCCCTGTTTTCATGGTAAATTTACACTTTGACCTGCTGAAGGTGGTGCCGTATGTGCTATGCAGATCCCTCCGCGTCAGTGCAATGCGACAGTAATTCCACAGGGTGAAAGTTGAAGACGTCTTGCAACACCAACCTATTTCCTGGGAGACCTCCCAAACCAAAAGCCAAAATATCCTGTGGAGCCCAATCCAAGACTTGCCATGACTTCAAAATGTGTTTATTTAAGGGGTAAGTAATACACAATTGTATCGTAAAAGAGAGAAACTTTACAGAAGTAGAAACCACGTCTGTAATCTATTCTTTTAGAACAAATTGCACTATTTTAGATGGATATTTTGAATGAAACATTTTACCAGTTACGGTTGCAGCATTTTGCTGTCTAAACATCTTATTCTGTACTGTCATCCTAGTCATTTCTCAGCTTTCAATGGCAAAGACATGCAAATAGCAAAATAGCGGCAGGTCCAAATTACCTTATATAATCACGAGTAGAGCAGAGTAAATAATTTAATAGGAACCATGTACCTGGAACACTCAGCTTTATTTTTTTTTTTTTTGTTAAGAGTACATTTGAAAGAAGTTCAGAATTTACATAAATTAATTCACATTCTGGTTTTGTATGGAGAATTTTTAGCATGCAGTCTCATGTTGAATACTTGTTCATTAGGTTTTAATAATCCGTGTCTGAAAAGAAGGCTGCCCCAGCGCTCAGTGCTCCTGTGTGGGAACTGGGAGAACAGCATCACATCTGGGAGGGATTTGGCCTTAATTTCTCTGTGCCTCTACTATCCGCCTGAAAGATGATGAGAATATCACAGTCTCTTTCAGAAGCACAAAGGAAGCCTCTTCCTTTGCAAAACAAGGGAAATCCTATGGAAGTGACTGTCTATGCTTCATATTCTTGGGTACCACCTAGTGGCACCGACTTGGTTAACGATGGATGTAACTAATTTACAGAGCATTCCAGAGTTTGGTTATCATGGTTCTGAGATGAAGTTCATGTCCTTAGTAACTGATCTTTTCAGTGTATATAGAAAGTGACCAAAAATAACTGCAGTAACCTAGTGAAAAGAAATCGGGCAGATATTCACAGACATTATATAGCAATATTTATTCCTACCTAATCACAATAACCCATGTCCATCATTTCATTATAGTGATCGCTGTGATTAATCTTTTTCCTTAAATTGCAACTGATTTACTAGCAGCTGAATAACTTTAAGATAGTTTGTATCAGTTTGCTACTGCAGACGTATTATTATTCCCACAGATAAGAGCTTCTAACTAAACAGGAGAAGTATACCAGACTCTTTCTGTGGGTTTGATGGTACATCCACCAGCAGTATAAGCTATTTGCAGACAACGCAAAATGCCTTCATTTTATAGATTCCTTCCCCAGCGTCCTGAATGAAACGAATATCACTAACCTATTAAGTACAAATCACTTAAAGATGTAAATTTTTTATGACTTGCTAAATGTTAATGTATGACTTGTAAAATGTTAAAGTAGTAAATAGCTTATTCGAGCTCATACACACTAAATTTCACTTTGTAGCCCTAAGCATTTAAGGTAACAGTCACAGGGTATTAGTCAGAGAGATTTCCATAATCCTCATTGACTTTAATTTATTATTGTTAAAAAAAAAAAAAAAAAAAAAAAAAAAAAAAAAAAAAAAGATAATTAAGAGTTAATGTCAGTAGAATAGAAAAATAGGCCATTGTCAAAGGATAATGGTCTTCCACTAATAGGAGACTGTTGAGACATTCACTGAGAATAAATGTTATGAAATATGAAACACAGGATACAATACCACAATGTGTAATTATAGCTATTTTATGTCAGCTGTTCTGAGTGACTCTAGAAGACGTTACCAAAATCTGATTAATGTTTCCACATTTGATACTTCTTGATTTATTGATGTAATAACCAGCTGAGAAGGACTCCTCACAAACCCAATTTATTTAAAGTTTGCCATAGAAGCTCATATACACCCTGCTTTCCATCTGCTAGAATATTTCCTATATTTAGAATAATATACGTATATAAATGAAAGCCACCCAGTGGAATTTGTTCTGGCTGAAAATATCAGAGGCTGATATGGTTATTTGTTGAGAAGGGAGCAAGCCAGTTTCCAGAGAATACTGATGAATGGTCTCCAGATACACAGCAAAGAGCTACATTCAGAGGTGTGAAATTAATGTGACTGCACCTGTGAAAACTAGCCAATGATTTGATCCAAAATGATACATTATGAATATATGGGGATAGCAAAGATATCCAGGGCCTTGGAACAAATACTGTAGTAAATCACGAAGATCCTAGCAATAAAAAAAAAAAAGATAAGAAATACAGTTGCTCTTTCCCCCCCTTTGCTTAGCTATTTCAAAGTTATCTAGATATTTAATATCAAATTTTGATTCTGTCATTCATGGAATATTTTAATTTTCAGGGACTGTTTAGGAGTTTGTTCTTGCTATGAGTACAGGTTTTCCCTTTAGGTCCCAAGTGAGTAGATATGCTAAATACTTCCATCTTCTAGAATGAAGATCATTCTGTTTCAATTTTAATAACATTTTGAGATCTAATCCAAATGTGATTCATTTAAATAAAAATCAATAGGTTTAGCCGCTTCTTTTGAATCATTTAGGGCAATGTTTTTTCATTGGCTCTTCATCAGGGGCCAAATTCTGACCTGATTTATGCTCTGATTTACTGTGCAACCCGTTGACTTTAGAGGATTTGCACATTGTGTAAATTAGCACCGATTTGACTCCAGGGATCTTTGGTAAGTGGCATAAATTAAGAACAAGGAAATTCTGCTCTCTTTTAAAACGCCATAAAGGTCAATACAAAATTGAGAACAAGATACAGCCCCAAGTCTCTTAGTTAAAATGTATTAAAAGGTTTCATGCAGCACTTTTATCCTCCCTACCACAATCTGCCCTCATTCTCCTGTCCCACGGTGTCTCATTTCACACCCACCACGCCGGTACGCTGAGAATAATATGAGTCAGATTTTGCCCCCCAGAGAAGCGTATTTCGCATACTGTGTTGACTTCTAAATTGGCTGATAGCACCTGGCACCAGCTTAAGTAAAGGTGACTGTGGCTGAAACAATCTTTTTAATCGGCTGCGATCCCACAGGCTGAAACTTCCATCTGTGGAAAGGATTTATGCAATTGCTAATCTGAGCATTTCATTACAAGTATTAATATTTGAGGACATCTGAGATTTTTTCTGCAAGACAACTGCATAAAAAATTCAGCAGTACCAAGGAGCCTTATTTCTTCTGGTTTTTTTTGCAGAGAGGCTCCCTTCTGGCAAGAGCACCTTCTCTCTCCTGTACCGTACAACATATAGGGAAACAGAGATTTGTGGCTGGTGCCTAACAAATGTTGTCCTCTTGCTGGGTCATCAATCACTTCCCCTTGGTCACCAGGAGAGTCAGGGCAGATTGCCCGCTGCCGTTTGTGCTGACAGGGGCATTTTGGCAGAAGTAGGAAAGGCACTGAAGAAGGTGAGATGTCCTTTTGAACTGCGCAGCACATACGCAGAACGAAAGCTGTGGAGAGGTGTATTGGAATTATCTAGGTTTTTCTTAACAAGCATCAGCACTGTTTCCTTGTAAGACGTTGGGTCTCTTTTACAAAGATCACCGACGGTCAAAGCAATGCTCAGCTGTAGACTATGGGCTATTTTTATGAGAAAGACTGGCCAAAAGAATCACTCTGCAATTGTGATATGCAGTAATCTCATGCGGCCTGACTCATGACCGTGTCCTAAGTTTCTGTGCCCTGTGAGAATACGTCCTACGAGAACATTTCACATGAAGCGGTAGGTTGTGCCTTAGCTTCTCGTAAGATAAGTAGTATCTTTCACTTTTTCTTTCTGAGTATGGAAGCAGTGACTGTGGTGTATATCATGAGATCCCATCAGTGGAATTAATGGGATGCAGAAAGTATTTTGGCCAGTATAATCTACAACTCGTATAAAACAAGAACTAGGGGACTAGACATCAAATCTGAAATTAAAATTCAACTTACTCTCAAGGCTGCAGGGAACTAGACTTTCTGATGTATGAACAAGCACAGCAAATAGTCCTGACGGACTGCTCTCTTAGTGTATGTAGACAGAGTTAATCATAGTGAGGTGAGGACTTTTGTGTATTTGATGAATTCAGAGTGATGAATTATTTTAGGTTTGCTAAGGAGAACTTTTGTTGCAACGTTGAGAGAAGCACAGGGCTTAGTACTCACATGATAAGTGATGCAAATTAATGCAAATATTTTGTGTGGGCCATAACAGAGAGAATTTTACCTTTAAATAATAAGATAAATTCCCTTTTAATCCCAGACATGCAGCTATGTTTAAGCATCCAAGGCACTCAGTATATTGACAAATTCACAAATGCAAGACTCCACAACAGTCCGTGTAGTTCTCAAAAGTTATCTCCAGGCCTCCAAGGAATGAAGTTCAGTTTTCAAATGGAATTCAGAAATTTTGTCTCTTCCTGAGTCATGCTTAACACTTCACACTGCCTGGCTTTGCAGGAATTAGCCTTCAAAAATTATTTCAGAGGGTGCAGAAAGCCACTGTAGCTATGGTTTCTAGTACTTGATACATTAAGCACCTGGTTCTTCTGTAAACAGTAGTCAACAGTAAGAATTGTAAACGTCTTGCTGGAGTACTTGAGTAGTGGATCTATGAAAACTGCATATTACATCTACATCTATATCAAATGCATTTATAATGAGTATTGTCATTGCAGTGAATAGCAAAACAATGAACTGTGATTAACCTCTTCTTGTGAAGCATCGCCATTAATTTTGGCATTTACTATAGAAATACTTTTGAAATTTTACAGGAGATTTGAATAATTCTATTGATATTTTCATGGGCTTTTTTGATGACTGAGAAATGAATTATCTGTACATTTTAAAGGCATGAATATACAAGAGATGAGGAAATGTGACAATATATATCAAGATGTTCTGTCTTCTTTATTAAAATCGGCTTTAAGGCACCGGACATATGGAATTAAAAAGATGGTCTTTCTAAACTATTTATAACTATCTATCCGATACTCTTTCAATCACTTTAGTTAACATTAGGCTATTTTGACAAAGACATAAAATAAAATCCTCATCACACTTAAATTCATTGACTTCAAAAGCTTCAAGATTTCAACTATACTCTGGTATTTTTAAGGAGAGAAAATTGAGTGAAGGATAAATTAATTAATTCAAGTTCAGCTATTCAATTATAAAAATACACATCTAGTTTCAGAGAGTTTCCCAAGCTTTCCATCTGGGTGCATTTTCTGAGGTGAAACTGGGCTCAACCAGAGTGGACTTTAGAGGTCCCCCACTTAGGTGACTTAGACACTGGTAAAAATTGGCCAGTGGATGAATGGGGTAAGGGTTGGGCTCACGTGTTTACAAAATTCTAACAACATTTCTTATGTGCACTTACAGATGGAATTAGGGGTAAGAATTAAGTTGTTTGCTTCTAATTTGGATCAATGTGAATTTCTAAAACTTTATGCCTTACTGACGTATTTCAGGGAAAAAACCCACCAGTAAAAATAATCTTATCTAGAGTATGATTCAAAGAAGACAGGAGATTCCAGTGTCAAAGAAGTATTTATGACAGCACATAGCATTTTATTCAATTCAGGAAAATGTGGGTTTTTTACTAATAGTTATAATTTATTTGTACAAAATAAAGGTCCTTTTGGCCTCAAGAGTTCAAATGTATGTCAGATGTTTCAGATGGAGGGATGAGCCCTCTATCTGCCTGAGACAAAACACACAAAAAAAAGACACTAAATAGAAGAACTGGGAAGTAAAGAATCAAAATCAATTAGCACCGCTCTACAAACCAAACAAAAATCAGGAAGAAGTCATGCAAGAACTTTTCTGAACTGACTGCCAACATATTTTACAGCCAAACCATGCTCTTCAGAGACCCAGTGACCACTGTAGATGAACTGGAGGTGTGGAGGGGACAAAGAGCTGAGAGTGGCAGTGACTGGCCACCAGCCACAGTGGTGGGCAGGGGAAGGAGAGAGACAGTCTTAACCAGGTTTTCGGAGACTCCAGCTTTCAGAGCACTTCTGCCTCCAGGCTGACAACCCAGAGCAGGTCACCAGGGTGGTGGAAACTGCAGAGTGGGACAATTCAGTTAATCCTCACAGATTAATCTCATCTTAGGTGGGAGGATCAGACTAAATTTTTAGATAAATTAAATTATAATTTAATAGATTAGCTAGTTAGGAGGCAGCAGCTCCTGATTTTGTGCTAAAGGCCACTGAGTAACAGGAAGTCTAGCTGTATTAATGTACTAACAACTTTATCGAATAAATAAATCATCCTAAATTTTATACAGTAGTCTTCAAATTAATATATGACATAAGGAAAACTATAGAAAGTTTAGAATAACTTTTTAAAAGTTGCTAAAAGGGAAAGTCAAAGGCATGAAATATTTGCAGTAGGTTGAGAGCATTTTTTATTTTTAAAAAAGAACAACCTTGTTTTTGACTTAAGGCAAACTCTCAGCAAAAATATCTTTAGAAAGGTCAAGAAAAAAAAATAATCATGGGGCTTAGTTAAAGAACACTGCACAGGAGATAATTAGAAAGAATAAGATGTCCTTAAAAAAAAGTCAAATCCAAATAAAAGAAATGGAAAACAGTGTGAGCTCTGTCAATTTAAATGTGAAAGCATGGTTGGGCAAACCTGAGCAATATGAATGCCTCCTGCAAGGAGCAGTGAAAGAATTTCACAGTGCTGAGTAACGGAGCAATAAAATAGCTAAAGAAATTATAGGTCTAGAAGTGTTGTGGAAAGTCAGTACTCACTCAAAGTCAGAAAAGCAAACAAAATGCCAGGACGTGTTAGGGAAGGCACAGAAAGTGAACGAGCAAAGTCATGCAGCATTGCGTCACTGCACAAATCCACAGTACACGCACATCCCGAACAAAGAGTGTACAGGCACAACAGAATGGAAGAGTTCAAAGAAGATGACGAGAGATTTTTTAAAAAATGGGATGGCTGCTTGGCTGCTATATAAAGTAAATTGAGATGGAATGGCACCTGAGGTCTGGCCAAAAACTCCTTTTTTTCCTCTTCCTCTACTCATGGCAAAGGATAGAAGCGTGTGTCCAGTCTCGTTTGGAGTGTTGGAATTGTTATTTAGTATTTCTTTGTGGGTGCAATGCCAAACCATTGATAACATAAAAAGCAGAGGCGATAAGTGGGAATTTTCAATATTTTAAAACATAGCCTGAGCAGAATTTAAATAGTTAATTTGTCTGATTCATGATTTAAGGAGCCCTTACATTATCAGGTGGCCTCTGTGGTCTGCATTTATGTTTTTTCATACTTGCACCTCACTAGTAAACAGTGACATGTAGGTTTCCAACTTCTCTGCTTCGACCACTTTGAGATTAGATTCCCGCAACGTGCTCTCTGCGCCAATGCACCTTCAGTCTACTTGGTGATCGACTGAGTTGCGGAAGGCACATGAGTTCCTAAGTGATACCAGTGTTGTACGAGTTTTTCTAACAGCTTCTGGCTTGGATCTGGGGTGGAATTTTGCCATCTGTTAATTCCTGAATGCCACATGATCTGCCTCTAGGAAAGGCTGCATCTCCTCCTGACCAGTATCTCCTTGAGGATAGTAACCCCCTCAAAAGTCATTTTAAGTGCTCAAGTTCAAATAAGTACATTCTAATAATTTCCATGTTTATGAACGTTGAATGTACCCAGATATTAGTCTTCACAGCTAACAGAAAGCATGACCTAACACTGATCCCCTTGGTCAATTTATATTTGTCAAAGTAATGTTGATACCAGAAAGACATTTCAGTGATGTTCCATTCTCTCCTTAATTTGCAAACCAGGACAGTCATGACTAATGTAAATTAAATTGCAGGTTACCCTCAAAAGAAGATGAACAACTAATAGATTGAACATTTTATTTAACAGCATCTATTCACTGAAAGAATAAACTTTTCAGAGCTAACCTCTAACCTGTCCTTTGATTACACATCCCCAGGTTCCTGTCACGCATTAGTGAGAGTTACACTTGGACCGTGCTTGACCCTTATGCACAATATTGATGCACTGTGATTTCTTGTCATTTCAAACACAAGAGAAAACCCTGAATTTTAGCCTACGAGATACTTAATTTGAACAAGCCAAAAATTAGTAAACCCATCACTTTCTGAATAACATCCGGTAATCAAATGAGAAACAGAAATGATGTAATTTAGTCAGAGGGGGCAACGCTTTGCGAGCTACAAGTTGTCTCTTTTAACAGCTTTTATACGGCTTCACTTTAATTTTGTTTCCAAAAAGCAATAAAGCAGAAGTTGTTTTCACAAAGCAGACAGAAAATTGATTCTCTAAATGGTGATCACTTTCCAAGGGTAGTTCGGAATTCCTAAACTCTTGCATATTTAATAGGAGTTTTGCTTTTAAATAAAAATCTCAATAAATAGATTAACAGTTAACCTGCTTATGATTTACATATTTATATATGTTATTGTTTCTGGTACAATTATCCATTATGTTCTTCTGTTTGCTCATATTTAAAAGTCAGACTTGGAACATTTTTGTCCTTTTTTACATTGATTGCTCTTTCTGCTCACCTCAAGTAAACTACTGTATAGCTGAAAATAAAAATCTGAATATAATAGCATATTGCAAGCAATTTACTGCTTGTACAGCTCATTTCAACTTTTTTCAATTTCTTGACGGGAATACAATTTGCATTTTCTTATTAATACTGATAAGAAGTCGGACATTACAGTTATTGGAAACACAAGTCAATTTGGTTTGCCCTTCAAACAAAATACTCCTTTGTTACGAGATTTGGCAGCTCTGCGTTAAAAGATTGATAGGTCTGAATGCCGAATTCTTTGCAACTGAAAGGTTATCAGCAAAGACTATTTATACTAAAGCTGAGACAGAATCTGATGCTACCTGAAGGAAAAAGAATTAAAGAAAAAAATTATTAATATGTCTGTGTATTTTAATTCCAAGTATTTCTGAAACAAATGTGAATATTAACCGGTGCACTCAGCATACAACAGAGTGTCATATCAAAGGACTTATTCAAGAGATGCTGAAATAGAAAGTACAAATGCATGAGCTACAAGAACGACATATAAAACCTGTTTGAGGGAAGGGGATTTTTTTAGGCAGTCCAGATTATAGGGTTTTTATAGCCAAGGTCACATAATTTTATAGATAATGAAACAAGAGGCAAGCAGATAATAGGCTGCTGTGCTCAGCACAGAATGTTTGTTTTCCAGAAAAATTTAAAGTATGGTGGTTCCACTTCACTTGCCAGGGAACTGGATATTTTATTTGATAAATTTTGACAGAAAAAGGTACTTTTTGAGTTTTTTTCCATAGGAAGGCTTTCTTCTCAATCCATATCTAAGGACATAACATGATTCAGAAGTAATAGTCACTTAGGTTTCTTAATTTTTATTTTTTTTTTAAATTGAAACCTTAAAAATAATATTTTTATGGCTAAAAAAAGGTTGAGAGGGAAGAGGGAATAATGAAAGAGAGCACAAGAGAGAATGAGAGAAAACTGGAGCTGACCATAAAAATATTTTTTCTTCATCCTCTCCTTTTATTTTCATTATTATTAATTCTTCCACCTTAAACCCAGGTTCCTGAAATATTGGAAGAAATATTCACCTTAGCATAGATGTCTCTTTGCCCTTTCAAAACAACCCTCTGCTGCCCCGCTCTTACTGTGCGCTTTCCCCCTGGATAAAAAACGTACCCATTTTCAGTTGGTTGGTTCTTGGGCCTTTTTCCGCATACAAAGCAGGAGTAATACAAGGAGTGGTCCAAGACCATTTCCAGTAATAACACTGCGAGTTTTGCTGCTGAGTTTTTAGGATTCGTATTTTGCAAGGCTGAATGCATGAGTTGTTTTTCTCTCGGTTGGAAGTATCACTCAGGGTAAGACTCAGGTGTGACAACTGAATGACTCAGGCTTCGCACTTGCTTACGACTTATGAGCAGGTCATTTATTAGAGTTTAGCCTGGGCTGTACATCACCATATGGAGAATACCTTTATTGACATAAAGATATTCTTTTTATTTAGATGCATGCCCCTGGCAAATGACAAAACAAAAAGAAGAGATGGCACGTAGTCCTTTGGTGCTTAAAATAGAGTTTGCTTCTAACTTTATAGAAACACATCAGGGCTTGGGGATCATATGACACCAATTTGATTTATATAAACTAGCTCCACTGTTTGCCTTTGTAGGTTGCACTAGACTTCAAGGACAGTTTTCATGTTGGAATGACAGAATGGCAGGATTCAAGTAAACAGAACAGTCAGTTTTTTATTTTGTTCTCCTATTTAATATAATTGCTAGGTTTTTTTCTCAGAGTGACCCTGAAAGTCACCCCCGTGGTAATGAAATCGAGCTGCATAAACAAAGCTGTCTGATCTGAAAAAAAAAATTAAGGTTCTAGTTTTTCACAGCTAAGGAGCCCTTCACAGACTGACGATTTGTTTTTAAATTGACCATCTCCAACTGATTATATGCCTTTATCACAAAAAGCACTACTGCTTTCTTGATTAGTAGTTAGAGAAGAGAGAAATATGTCTTGAGCTACCATGTTTAGAAAACTTAAGACCTATATGCTCTCTCACTTCACCACTCCCCCTCATCCTCCAAGCCAGGCAAGCCAGGGCTGGTCCTATTCATTCATCAGCGCGGTGAAGCTCCCATAGCCTCTGTTGATGAGACTTCAAAGAGGTGTTAGGAGGATTTGAATTTACCAGGCTGTACATCCAACACCTGTAAGGCACATTAATTGCTTTTTATATACATGTGTTGGACACAACAGGATTTACCTAGTTTGACTGCTTTCTAACATGTGCTCCATTGACCTAACAATGCTGGGCACGAGGTTTACGCAGAATAAAGGTGACGGGAAGGTGGATATATTCTTGCTAGGATATTGCCACTGCTCCTTTTTAATTCTGCTTTTTATGAAAGAATATGGAAGGATCACCTAGGTCATTCCCTATCTATGATCACAAGGCATGCGAGTGAGAAAATACGCAGCTCAGCTCAGGCATTTAGTTAGCAAGTCTCCACGGGATTATCCTTTTGTAATGGGAGAGAGTTCAGAGTTCCCAAACAAGGAACCCTTGAGTTCACTCCAGAGAAGACCTTAAATGGGAACTAACTTGTACGCTAGGTAGGGGAGTGTGGAGCTAAAACAACATGAAAGGAGGAACTCACTAGCAAGATCATTTTGGTTCAACATCTGAGCAACTAAGTAAAGCTTAAGGCCACCTCATCGTGAAGCCTGAGACCACATCCAGCACAGGAACTATGGGGACTTCTCTGTCCAATCATGTACATCACCTTCTAAGGGCCCCGATTCTGCCTATTGAAGCTGAAGGAGACAAAGTAACTTAACTGGTTACCCTGGGTGCCTAAACAAGGTGGTATGGGGAGCTGGGATGGTGGATCCTCTTTCCCTAGAGGTGGGGGTGCTCTCAGCTCTCTCTTCAGCACCTTCAGCCTCTGAAGTTGCTGCCCTCAGTGTGCTCCTCGACCGCCTTAAAACCCTAAAACATTTTCATATCAATAAATCCATCACCTCTGAGGAACTGAGCATGTTGTCAAGGATGCGAGCATTGCTATGACAGACCCTATTAGACTTATAGGATGTAAATGGTATAGGTTACTCATTACACCCAATTTCTCTAACTTTGGAAAGAAGGACTATGCCTTCTCTCTCTGCTTTGTTGCTGTTGTCTCTTTACAACACTTCTGAACTATTCCTTATCTATTCTGTCATTCTTATATCTGAAATGTTAACAAACAGAAAGTTTGACGCTCTTCACACTGAAGCCGAGGGATGCTTTGCTGAGACCATAAAAATCAGCAGTAGGTGAATTCGGCCAATCATTTGTAGATTTCTTTGCCTTGACTTTCTCCTAGCATTAAGTTTTCATTCAGTTTTCTTAATTGAAAGCAGCCGAGTTTAAGTAATACAGCCAGTTTGCTCTTGGGTGAGTTTTCCAAATTCTGACAGTAGGTGCTACACATGCTGTCTCTTCAACACAACACCATATCCACCAGTTACTTCTGTGTTAAGTTTCATCCAGTAATGATTTTTTTCCAATATCAATCAGAACCATAAAGCAGAATGGATAGCTAGAAATAGGAGTCAAGATTTTGATTGACAGTGAATAGCAAACAATATTTCCAGCTCAATAAATGTCAGTGAGCTTTTGATAAGCAAGATAAACTATAATAATCTCCGGAGTAGAACATAGTACAAGAATAGTAAAAAAAAAAAAAAAATCTAAAAAATTTAATTTAGGTGAAAGAAGCAAACCCAGCTATTTGAAATGTTGTGATCGTTTCTGCAAACGTGGTTCACAACTCCGTATGAACAGACGTATTTGGAAAAGGGAAAGGTAAAGAGCTTGTTTTCATTAACTCCGTAGACATAATGAAATTACCTAAAAAGAAAGGCAGCGATACAAAGGAAAAAAAGGTTAGTTTCGTATTCCCAAAATTATTATTCACTTCTTATACCCAAACTATTCAAAGAGTAAGTTTAATCACCACATATAATATGTCTGACATTGTATCTGGTCTAAATACAACTGTAATAAAGTACGTAATAGGAATCTTTAAGGATCATTCTCAAAAGCTATACAGACAAGAACAAAATAAAAGAGACAACAGGAAACATTTCCCAACTGTGCATGAAAACCCTTTTTCTGTTTGGTGCAGTTGACTAAGTTTACAGGTGGAGGCATTTGGGAGCTCTGGACGTTCATTTCCATTGTGCATATATTATATGTCTCCAAAAGTTGTTAGAGTTGAGTATTGTCATGTACATATTTTTTTTTTCCTTTTGGGGCAGGGGATAGGGGAAACATATAGCATTGATTTCTTGTGCTTAGAAGTCATCATGTCTTCTTCTCATTAATCAGAGATATGCCCAGTCCTAGACGATTACATATTTTGTAGCCCATCCTTATATTTTCAGTCTCTAGAGATCTTTTCAGGGAGCATGGCAAATCAGCAGTCAATACTTGGACTTAGGTAGACCTAGATTAATAAACAGGATAACTCTTTGCTTTCTGAAACATGTCATGCTGTGCCATAACTTGCTTCAATAATCCAGCACAAAAAAATAGAACCACTTCAAAATTTTAAAGCGATTCTAAATCTTGAACTTCTACATGATTCCCTAAATTTATTTTGTAAATCCTTGATTTAAGTAGTGGATTCACACCTTATTCTCAGCTGAACAACTGTTTATATTTTTCCCCAACATGCCATAACAGATTGCAGACAGGAAGGTTTTGGAGAATTTTCTGTGCCTATGAGGAGCTAGGAGGTAAGGTGTGTTTGACTGACAACTAGGTTTTGATGTATAGTAACTTCTGTAGATGTTTCAGGGATAAGAATACATTATTTATTTCCTGATATTTTCACACAGTGTAAATGATACTATGATTTATCTGCCTGGTCAAAGTCTAGTGGACATAAAAATCTACAATGAAACAATGTCAATTAGGCTTCTAATGACATTATTATTTTGGTATATTCAGGATTGTGACGGATCTGGATCAAGGCTTAAAAGGGTGTTTTGTTCTGGGTTTTTTTTTGTCAAATATTTCTTTTTCTGTATTAAAATGTCAATACTTAGGAAATAAATTTTTCTGGGAGACACAGATTACAGCTATTTCGGAAACTAAAGACCTTCTGAATTGTGAATACCCTCCTAAAATCTCAGTGTATGATCTTGATCCACGTAAGTTGATAATGTGCCTTAGAGTCACATCAGAGGCTTCTTTGCAGCCCCATTTGGTGTGTTGCTTTGGTCTGGTCCTTGTTTGTATTTAATCCTTTCAACATCTGTGTGAAACAAAAGTGTGTTAAAGCCTTTGTCAAAAAGTAGACTACAAGAGAGAAGATCTTCAACATTGCTAAGGGTTCACTGATTTCTAGTGCCTCCATTTTGGGGAGGAGGGATATGCACTCATCAAAGACGCCTAAAACTTGTTCAGAGACGTACAAATTACTATAATCAGCCTCTGCTCATAATCAGTTTCAGTAAGTATCCAGCTAATCCAAAAATTGATCTCAAGAGTGTCTCTAGCTGCACGTTCAAGTGAAACCCCGAGTGAGTGAGCATCCTTGGGACTCTGAGGGTGCTGCCTGGCCAGGGCTGGCCATGGAGGTTTCAGCAGCACAAGGAATTGATCTGCTCTAGTCCAGCCCCGTTCTGCATCAAATCCTCCACCTCAGTTCAGATCAATTTGCATCAGCACCAACTGCTCCACTATGGAGACGTGGTGCTGGTCATCACTGCAGTTGACCTGGGGGTATTGGTAGACAGCTGGCTGAATATGAGCCAGCAGTGTGCCCAGGTGGCCAAGAAGGCCAACAGCACCCTGGCCTGTGTCAGGAATAGTGTGGCGAGCAGGATGAGGGCAGTGATGGTCCCCCTGTACTCAGCACTGGTGAGGCCTCACCTTGAATACTGGGTTCAGTTTTGGGTCCCTCACTCCAAGAAAGACATTGAGATTCTGGAGCGTGTCCAGAGAAGGGCAAGGAAGCTGGTGAGGGGTCTGGAGCACATGCCTTATGAGGAGCGGCTGAGGGAACTGGGTTTGTTCAGCCCCGAGAAAAGGAGGCTGAGGGGAGACCTTATTGCTCTCTACAACTCCCTGAAAGGAGGTTGTAGTGCGGTGGGAGTTGGTCTCTTCTCCCAAGTAACAAGTGATAGAACAAGAGGAAATGGCCTCAAGTTGCACCAGGGGAGGTTTAGATTGTATATTAGAAAAAATTTCTTCACTGAAAGGGTTATCAAACATTGGAACAGGCTGCCCAGGGAAGTGGTGGAGTCACCATCCCTGGAGGTATTTAAAAGACGGGTAGACATGGTGCTGAGGGACATGGTTTAGTGGTGGTTTTGGTAGTATTAGGTTAATGGTTGGACTCAATGATCTTAAAGGTCCTTTCCAACCTAGACAGTTCTATGATTGTATGTGGATACAGCCACTAAGTACATTAATAAATCTCGGGAGGAGCTGCATTTACAGTTGGGGTTCTGTGCCCAGCACAAAGTTCCTTTTCCTGGTAGCCTGTTCCTTTTCATTTGGAGAGAGCTGGATGAACTAGATGGTCTTTTCCTCTAACCAGATCATACGAGATCTGATAGTCTGACAAATGCCTGATATATTTTTTTCCCCACTTGTGGAAATGTTACAGTTTTAACATACATTTTTTACTAACCAAATTACCATATTTGGTCTCTTTTCTATTCACTGTCATCAACTTACCTTAAAAAAAAAATAAAGAAATCTAACAATTAGAATCCAGTGTCTGGGAATAATGTTGCCTTGACTGAGAGCCCTGGAAATGGCATTGTCATTTCACCACAGAGAACAGCAACAATTTGTTCAGTGACACTGAAAGGCCACCCAAACTCTTTTACCTCTCACAACATTGATTTGATGGGATACATCTCAAAGAGAGAGAAAGTAATTTTAGCTATGAAATTCTTGCCTTTTCCCTTTCTGCAAGGCTGGCCACTAGTGATTATTCGCTGTAAACACCTCTCCATCATAACACAGGCTGTGAACATCAACGGAGAGCGTGGCAGATCAGCTGAGATGGGGTAATAACAGTCTCCTCTCAGCAACAGAGGTGACCTGATTTAAACAAGACCTCAAGTGAATTGCACCTATATAGGATTGAACATGGATATCCATTTTGGGTTGCTATTAATTTCCATTAAGGAAAGAAAAAGAAAAAGAAAAAAAAAAGACAAGTGTTGGAGTAACCAGAGTTTTGCCTTTCTTCTTGTAAGTCATTCAAGTTGAAATTACCTAAAGCCTTTCTCTTAGCTATCAATTTGGAAGATTTCTTACATTTTAGGATATAGTCCATTGTAAATAAAAAGATGGGGACATCTGTTACAAGATTAAACACTTCTTACCCTGTTACCTATCCCCTCAGCTATTAACTGCCTGCTGAGTTCCCTCACAAGTGTCTCATACTTGCACTTTTCCCCTTACATACTGAATGACAACCCTGTATTGATCTGGCAAAAAAACTCCTAATTTAAATCCCCTTCGAGCCTTTCCTCTGTCGTGATGACTTTGGGAAATCATCCAAAAAAACGAATATGATTTGGATGAGGAGAAGCATGAAAAAGTGTATCTTTAAAGATAAAAAGTGTATGTAAGCCCCATGTTCCTCCTCTTTTCCAACCTTATGCCGGTAAGCCAGCAGCAGAACTGCCTCATTTTCAGAAGCCAGTTAGCCAAACTGGAGGGGAGGAGCTCTCTGGCCCCATCCATTGGGAAAAAGGAAGAAATAGGGCTATGAGGAGAATATCACTTGCGTAGACTTTCTGCCCAGAGCCAGCAATTCCTGCATTGCAGTGGTCTGGCTGTGCTGCTGCACGCACCCACTCCTGGGCCAGATGTTGCAACATCTGCAGCTCACTGCTGAGTGAGGAGCCGCAGCGGGTACGGGGAGCAGAGTTCAGCTCATCAGCTGTCCTTTTCCCAGTAGCAATTCCCTGACTCCTGTCGGTCAAAAAGGGCAAGCCAAAAGGGATGCCCAGCCTGAGATCCCTGAACGAGGCCAGCACCGCTATTGACAGCACTACATCACTGATCCTCAGGAGCTGAATGCAATATGGTGCATCGATTGGACCGAATTAATCATGTCACAGATGCCTTTAATGTCATCATTCAATCAATTTGTAGTTTGCTTACATTTTTAATGACTCCTGAGTAATAGCCAAAGTTATCTGGGGACAAAGGTTCATGTAAATAAGATGGTGCACATAACCCAGTGACGGGGGTGGAAAGCTTCTCCTGTTCTGGAGTCTCCCACCATCTGGAGATCTGAGAAAACTTTTTTGTTGTGGTACTGTGCTGTAAAAGTTATTTGGGTTCCAATGAAAAAAAAAAAAAACCCAAACAAAATAGGGGGGGTTTTCTCTGCTTTCTCCTCCTTCATTCTCCATCCCAGAAGATGTTGGAGGCATAGTCTTCTTAATGGAATTGTTTCAGTTCCTTTGGTCATAACATCCTTCTCATGCTTTGCATGGTGTTGTTCTTAACTGCACCATTAAATGCTAATATATTTATCTTTTTTTATTGCTTTTTACCACAATGACTTGAGGAACAGTCAGATTCTAGAGGAATTATTTTAAATTTGACTTCAGAAGACCTTGGAAAGGATCGTGAATTTGAAATACATCATTCTGCCATCTTAGAAACACATTTTGGCACTCCCTGTTTGAAGATATCATAAACGGCATATATGATCTTTTATTCATAATCTACTGTTGCAGCTGATACAGTTAGATTTAACTGTGGTTTTTCTTCATAGATAAATGTGTTCTTCAAATGGCTTTGAACCTTTTTTAAGTACGTATGTACCATACAATATATTGTGACAACTGGTTAATTAGACCAGATTTCTTTTTTTCTTTTGGAAGTTTTCCTTTCATGTGCACCCTAACCTGTGAATTACGTTTACTTTCCAGTGTCAGTGATACCAAACACTGAAAAGCTATTCACAAAATCAGCTACCAAATCTTGCTGTTGGTTTTTTTGTTGGGTTTTTTTTGCACTGGCTTGGCTACAATTTCTGATACACTGAAGAGAGAAATTTGTAACTGTGCATATCAAAGAAATTCAACAAAACAGCTAGATCATGCTATCACATGTTTATTTGATCTTTGGTCTGCACTGTGCAGGAAGTCAGATTTTACAGATTGGTGAAGTTGGGATCAGTGTGATGCAGGGCAGGGCTGGTCAGCTCGGTGGCTGGCAGCGGGGGGCCGCAGCAGCCTGCAATAACTGTTTGTTGCTCCCTGAATTCACTGATTTCCATGCTCTTCTCCATCCCCCTCTGTGCTCTCCTGCCCTTCCTTGGGCGACTTCTGGTGCTCACTGGAAACCATGATAAGGTCTGAGCTAAAGTGCTGATTCTAACTACAGCCACAGTAATGTAGACTGATGCTAAATTATTATGATAACTGTTATCTTTAAAATCTATGAATCTGGGGGAAAATTATGAGTTGTGAAAGCAGTTACATACATGAATAAGCCAATTCATTTGATCAATCCCAATTTCAGTGCTATTGACTGTATATTCCTTTGGAACAGGAAAATCCATATATCAATAGTCGTCATCTCCAAAACCCACCAAATTGAATTAGTGTTAATTCACATTTCATTATAATATTATTTTTATCTATCATCTAGAGCCTGTTATGTAACAGAGCCTACAGTGTACAACAGAGAAAGAGTGCCAGGAAATTAAATCAGAAAAACTTACAAAATACATTATCTATATTAAACCTACGATTCTGCAGATATTTAAATTCAGCATAAAATTGATCCACAATATTCCAGAAGGAAGAAGATTGCATTTTGGTGATAAAAGTACCCAGACTGGTCTCTTCTGTGTTATCATGCCAGCTCTTATCTTCCTCTCCTTGCAGGTGGGAGGCAGGAGGGATGACAGTAGATATATATGTTCCATATCTTCCTGAACACCTTTCAAACGCAGAAGTGTGTTACCCAAAATAATAAGGAATTTCATACATTCTCAGTACTTGTGTATTTTGAATAATAATTATATATCATTAAAATCTGAAGGTCTTTGGGGTTTTTCTCAGTGTATAGCCAGACAAAGTCCCATTCATACAGCTATCCACCAAGCCCATGAACTAGTAGTTGCAATTTCTTGCCTTTGACATATGGACCCTAGTAATGTCAATTTTTAAAAAGTCTCTGTCTTCTTCTATCTATAGTGATCGTTATAGCTCAAAGTTACCAACGGCACCTAAAATTAGCTCTCAAAAGTTTCTGAAATTTTGAAAACTATGACCTTCGTACCTTGATTTTCTGAGAATATATCAGCTATGAGTCATTTCACCCCTGGTAAAACTGGGGCGGACATGAGCAGTCCCCCATCTCCTCCTGTCTTCCTTGCTTCAGGAAGAAACACAGCTTGATGGGATTTCTGAGAGCATGAATTAGAGGTGGGCATTGAACTCAGGTGCTGTGCCTGAGCTCTTACCTGGGAGAGAGTGGTCTCCCTCCCCTCCAAATTCTGCTTTTATTTGTGAGGTCAGTTGTACAAGTCAACTGTTTAATTGTGCTCTTGCACTCTCCTTTTAATGATGACGTTTTGTGTTGGAAAACAAGTTCAGTGAATGCATTAGTGGATTCTGGTGCCTCCATGCACCGAGCACCAGCCCTCAGGGGGGATTTCACAGGCTGACCCAACGCTGCAGAGATGGGCATGTGGCAACTCCGGCTGACCACAAAACGTGCTGCAGAGGACCAAGTTACGAGGACATTTACAAAGAAATGCCTTCTTTTTCTATTTTCCCAAATATAGCTAAATACTCTTGTCTTGCTCAAACTATATTGAAAATTAATAATTTAGAACGGTTTTGGTTTGTACAATACCGTTCTCCGAGACCTCTGCTGCGTGCACACACATGCACACACACACGTCCACTGCAAGTTTTTTTGCTGTGAACCCCAACAGCTAAAAAGCATTAGAGCCACCACTGCTGTGCACATAATCAAACACATCTGAGTTATAGCAGTTTAACAGATTACACTTATTAGCTGAGTGACTGCAGCTGACTTTGTGCATAGCTTGGCTTTTTTTTACAATGACAAGCATAACACTTCACCTTAAACCTCTGTGGAGGTGATTTAAGTAAGGTCTACTGCTTTGTGATTTCAGCTTTGAAAGTGCCTTTCTGTGGTCTTGGTCAAATAACTTAATTTTACCCCATGATGTCTCAACCACTTTCCTCTAAAACAGGGAGAACAGTTGCTTGACATGAAGGACCATAAAATAATTAAAGTTGTTTTGTTAACTGTTTATTTAAAATGCTAAAAGGAGATCAATATGGCGATTCGTGTGAGCAGACATCGATTTGCATGAGCAGACATTTGAGAATGCAAGTAAAGTGTTAATTCTCTCTCCTCACTCATTAATAATAACTGCAGAATGCTCAAAAAAAAGTCCGACAATTCACTGAATATAGGAGTATTCAAGGCCTGAAATTCCCTTCAGTTTATTCAGGCAATTACTGCCAATTTTTTTTTTTTTTTAAAAAGGTATAAAAGCTTCATCATGATGGAGTCAGTGCAGTTACCAGCCAGGACAACCTAAAAACTATTCAATAATGGTACTTTGGGTCCAATTTGAAAAATAGCCCAAGACAGGAAGTAATTTCCTCATGCCATAAAACATTTTCCGATTACAAAAGTCCTATTCTGAGGTGAGGTATAACGAAGACATTTCAGAAGTTTTCACCATAAAGCAAAATTATAAAAACTCCTTGTTGGAGGCATTGACCTAAGGGGTGCCCGAGCCAAGTTCAACTCTCCCCCTGTCTGGTTCAGGGACTTCTGTCTGGGGCTCCTCCTGGAGACTAGTGCCTGCCAGCCTATTCCATATTCCTGTGCTGTCCTTCTCCTGGCTGATAAATAAATAGTTTTTGAACAAGTAGAGGTGTAAGGGTGAGGAAAGGAGGCTGACTAACTACTTGACTCAAAACAATGACATGATCCTTTTCCCGGGTGGGGACCATAATAAATTGTTCAGAAAGTCTTTATCACAGTGGTTCCTCTTTGTAAAAATGCTATTTTGGAACAGGAAAAAAGAATGAGACTATACCCCAATGGGGATACATGCTCACATGGTATTTGGGGAAGGATGGGTTCGAGTCTAGTTTGCATCAGACAAAAATGGATGCTTATTTCTAGAGGTAGGTTCCTCTCTATATTACCAGAATCGGAATTTTCACCCTCAATTTGTAAAACATTTGAGGCAAAAGTTTGCTCAAAACTAGTACTTTCCCATGAAACACTTCTCTACTACAGCGAGTCAGAATTTTCTGATTAAAACATTCTGCTTAAAAAAAAACATTAAAAACATTCCTGTTCGACTATACTGTAAATCTTTCCCTCCCCCAGTAATGCTGTTAGTGGAATCTGGTGCATGCTGGAGTCAAGGTTAGAAAACCATTGCCCACATGTAAAATAATTCATTTAAGTATAAAGTCTGCTGTATACTGAGATCATGGTGGACTGACTTGACTTATATTCTGTGCAGAGAAGCAACAAACTATTATTTTTCCCACCTTCTGCTCAGTCAGCCATCTCAGCTCCTATTGATTTCAACAGAGATTCACTTGCTTTAAGGTTTGGTTTCTAAGTTATACATTTTGCATTTAACCTATTACCAAGATATATTTTTACCCATTTTCTCCATTTCTATCCATGCATTTTAATCCAAAACAATTTTACAAACGAATAGAGCATCTAAGTATAAAAAAATTCCTTCTCTTTGAAAGCCAAACTAGAAAATATACAACTTTTAAAATGTTCACAATGATTTTATTTGCATATTCATCTTTTCTGTATCATGATGAGAAATACAATGAAAATAATTATCCTTGCCTTCCTAGCTGAGGAGTATCTTTACAGAATAGGGTAAGCTTCTAATTTTCTTTTCCACTTATGACCTGACTTAGGAAAATATTCAGTATGATTGTGGACAAGATCTGAAAAAGATACAAGTGTCTAAAGTGTGACTTAGGTGAAATTGAAGTATCTAAGTCAAAGGTTTTACTCTAAATGTCCCCCTGGCTGATGGGTACCTCCCTGGGCACGTAGGGTTTGGCCTCCTCTACTGCCCACAGCTTCTCCCCTCTCAGCAGGGTGGTGCCTACTTCACCCATCAGGCTGATCGGGACTCAGAAATCAGCCTTCTTTTCCCTAAATCTTTTGAGGAATTTGATCTAATAGCTGTTCACAGATCACAGCCAACAAACATGTGAAGAATACAGATGAAGTCACTTTATTTTTAAAACTTGGCCCTCGAGAGCATGATTGGTAGTAGTGCTTATGTGTTATATATGCTAGCTATTTCTTACAGCGTTTGCCCGAGAAATGGAGAATATATATTTAATTTCACCTTCTGCCAGGGAAAGTTCAAGCCCACATTTCCAGCCCCACAGTGTAGTTCCTTAACCATTGCGCTACAAGCTACTGGTGGGTTTCTGATCTCAGGACCGGAGGTATTTTCCAAAGACAGTTTAATCTAGCAGCAGAGAGTTTAATTGCTTCCGACTGGGAAGGGAGCTGCACTCCAGGCTTCTGTGTCTGTACAAATGATCAAACCAGTTGGCTGTTTCACAGGTGCTGGACGTGCCTGCTGGCCCTCCCTAAAACAAACCAGGAACCTCAGTTGGTCTGTGAAGGGATGGTCAGAGGTACCTCTCCCAGGCTGAGGACATCAGATGGACAACTCACCCACCATGGCTGTCACCCTGCCAGCAGACAGCTAAGCCTGTGGACGTGGGCAGGATAGGAAAGCCTTCTGCATGCTCAGCGTTTGCTATCACCAGGCACCTCATTGCCCTTACCAGGCTCCTTTCCTGAATAGCCTCTTGGAGACTTTCCACATAGTGTGTTCATCATCCCAAAGATGTTTCATGCAAAACAAGTAGACTTCAATAAACTGCATTTGTTGAAACACTTCTCGCTGGATTTTTTTTCCCTTAGTTATTTAAATAGTACATTACTATAGCAACTAGTGCCTCACTATCTTTAATGTATTAAACTTCAATACACCATATGAGGCAAGGGAATATTATTATTTTACTTTACAAAGGTGGGAGAGAGATACAGATACTAAATGGGTGTTTACACAGAAAAGCTAAGGCGTAACCAGGTTAACTCTGATTTAGCAGTCACTGGTGACAACAGGAGCAAAGACAATCTAGTGTGGACTAGTAACTGGGAACGCGAAACTCCCAGCTCACACTGAAACCCACGCCATCATCTGCCCCCTGCTCTGGGTCCTTGTGTCGGACAGAGGAAAGCCAGGAGAAACTTGCATCCATGCACATTTTGCAGTCACATATTTTTTTGCCTGGGGCAAGTATGACGGGCATAAGCTTTCCTTTCATGAGTCATAATACAGTTTTTTGACCCTTACATTTCTGCATATAGGACCCCAGTTCTGGACAAAGCTGAAGCATCACCCAGCACCACGCTCCACCCCAATACTGTACTGAGTAGGCAAGCACTATATCACGTGGCGTTTTGTGCGTGTTTGCATCACGTATCATACAGTACTATACAATTTAAGACATTTCACTTCTTGAAGTCAACAGTATTTAACAGAGAAAGCACATGAATTGATAGCACTTTATTAGCATTGCCGGCACATTGCTCCTGTAAAGCAGAGTGGCAAACGAGGTTGCTCCCTTGTGTGAAAAAATGTGTTGTATTATTCCAATACTCATTTTGATCTTTAATTTATCTCCTTCATTTAAAAAAAATCACTGACAGATATGTTGATTCAGAATGTCTGCTAACACTAGTGCTCTGAGGTTTATCAAAGAAAGACATGTTTGAAAAGAAAGCTATATTTCAAAAAAGAAAGAAAAATCAGAAGTCAGATATAACACAATGGTATTTTTTCTGAAGACCACGTCTGAAAATTATTCTCTTTTAACAGCAGATGTTGCTTCAAATAGATTTTCTTTTTTTTTTTTTTTTAATTTTTTCAATTAACTAAGTTTGGACTTAGATTTAACTTAACCAATGAGTCAATAATTATCAAATATTGTGTATGACCAGGGGTTCTAGGACTAATATGAGTAGAAGTTGGTCACTCATACATGTAGCTAATATAGACAGGCTTGAGACACAGTCTGCAGAAATCACCTGAAGTCTCCTTACTGATTTTAGCAAGCTTCAAACAAAAATATTGAATAGAATATTGAAAAGCCTGACTGTGCCCTGCACCAGAATTTGCATGGAAAACTGCTCTTTACTATGAAATAATTTTCTGGAGTCTCAGGTTACGGTTTTGAAATGCTCTGCTGCTAGTCGTGATGGTTACAAAGACGAGCTTGAAAAAGCTAGCTGAAGGTAAGACAACACAAGAACATATCCCTAAGTTTTCAAAGTCTGAAATAGTGTTTGTGAGAAGCAGGAATGCAGCGCTCATATGAAAGGCTTGTTAAATCCCAGACCCTAGGGTAACAGCAGGCAGAGAACTGAACTTGTGGGGACCTAAAGAAACAGTGAATTTCAAATCAATATAAAAATATATAACACAATTGTTACTGTAACTGAATGTTGTTCTTTTTTTTCCATTCAAACTCCACTTCCCCTTTGGCCATATTCCTGTTATTATTAGACTAAGAAGCAGAGATTTCATTAATTTCACTACCCCAGTAACTAATCTATAACCTGAACTGCTGGCACATACAAGATCAAAACTGGTGTTTAAAAATAGGTGCTTATTACTAGGTTTATGAAAAAAAAGTATTATAATTTGTGCAAGCATTTCAGAATTGCAAAGAAAAATAAAATGCAAGTAACGAGGGAGAGCCAATGCTGATACCATGAAAAGCCTCAGGATGTGCCTTGCATTGCAGCACGCCGTAAGACACCGTCAGGGATGTGCTCTCTTTCTAAGGATGCCTGCGTGTGCTTCCCAGAGAGATAAAACCTCCTTTCACAGGCAGCAAGTCCTCTGCTGATTGTAAGGACGTAGGATGGAGGGGATTGCTGTCAGGTGGAGAAACGCAGGGGAGCGTTCCCACAGCCCAGCTGGGAGGTGAAACAGATAAACCACTTGTAGTGTTTCTCCTAAGGGAAAAACTCAACACTAGTAAGCAGTTATGTGAAAAGACCTTAATGCTCTTCCAAAGCCTGGGAATAATCTTGCGAGATGTCTGGGGGCACCAGAAAGGAGACCTGCTTGGAGAACAGAGTCCTGAGGTTGCAAAAACTGTTTCAGCTTTCTTTCTGTCACTTTAAAGTGTATAAGCTGAGGGGGTCTTTACTGGTATATTTGGGGATTTTTTTGAGTTTTTAACAAGATGTTTTTGATTTTTTAATACATTCAAAAGTTGTCTTGAAAATATAAATGGGATTAAAAAAACCCAATCTGATCACCAGGTTTGAAGGCGAATTGCTATTGGCAGTGCGGTACAGCACAAGCAGAACCTAAGGAGCTGCCGTCCTTCTCGCTCCTTTATTCACCTTATGATATGACCCAGCAAAGGCCAAGTGCCCAACGCTCCTCTCACACTTCTCTTCCTCTTCCTCCACTCTGCCCTGGCCCCTTGAATTAGTCGGTTTACCTCTGTGCACTGCCCAGGTACTCCTTGTCCACTATATCCATCTTTTGCTGCTTGATATAGAGCAATATGAACTCTCATACTGGCTTAAAAGCCCCACTTTCAGGAATCATGTGAAAAGCATTTCTTTTAAAATGAAAAAAATGAACAAAAAAATATTTTTTTTTCTACCATCAAGGCTCTAGATAAGAGCATGGAAATATGTGAAAGTAACCAGCTTATTGGTGCTGGAGGTGTCTACTTTGGATGGAATACAAAATCCATCTTCAAATATTTCAAGGCACATTTTATAACAGACATTTGATTATTGAAATAATAGTAAAAGCAAAAATAATGGAATAATCTTTTCTTTTTTTTTTTTTAAATCAGGTACTCTCTTCAATCTATAACAATATTCCAGTTAATGACTTGACCTATTATATAGTTCTGTTATATGCTAATAAACTTAATATAGTCCCATTTCAAAAGTGCTTTCCAAGATTATTGTATCAATTATTCTTATTAAAGTCTTCTGATGGTCCTGTGGGTGGATTGTTCAAATTCAAGGTATATTGTTATCGCGTCTCCCTAACCCTTTAAAACATGGCTAGCATAGATCCTACATTTTGAGCGTTATTACACTGA
The DNA here is from genome assembly GCA_013397275.1 of Burhinus bistriatus. Lineage (NCBI taxonomy): Eukaryota > Metazoa > Chordata > Aves > Charadriiformes > Burhinidae > Burhinus > Burhinus bistriatus. The sequence goes on from VYXH01007509.1 coordinate 790,229, forward strand.
CATGTTGCTTTTGTGTATTACCAAACCCTTCCGCAATAACACTGTCAAAGGAAAGTAATGCCATGGTTAGCTGTACATTGAGCAAACTAATGGATGTGAAAGAAATTGCAATGTGGTAAATAATCTTCTGTCTACTATAATTAAGGATGTAGCTGAGAAGAGGAAGATTACTTATCTGCTAGCATGAAAGGAAAAGGCCGTGAATGAAAATAAATTGTGTGCAGCCCTCACCAGCAAAGAGGACTGCCCCTAGGCGCACACTCCAGGAGATTTATGCATTTCTGCAGACGTTCCTGCATCTGCCCCCTCTCTGGTGTGGAGCAGGCAGCTGCTCCAGCAGCCGCTCCGGCTGGGCGTGAGTCCTGCAGGGCTGGCAGGAGAATGGAGGGGAAACCTGCAACCTGACTGCTACCACTGCTCCTCTTCCCTCTACGGCAGGAAAAGGTAATGCCAACGTCATTGTGGCACCAGCTTCCTCATGCTGCACGAGCGACCTAACACCTCATTACATGACATTAGCAAATTATTCTCCATTCAGATGTTGCAAGTACTGACGTGACATTTCTTCGGCTGATGTGACCTGGTGTACACCTATGTATATATCATGTCATATTGAACCATGGTAACTAAAAGCTCCTGAAAACTGGGAAATCTTTAAATGATTCAATAGCAAGTACTGCTTAACTACAACATGAACTACCCTCCTCCTCCCTGCCCTGCCCTTTAGAAGTGTTTCTAGGATGTTCATTCCCCAGACCCCTGCTCGCAGCACACGTTAGGTTTGACAGCGAAACCAGCAGGTAGGTGGAGAATGATTTCACCTGGGGGTGAGTTCACATGAGACTATTTTCAGGGAATGTGGCATGATGTACTTTGTAGAGTACTGAATGACCCATCTACCCATGTGCAAGCCAAAGGGACTGTGTCAATACAGTGCCAAGACCAAACTAAACCAAACATTGCATCTCATCTCCTTTTTATTTGTGGGTTTCCTCTCATTTGCAAAGATGAGGTCCTGGCTATCTCTAGTGAGGGACAGTGCTGGAGGGGAAAAACCTGGGAGGAATAATTTTTGGAACAGAAGACTGAATTCCATGTAATATGAAATTATTCCTATTCATAGGGGTTCAGGAACCCTGTGCAATGTTGCTAATTACTTCGGGTGCAGAAAAAACCCAAAAGCACTTTTCTTGTGTTTCAGGAGATGTAATCTCACTATGGCCCTTGGCATGGTCAAAAAAACAGGAATTTTCTTCTCTCTAGCACTTGCAAGAAAGACACAAGGACACCTCAGAAGGGACAACTAGGTTGCACAGAGATGTTTTTTCTAACTCCAGTATGTGGTTGGCTTATTTCATGAAGTGCGAGCATGTTATGAAGTTGTCACTATACATTTGATGGTGGATGCTCTTACTACCTCCACAAACCCTTATTCTTTAGAATCCCAACAGTGACTAACATTGAGTTGCAGAGGTTAATAGTGTGAGAAGAAGGTGGGAGAGAAGATGTATAATTTTATGTTTTCTTACATGTTTGAAAGGAGAGGACTTTAAGTTTTATTGAATGTTTTATCCTTCTAACATTAGGAAAGTTTATATGATCTCAGAATTTACCTCCTGGTAAGTAATATACAGCACTTAGTATTTTATTTACTGCTCTGTTTTTTATAATTTCTGCACAAGTTAAACCATCTTATTTTTTTCTATCTATCCACATATAAAACCAAAATTATCTAAAGGTTTCCCTTTTTTTTGCATCTTTGCTCAGTATATCACTTTATTAGTGTTACACATTCTCTGAAATAACCAAAATTGAAGACATAATTACAGGTGAGGCCATAACATTGAGATGATTTCTTGATACTGTAACCTCTCTAATAGTAAAAAATGCAGCAGAAAGATATCCTAGTATTTTGTTTGCCTTTCATTCTGCCATTATGGCCAGATATTATACAGATTATACATTCCACTACACAACTCAAAAAATCTGAGAGAAAGGATTAAAATAGATATGTTTACTTTTACCAGCATCTGGAATGCTTTTAAGAGGTACTTTCTGGTTAAAAGGTGCAGACTTAGTGGTTCTTTTTGTTCTTTTGCAATCATAGCATCACCTAAGCCGATAAGTACCCTGACTCTCACAGATCTTAGGAGTAGAAATACTGGCTCATAATCATTCTGAAGGCTCCTGGAGCAATCCAGAGGCCAAACTATATTACTCTGCATTGGTACAATATTGCTTCACAGGAGAACCTGAAGAAATGTAGTAATTTGAATGGATGGGGGCTCAGATGGAGGCTTTCATGGAATCTATTTTACCCAGAAAATCCAGGTGTGTAAACTGTAAGTTGTGACTCTGTGAGCCAGTCTGGGGAACAAATATCCTCTTTAATTGCAAAGGATAAATTCCAGCTCAGTTTTCTTAACATTGCCTTTTCCTTTTCTCCTTACAGGTTTCCAGATATCCTACAGAGTGTCCCCTCATCGCTGTTTTCTGGAAGAGCAGTGCAACACTAAAAAATGAGGCACACATCCTTTTTTTGCCTCCAACTTCTCACATTAGTTTGGCCAAGTTGGTCAAAATTTGGATCTCGTTTCATATTCAAGGCTGGGTCAATACATTTTCCTGCAAAGCACTGGCTGCATAGGGACCCGTAAGCTGTACATATATATACATACATACATCTATATATACACATACATACACATACACACATACATACACATATATATATAGTGTCAGATCTTCTGGTAATGCAGAACCTACACAAATAGCCCAGAAAGTTTCCCAGGACAGTGAGCTCTTATTTTACCAGAAGCACCAAACCAGAGGGTTTTTGCTGTTATTTTTCTTCTCAGTCTAATTTCTAATTTTGTTTACTTTCTTGATATGACCAGTGACATCTGAGGAGAAGAGATTGCTGACTGCAAATATATCTCTCTTTGGCAGAGTCATGCTAGTAATTTGTGCTGACCGTATGAATATCTAGGTGGTTAATACAGCAAGGGAAGGTTTCATTTTTTCAAAGTAGGAAAAAAAAAGGTCTCTCTACATGGTGTTGGGTGAAAATACGGGATCCCCTTGAACAATTCAGTTAGGAAGAAATTTTGAGTTCAAGTGAAAAATGCTTATTTTCAGTTACTCCAGTGTAGATTTGAAATTACTTTATTGAAGTAAGTGAATTTATTTTTGTGTTACCTTGGGCTAAATGCTCAGAACTTAGCCACACTGCACCAGTATGCATTTTTTCCTACTAAAAAGACAGGATAGCGTAACTTACTTTTTAATGGTGAAGAAGAAGGCATTAGCACTGTATTTGAAGTGGAAGTTTTTGCTTCTGTGTCACACAACTGCCAGGGAAATGTCACATATGAGCAAAGAACTGCAGCCTGCCTACCTCAGGAAGTAATTACTTTCCCAGCTTGTAGTAGTTTGCTTGTGGTGTATTTCATTTAAAAGATGGTATTTTCCATATAAATTTGGAAATATATATATTACGTATACATACACATACGCATACATATACGCGTGTGTATATATTCTGGCAATGAGAAAAAGCAGTGTAGGAAATGTGCAGCACAAGTGGCACCCCTCTAGTAAGGTCAAGAATGAGTCTGAAGCACAATGAAAAAAAAAAACCCCAATCCCCAAAATCATGAGATTTTCAGTGCATGAATTAGTTAGCCTAAAGTCAACCCAATTACTGTCTCTCCAGTGTTGAGTCTAATTCCTTCTGGATATTTTTATTCATTTCCTTGAGCTTCCCTCAGGCTGATTTCTGAGTTTTTAAGCTAATTTTTAGGTTTGGGGTTGTTTGTTTTGGAAACTTCAGAATAGTTGTAGTTTTCACATAGCAGATATCATGGCTTAATGGACTAAACCCACAGCTCACTGTTTCGCAATAAATGAAGGGGAAATAAAAATCTGTTAACAACTTATTTTATAATAACTCCTAAATTATGTGAATTATATTTTGGAGTAAAAATAGAAAGGCTTTTAAAACCAAAACTAAGCAAGCAATCTTTGTGTATTCAGAATGGCTCTTAAATCAAATGATTGTTTTGGTTTGGGTTTTTATTACTGTTGTTAACATTTTCAAAGAAAAAGTATGCACAATAACGCAGTATTCCATTTCAAATCTGGTGAGCTTTATAGGAGAACACTGGTTATTGGAAATAAATTTGATGTAACTCCAAATGTCCATTGCAGTGTGAATGAAAAGTTATTAGCCTGACTAGTGAGATTATATGGATTTGGAGTTTCTTCTAAAACTACTGCAAACAGAAGGGAGCGGTAAAAGAAAATATCCTGAAATCTCTGCTTAATAGACAGGAAAAACAAGAGAGGAAGGGGGAGAGAGAGAAGGATGGAGCTGATGGTAGATTAAAAACCCTATTGTCCTAACAGTCAACTTTGAAAAAGTTCAAAAAACCATAAAGTCTTTATAGAGAGAGCTTTAAAGACAAAGGGAATAAAAATGATCATTCTAAAATTGCTAGCACATTCACTTGTGGCTCTATTACTCCAGCAAGACACCCACAGATTCCCTTCATGCCAAATGGAGTAGTGCACATGCATCAGCAGACTGACAAGACAAACCAACAACATTTTATGCAGGGAGCTATATTTGACATCGCTCAGTACAGTTTTTTATAATTCTACAAAACTACAGTTGTGTTTTTTCAAAAGCACCATTACCAAACCTATTTTCTTCATTTGCACATACCCATCCTGTCCAGGAAAGTACTAAAAATATGTGCAATGATTATGGGTCCCTTTTTCCTGCTTCTAAATTTGTCATTTTTCTACCAATATAATCCCATAGTTTTGGTCCTGTCCTGAAATTCAGACTTACATGAATTTAATGTTACTATTAATGAGCGACATCTATAAAGTCCATAGTAGCAAGACCTTGCATAAATCTAAAATACGTCAATAAAATTGAATCCATGCAAATGAAGTAATAATTTGCTAACATTCTCAGGTTCTCTTAATGAGCAGAAGACAAAGAGGTAACTTGAATCATGACTGCATATCGCTATTGCAATATTATTTCATCTTATTCCTTTAAACAAATTTGATCTACATGAGTCAAGATGAGATTGCATCAGAAATGGGATGGAAGCAGCAGCAGCAGCTATTTTTCTGCAGCATAATCTCTTACAATATATTTTTGCTGATAACTTTGGGGTGGGTTCTTTTTGTGCCGATGCACACAGTTTAAGCTCTCACCTTGAAGTTAATTTTATACTGCAGTAGGCAGAGCAGCCATTATGTAGGAGCAGAATGAATTTCAGAGAAACTGGTTTCACATGCAAACACACGGGACCTGTGAGTGCTCTTGAGCGCTGCTACGATGCAAAGGCCTGTCTTCCCAAGACGGTGAGGGAGGATGGCTCAGCAGGAGGACACTCCTTTACGACCTGCGGAAATGCAAATACGTGTCACCAAACAGCCACAAGTCACTTAAGCCTAGAATTAAAATGGTGAGAAATAGCAGGACCCAAAGCTCTAGGTATTAGAAACTTGGACTAAAAGTTGAATGCATCAGAAGTATGAACCAAAAAACCCACAGCACTGAGCAGGGATGCGCTCTGATTAGCAACAAGAAATACCAATGACAGAGGTAAGCCTAAAATCGCATTGCTGTCCTGACCTCAGTTGCCCGAGCCGAGGCTGAAAGCATAGTACCTATGTTGCCTGGAAGGAAGCCCAGAGGCATCTTGTAATGGTCGCTGCTCATTGCTGCACTTCCAGGTAGGGCTTTCTCCTTCTAAAACCCAGCTGGAAGATGAGGTATTTCTGACCCATACACAATGTAAGAGTTTCTGTCCAAAAGACCCATTTCTAGACCCACTCGAAGGAGATTTGAACTCCTCTTCCCATGTGTCAGAGGGTGCCTAGCTGGAGGGACACCTATTTTAACTTGCCAGAGGTTCAGAAGTGGGGAAGAACATGGCTTTCTGAGTTTAACATTTAGCGCTCTTGGTTGGTAGAAAGGAATTCTGGTTCCATGCCTTGCTCCTATACATCTTATTCTTCATACTATAAATAGTTATCAGATATGCATGGAAATAACTGATTAACAAAGTGTTATCAGAAATAACAGGGAAGAACACAACCATGAGAGAAAAATACCAAACCCCCAAATCTGAAAGACAGTGTTTTGAGATGCCTAAGAGGCTTGTTTTCTTCACGAATACTTGGGTACTGCGAGGTAAGCCTATTACTTCTGCACAAATGGGCTAACTGAAACCCGAGCACATTCTGCAGCACAGAACAAACTGGATAAAATTGTGAGGAATTCAGATTTGAACTGACAGTTTTGGTTTTTTTCTCTCAATATTTTTCGTGTGAAGACAGGGAGGTGTTTAGGGGAGGAGAGAGACAGGGCTGTGGCAACTCTAGTTGTTCACCTGGTATTTTTCAGGTGAGAGAGAGGTGCTGGGAATTAACCAGAACTCCTGTACCAAGGTTGCCATTTTTGTTCAAATAAAGTTGCTTTTGCCAATATGCTTCTAATTCACAATGTTTAGCCTGACGGCAACCCAGTTTTAGATCTCGTAATTCGTGGCTCATCAGGTGCAAAGAAACCGACCATGCCAGTTTTGACATAGACACAGATGCACCCCAATACTGGGGTGTAGACTGCAGCCTTATTTGCAGGATCGAAGCTTTGACTGTATAAGCTGTGAATGGGATGTTCTTGGCATTTCTGGTGGGCAGAGTAGAAACACGTATTTATGTAGAGGTGCTTCCTGTGTGTCCCCCCCCACCCATAGCCTTTTACATAGTTTATTGCTTTTACTGGTATGGGAGTGGAGCAATACTATGCCGGGTTGCTGCCAAGCTGAGGATGTTATTAAAACTGCATTTTAACGTTTACATTTTGAGTGCTCTTTTACGCAACTTTAGATTTTGGCTGAAATGTTGTAATGCTGGAGAAATGTCTAAAAATAATACTTTATAATTGCAACACATAAATCTTACATAATGCTGCCTTTCAGCTGGGACAGGTACATTTGCAATGGGAAACTGAAGCCCTTGGTGCTTCTGGCTACAGCAGAGATTCAAACAGTGAGGCAAAACAGAAAAAGCCTTGTTCTTTCCAGTACGCTTGTTCATTATTACTGTCAGTATTCATGTCTATTATTAGTGGCATCTCAAGACCTGAACAAGATGCTAACCATGGCACAAATACGGAGTACATGAATTTGCACAAGGACACGGCAGACAGCACTGAGTAAGACGGCAGCAAATCTGTTAGGGCGGCAATCTTTTTTCTCTAGGCTTGAGTAAGAGTTGATCTAAGTGAGTAATGGGGACAGGCTGGGGCAGCGATAGGGAAGTATGAAAACAGGTGCCAAGGAAAAGAGGCTGAAAAAAGCTAATAGAATCCTTCCACAGTGGGACAGGATCAATAGAAATTTTGCATGTCAGAGCTATAAGCAATCAGTGCAAAAGGTTTAGCAAGTGGCAGGCTCAAGTTTGGGACTCAGAATTTCCTTTTTCTCATCTTTCCATTCATACTTTATATTCATTTCTCTGAAATTTAAAACATGGTTGAAATAAGGGAATTATAAGTTAACTAATAATCATTAGACCCAAACTAAATAAGTTTTGTCTGTAAGAAGCCCCAAAAAACCCCAAGTATATCTCTGAATATAAAAGAAATTTTCAAAACAGAGCTATTATTTAAGCATCTTTACACTTCAAGCAGAAACAACACTTTTCCTGTTTAATTTGGGTGAGGTGTGAGATCAATTTTTACTCCTCTGGATCCACTTTTTTGCATCCTTAATTTTTTAGTTTGGTAAATAAAAAGCACATAATTGCCATAGCTATGGCTATATCTTTGCAATTTAAGGATCAGAACATGCAAATTCTATCTTGGAATTATTGGATATTTTAATCTTCTCATCTAAGGCCTTCAGTATATGATTGTACAGGTCTGTACTGACTTCCTAACAAGGTCCAAAATGCAAATCCCTCTCAGTAAGCTGTTTTTGATTCAGCAAAGAAGTAAAACTAATAATTAAACCAATTTTTTTCTCTCCATCATTAGGTGGGAGAGGAGAGAATATTGGGCATGAATAAGACACCTGCTTATTACATTGTAAGATATTTTCATATTCCTCTGTTGAGCATGTTATGAATAATGGCTTTTGATAAATTTCTCCAGCCTTATTAAAGGAAAAATTGTTGTCTTCATCAGCAGAGACAAAAGAAATCTTTTTCTTTTTCCTTTTGCCCAGATCTCATATTTCTGTGGTTGCTATAGAAAGCTATTACTGGAACTCATACCTAATAAGTTTTCTTCTCCATCACCAAATATCCCTCTAATACCCACTATTCCTAGGTGTTTGTTTTAGATATTGTTCTCCATGATCTCTTTTTTTCTTCTTTTAACCTATAAAAGGGTCAAGGTTTTCTTTTCTCTTCAGACATTTTCTACCTTCAAAATTTCTGAATTTAATGTAATTCCTCCATTGTCAAGCAACAGCCACCAATATATACAGCAAACCATTCTTACTTATTTTGGTTTTGCTCTGTTGTGAAGACAGAGTTTCAGATAAGTGGTGAATAGTTCATGGTTCCTGCCCGTAGCTGACAAGGACCAGCTTTGGTTGCCTGACATTTTCAGGTGGACTGATTTATGCAGGGTGGCAAGTCTTTGCATCTTTCTTCTATAGAAGCAGGGATGCTGTTAGCCTCTGCTGGGCCAGCGGGAGCCGGAGGGGAATGGGAAGTGGGGTGAGCAGAAAGAGTTTAAAAAAAAAAAAAAAAGGGAAAAAGATTGGCAAAGCGCAGAGCTAATATTTTTTCCATTTTCAGACAAAATAGCCATGGCAGCAGGCTTGCTTCTGAAAAGCAGATGTAACGTGGGTGACAGGAAAAGGGTGAACTTAAAAGTCTTGAGAGTAGCTCTTGCAAAACATGCAGCGCCCATTTTTACGGGTGACTGGTAAAGATGGAGTTTTGCCTAGGGCAGCAGAGCCCCTCCAGTCTGACCGTGTGAAGGGATTATTCAGGAAAGCTGCTCTTCAGTCAGTGTCAGGTACGTGCAGCAGATGATGCATAACTTGACGATGCATCATTTATGCTATTGTCCTATGAGGGTTATGAATTCCAAAATGTAAAAAGCACTGTATGACACACATTTACTTTTTTCCACTCCCTTTAGTGAAATACAGGAGTAAAGATGTACTAAAAGCAGAAATGTTAGCTGAATTATACCCCATCGCATGAGTTTTATATATCAAACAAAAAAGATTCATACTTTTAATTATGCAGAGTGAAATGCAATAGTAAACTCAAAGACTTTTTTTAATCTTAATGCTTAAATGTTAAGATAGATATAAAAAGGATGCATAAATAAATGATAAATTGTTGATTACTTTGAAAGCTTATTTGAAATTTGTGTACTGTGTTGCTGACAGTGAGTGTCCTGAATTGGCCTAAAGGATGCAACTTAATGTAGAAAACACAACAGCATGTATATTCACCTGGTAGCAAGATGGGGGGTTGGAGTAAGGTTCAAAGTTCTAAAGTGATTCTGTCCACATGAAAATAACACCATTACATAACCTGCTACAACAAGTTTGTGAGATTTTTAACCCAGTTACAGTAAGGGAGAAAAATAAATTCAGCCATTAAATCTGGCCTGCTCTTGAAGTACGCACACAAAAAATATGACCTTGATTTCCCTGTGTTGAGTATTTCAGTGTAGCATAAATCTCTGTTTAGCTAGTTCCCCACTCCCTGACTTCATTTCTACCAAACATTGCATTTGTACAGATGCACGCTCACACTTCACCATATGTACACTCATTCCACAGAATCTTTTAAGGTGCCTGAAATTGGTGCAGCAAGTGGTAGAGCATGGGTTTAATGGTCTGACTTCAAAATTATACCTATTCTTCATGCATTTTGTATTCTCCCACTTCAAAAGGGGAGCTACTGCCCTTAATCAATCCTTTTCTTCAGGTTGTCATCATGTCTTCTTCAATCTGTCCTGGTGTTCTTGCTCAGGTGTTGGCATTTATAGGCTCCTGGCAAGCTCACAAATTCTCTCTCTACCACCCAACAAGATAAGCATTGTCTTCAACAGCTGAGGGCAAGGCAGGCGAGCAAGCGAGCGTGAGTACGGTCCTTCTTTCTGCACCCTGTGGATGGGTCAGGTGTCACTGAGGGTTAACACACCAAGGAGTGGGATGTGAAGCTGGCATCTGAATCTCTGTTTGCTTTTACAACTCTCTGCTGTTTGATTAGAAAATCAGGCTTAGTCACTTCCCTTGGGAAACCCCACTCCCCTCCAAGGAAATTGCTGTGCTCTGGAAGTCTACATGAATATTGGCTTGTGATGGCCTTCTGGGGATATAGATATTTGGTAAAGTGGAAAAGGCTTTTGTGCATTGCACAGAAAAGCCAGAGGAACATACTATCACAGCCCTTTCCCTCCACAGCTATTTTACAGAGCCGTGCAGGCACTGAAATCAGCTGCTCTTTGAAAAAACTCAGACAAATGGAGAATATTTGATCCAGCGATGCATGCTTTTCACTAGATTAATTTCATGTTATTTAGACCTCTCCTGGAGGAACTGATAAATGAGTGGGGCAACCAAAGGCAATGCCTGACAATTTTAGCACAAAGCCAGCATCCAGTGGAAGAGCAGGAACTTGCCCCACTGGTATTGCCCCATCCACATTCCTCCTTCAATGACCTTATCGCTGTCAGTCCAGCTCCATCTGTGCTACAGCCTTAGCGGGTTGTGTGTTTCCTATCAGTGCTCTGCAAAATTAGGAAGGCAGTTTTACTTCTGTCTTGAATTGCCATAATTAAGATGCGTTTTGCATCTGATGCCTCTCTGCGTGCCGAACACAGATCACGTTTCCTGGATCATCCCCCCACTTCTTCCCATGCCATCCACCACCCACCTCTGCTTGCGCTGGCTGCCTTCTGCACTGTGCAGGGAAGGGCAACATATGCTCCATAATCAGGAGTATCTCCCCTTCAAAATTTGGGATGGATGGGTGGCCAGCCACAGTATGACAGGCGAGAGACAGAACGCAGCTCATGCATAGGACCTAAGGGTAGGGAGAACAACGCATGCCAAAATCTCTGAGGTCTGGATGTGCTCCTGGCAGGTTTTGATGCTGGGCAAGACCTGCTGCCCCAGCTCCTTGGCTGCTCCGTGCACTCCGTTCCCCAAGGGAAAACATGGTGGAATTGCATCTTCAGGAAACTCAGATGAGCCTCAAAGCTGGGAGTTTCACCTTGCGCTGCCCGCCTCTTCGGAGAGGAGCAAATGCTTCTTCCTGAGGTGGTAATGAGGAATGCAGGTCCCACGAAGTAGGATCACGGTGCTGAACGCCAGGGCTGACATCCTGTAGCCTTGGGAAGGAGGCCAGTGTGTCTCTTGAATCTGAATTTAAGGCCCTAGGCTGCCAGGATTTTGTTAAATAGATCTCATTCTCTATGCGCCAGACCAGATCTTGCACTTTGAGCGTATCACTCAAGCTGCTGACAACAGGGTTCAGTGAGCTGAACCTGCAGGATCAAACTCTGCCTCATATGTAAAGTCTGAGCTCAGGCAGCAGGCTGTGCTTTAAAGGAAGGAAATCTCATATTTATTCATTATTTAATTAAGAGAGATCAGGCTTTTCAGCCTGTTTTGAATATACATGAAAACAAATATATAGATAAGGCTATCATTCCTCGTATCAGCCCTATGCTTCTAAACAAAAGGTAGCAGTTCCTCATATTCTGGATAGAGTGATTTAATCCATCACTGGGGTCAGACCCTTCTTTTCCCGTACAGGGATTTAGAGCATGGTACTACAGGTTTGAATCCTGAACACTAAACAAAAGACACATGAAAAGCAAAAATCCCTCACTGAATTTTGTTCAAGCCTTGTTTGAACACAAACCTCCCTGTGCTCTGGGTTTATTCATTAAAATAAAGCACACAAAATAACTCTCACCTACTATTATTAATCATAAGGATTTGCTCAGGAAAACAAATATACTTGGGCTTTCAGAACAAATCAATTCAGAGAAAGGGAATATTTTGGCTGCCATGGCAGCCCAGAAGAGGGTAAAAACAAACATCTTTGCTGCTGCTAGTTTGCAGCTGACTCCGAGATGGACTGTTGGTGATGTGTGATGCTATTTTTAAACAGCAATTGTTTAATCACTTCTGTTCCCCTGGGCTGAGACTAAAAATGATGCCTCCAGAGCACTTTGTCTACAACCAGGTAGAAATAATTTGATCACATCCTTTACGGCTGCAGCGGAGATGGAGCTGTATGAAGTATTGGCAACATGTCTCACAAAGAATCTAAATATTGAGCAGAAGTGAGAGTGTGTTGATCAGGACATCTAAGTGGCGTAATGTCACCAAGTGACCTGCTATGAAACATATCATCTCCAACAGAAAAGGGAATAGCTCGCTTAAAACTGTATATCCTTTTCTGGCTTTCTTTTTTTGCTGCAGACTTAACTCTTGGGGCTCATGTACTCACTCTACATGAAAGGCATAGATTATTCAGGAGGACATATGTAGTTGTATGTAGGCATTTCAAGTGCGGGTATTTCTGAAATTGTTTACTGGTCTTGCTGTTGGTTTGTAATAGTTGACAGCTCTATTGCAGACTTTTACAGAGGAAAGCAGAATTTAATACAGATGGACTTGCCAGGAGGACAGCGTGACAGTGTCTCACCAACAAGATCTGAACGGTAGCCTCCTCGCAATTCTTTACAAAAGAAAAGTGTTTCTGTATCTGGACTTTTACAGCACACCTGGATCTTACTTGTAATACAGAAACAGTTCCTATTATTAATGTTGGAAGCAGTGACTTTTGCAGAAAAGCATTCACTTCAGCAAACTGGAGATATTTCCTTGGTCAAGCTGTGATGTAACTGTGCAAATCAGCAGCGTTATGCAAGTGAGAAACTTGACCCAATAGATAGAGCAAACACTTAAACCTCCAGCACACAGAGTAATAGCCCAGCTTCACAGATGTCAATGGGAATTTTACTATTGACTTCCATAGGGCCAGCATCTCACCCATATCTGCATAGATGATTAATAGCTCCCCTGCCTTTCAATATCCTCTCTAGCTAACAATAAATTATCTCTGCCAGTGATTACTTTTAAGATGTAGCTCATAAAAATGCTTGTGAAAAGCAAATAGTTTTGCCTTTGGGACAGACTATATTAAAGTAAGTGTTGGATATTTTTGAAATCTTCCCCAGATGGATTGCCATAGGGGACTACAAGCTCTTCCTGCCTTCATTTCAAATAATCCCAGACGCTTGTCCTGCTATAGCATTATCCTTGTAGATTTTTTCAGAAAGCAGGAATTAAGCTTTCTATCAAAGTGAATTTAATATGAGTGTTTGTTAAATGGTTTACCTCCTTCCTTGTTTATGGGTTTGCAGAGATACTTTTGTTTACTTTGAGAAAAGATGTAAGTACAATCGCTGGCGTCTGTTACTTTTTTTTTGCATACACATGTACCCCTAAGTACAAATTGATGGGGGAAATCTGTTACTGTAATTTTATTTTCATCATCTTAAATTATTGGCCAAGTGCCAGCTTTGGGATGTACATTGCTAGAAGGAAAAAGCCTTACTGATAAAGTACTAAATAAGCTCTGACTTTGAAAGCTGCAGGACCCCTTCATTCAATAACCTTCCTGTGGGTCACTGGCTATTTAACACCTCTTTCTGTGAATCAGTCATTCTCATTCCTGCCTCTCCTTCCCTTTTTTCTTGATCTGAATAAGCTTTTAAGACCACCTGGTGAAGGCTTCCACCAGGACCACTCTTTCCAACTGGTCTAGTTGTCAGCGAGTTTCTTGGGTTCATTTCTTGGGTTACCCTTTCTGTCTTTTCTTGCTCCCTGTGTCTTTTACTCACTCTTCTTCAATCTCCTGCATTCTTATTCAGAGGAAGGGCACCAGGTTACTGGTGTACACAAGGCTTCTGCATGTATTAAGACAGACAAAGTGTAAACCGCAATGTAAGTGATGTCTTCTTGGCTTGTATGTGATATTGTAGAAATACTCAGTCTCCCTGGGGACTCCAGTAGTGACTTCTACTTTCTCCACTGAGAAAATAATAATTTACTGTTACCCTTTGTTTCTTATCTGTTAGTTGTTTATCCATGAAAGAAACTCCTCTCTCATCTTACTGCAATTTTATTTTAAGACTTCTTTGACAGGAATCCTTGAAAGCCCTTTGAAAATGAACAGGAAGATGTTGAACTGTGTCCCTCTTGCATGGAGAAGAGCAGCTGAGCCCCATTCTTCTACATGTGGGGAGAAGAGCTGTCATATTGTCATCAAGGAAAATGGGTTGGAGAACAACAGGTCCATATTCATATGCTCGTGATTAGACCTGAAAGTGAAGTCTCAGTACCTCAGGTCAGGTCCCTTGCAGCCACAGACATACACATGTGTTTTGAGATCACCTGCCCTCTTTTGCTGCTGTTCTAGTGTTGAACAAAAATTTTGAAGCCCTTGAAGTTATTTTGCACACGTAACCGGCATTGGATCTTACCACATATTGGGTGCTCTTTTATTTCTGTCTGAGTGCACAGCCTGCTGCTGCTTTCTCTTTAGGCAGGCATGTAGCACACAGCCATGAAAGAGCTTCTCAGGTTATTGAAGTGAGTACCCATATGAACCAGGATCACTGGAACAAGGGATCAGTTTATCATAAAGGTCTTTCGTCTCTCTACTCTTCTCTTCTCTTCTTCCTTTCCTCCAGTACCACTGCCTGTATCCTCATCCCAGATAAAGAACATGGCAGAATTTGTACTGCCCAGAGGAGGAGGATACCCATCATTAGAGGAGGGAGGGAGGAAGAGGAGAGGGGAAGAGGAGCAAATCAGCATTTTTAATTATAATCACATTTTCAAGAGGCATCTATCTAAAGTCCTGGGCAGTGATTGTAAAATTGTTGTCAATGAAGACCTACCTAGCAACTTGCTTAAGGAAACTTCTTCCAGATCTACTCAGGATACACTGCAGAGCTTGGGAAGGGAAACAGGCTTCTGAGTGTCCCACTAGATCAGCCACATTCAAGTGAGCAAAAGTTCTCCCTGAGAGGGAAGGCTAACAGCAAATAAGTTGGACTTCAAACCCAGGAGAGTCAAAGTCATTCTATGGGAAGAGTCACTCTGCAGTTTTAGGACAGGGATTACATTTAATGTAGAGGGCCATGCCATTCTCATTTGTGTGCTCACACAGATAGCAGATCTACCTGCTTCTGCTATAAGGAAGAGGAGTTATATAAAGATGAATGTGATCTTTGTTTAGAAGTTGAATTTGAATTTCCAATACCTTGTTGTTTCACTCAGCATCATTCACTGTATTTTCTCATTTCTAGCTCTCCTTCTCCTCCGTGTAGCAATTTTGGAGTTTCATTGTTATTCCATCTACTGACATGAAAGAGTAAATGCTGTGACTCCCTAACAGCATTACTGGAATAAGCCTGGGGGACTTAACCCCTCAGAGGATTTCTGTTCCATTGTGAGGCACCTTGTAACATGTTTCGCAATGACTGCACCTCTTGAAGTTTGGGGTTTTTTTTATATCACAGTTGATTTTTTTTCCCCAATACTTTGCTTTGCCCCTTCTGCCACCTTCCTTCTTCATGCTCCGTAAGCTCACTTATGCAGACATAAGGTGCTCCAAAGGTCAGTAGGTATTTGACAAGGAGGCATTTGACACCCTCAAGGTCATATGTGTGAAGTTTCATTAGCCACAAAGCGCAATGTTTACTCTAACATCAACCAGCAGATAAAAAGATAATGTATTTTAATGTCCTGCCAAAGATAAGTGGAAGGTAGTTATAAAAAGAGAGAATATTAATGTTAACTTTAAAATTCCTGCTTTTTAAGTATGCATCATAATTAACTCGGATTTTCTTGTCTAATAGAATAGATGAATTTATGTCAATTCTCTTACTTTGAGAACACCATTGCAAGTTACAATATTCTTTTTTCGTTTCTATTCCTATAAACCTCTAATTGTTTGTCATTTCTGTTGAAAAAGTAATTCTGCTGTTTTAAGTAGATTATATCTATGAGGGAAGACAATTTATCAATTTAAATGGCCACACTTAAGTAAGTTATATTTAGAATTAACTGAAGCCTTAACCCCCCTAAACACACACAGTTCTCAAAAAATAAAATATAATGTAAAGAATGATTGGCATTAGAGTTATGTCAACCACTGTAATTTTCCTTTGTGAGATTAGGGGGGGGAGCTGTTTGTTTTTAAAGTTTTAGGCTCCTTTTCCCCAAGATTGAAAGATTTTCAGTTTTATGCCCGGTTTAAAACAATTATTTGAGCAGTAGCCTATGGGGGGCACCCAAGTACTGCAAACAGATCCTACTCCTCCCAAACCAGTCAGATTGTGCTGCGGTGGAACGGGGCAGACCCTGGGGCACATTTTCACATTACCTTTTATATAGAGAGCAAAAGTGAGTAAAATAAACTAAAACATTTTTTGTCGCAGCCTTACTAGTCCCCAATGAAAGACAAAATGATATTAAAAGGTGCATTTAAATGACATTCAGAGCCTGATTATGCTAAAAGCGTAAAAGCATTGCGTAGACTGTGGAGCTTGTCTGCATTTTTTAAATTCTAAACAAGGTACCTTGTACATTATGTTTTAATGGTAGATACAATTATTATTCACCTCCTGAGTTTTTGGGACTGTTTTAAACGTTAATGACAGTCACATGTTCTGTTCTTGATTTTATGGAGTGAAAAAATTATTTATTCAAATTACTTTCAAAATTTTTTTTTTTTTTTTTGGCCATGAAGGAAAATTTTGCCCACTGTTGTAGTCGTGGCTGTTTGCCACAGCAGTCATTTGGACTGCTACCGTAAAGCCTTTATCTGATGGCAAAAACCTTATACCAGATGTTCCTTTATTTGATCTGTTTTATGATTAATCAGATTTAGCCCCAAACCAGAATGAAAATCCTGCTATGGCACCTGGCTGCCATCACACAATAATTTCCTTTGAAGTGGGGGGGAAGGCTCATTAAATCTTTAAAATGCTGTGGTGCAGACCCATAAGTTTTCGTTCTGATAGATTTTGGAGGAAGATCCTGTAAAAGTGACTATAATAGCTGTCAGCAGGATAGTTTTCCAAGCATCTCAAACTGGTAAATACTACTAATTTCTCCTAAAGGAAATGTTAAAGGAAGTTTGGATAGTAAACAGTTACGCACACAAGCTCTCAGGCCTGGCCAAGCAGCACTGATGCTGCTGCAGTGCAACAGGGCTGGGACAGAGGCTGGTGCGATGTGCTCGTAGCCATAGGGCTAAACGCCAGCTAAGTAATAAAATTCAGCTTCTCTGTAGAATAAAAAGTTGTGCCAGAAGGAAAGTGTTTGTACAGACTTCTTCAGTAATGCATGTGTCCAACATTCACCACGAAAGGGAAGTTTTATGAGTTTATAACACTGATGAAGCAAGCCATGTGGAAGTATGTTTGGGATGGAAAGGGAGCACTTCCCTTGGGAAAAGCACCTATAATATAACTCCCACGACATCAGGAAATGTGAAGTAATATCACTGCTTTGCTCCAAACCAAGATATTTTTTGCACGTGGACTTGCTATACAACAGATAGTAGCAATTTTACTTTTTTTATAATAAATACATTTATTATAATTGATTTTATTGTTGTAAGGAGAAGTGATTTATGTATTTCTAGGGCATGTTAGATAAACACGAGCTTCCCAGTTTTGTCAGTATAGGCACACCTATTTGTGTGGTATACTATCTTTTTCTTCATGATATGCTGCACGATTGTGAATACATGATTGATATATGTCATAACGGGATCCATTTACAATAATTATTAAACAAATTCTCTCCAATTTCAGTACCACCAGATATAAGTCTTTAAAAAATAGTTGTTTTTTAAATATTACTTCTACTTTCTGCACTTCTGGCAAATGGCAAATCTATGCTCCTGGAGAGCAGTAAAATATGGAAACCTAATAGAAGATTGTGGAAATGGGTAATGACCTCTGTCGAATGACATTATGCATTATGTATTATTATTATTTTAATCATTTGCTATCACTGAGAAAGAGCCCACTAGGTTATTCCTGACGCCATATTTAGGAAATAAAAGAGGTAGATAAAGCTGTACACTTTACCTCACCACACTTACATGATGAAATTGAAAATTTCATAAATTAGTTGCATTGAGATCTAATAAAAAAAAACAGATGAGTTCTCTCCTTAGGCAATTTTCCTGTAGATTTCTGAATAGGTGCTGTGTGAATATTATGAAATATGAAACTAATCCAAAGGTACTACTGGTAGGACTGGTTACATCTGCCACGCCATGGTAGTACTTAGGTGTCCAAATCTCAATCATTTCAGTAACTGGACCTTCAGGACTAATGATGTAGAATATTTACATTTGTGTTTAACTTTAAGCATGTGCTCACGGGTATTTGTGAGATGAACTCAAGGTGTCCACTATCTTGGAAAATCACATTTTATTAAATAAAGGTAATTTTGTTATGGTACTTGGAGGTACAGAGTATATTTATTTTGGGATAAACTGGAGAAAGAAATACTTTGAACTGGTTAATATGCCATGTGGTCTGGACACAAATTTTGCCAGGGGAGTTTAAAACAGATTTAATGAGCTATTTTTCTCTCTTTTTTCTACTTTTCACACTTCTTCTCAGCATTGGCCATAAACACGATTTTTTCGGACAAGGAGTTTCTACTCCACTTCTTGGAAATAAATTTCATCTCTCCCTGCACATTGGTGCAGCACCTCTGAGTACAGCAGGGTGCCAGGTAAGAAAGTTGCCCTGTGTTATATAAGAAACTTAATTTATTGGGTAATAAAATAATTTGAAAGTTTCTTTTGAAAGAGATTCCTTTTTTTTTCCCCCCTCAAAATTGTCCTTTAAACAATCTTCAAAAGGTGATGGTGATGAGTTCTTTTCTGTTCTAATAACTTTTATGAGCCTATTTTTATGAGAAACAAACCTTGCAATTGGCATTAAGATCTCCCATTTATGTCTTCGCTAAAGCATATCCAGTTAACTGCAAAATGTCACTTGTCCCAAGCAGATGTCTGGGTGCCATAAGCTGGTGTTTAGCTGCCTTGTCTTTAACAGACTTGCATCAGTTCATTGCATTTCCCTGAACTGGCGTATGGTCCAGTACCACCTCTCAAGCATTTGCAAGCAAAATGATACAATGGAAATTCTTTATGATAGTCAGAAGATGGAGATTAGGAATAGCTCAAGATCGTGGTTTCCAGATTTAGGACTTCGGGGTTTTCTTGCCCCATTTATTGTTGCACTTGGGAGGCAGGTCTTCACACTGATCCATTTTCATGTGTTTTTTAATAACTCTTAATTTATGTATTAAAGCCATGGCAAAACATCTCGAACGCCAAGCAGCAATTTCCATCCATGGCACTTGGTATGCAAATACGCACATTACAGCTCACACATGAAGAACTTTTCCAGCAGCTGTTGAAGATGCACATTCAGAAAGTCTTTAATAATGAAACCACTGTTGCACTGCAGTAATGAAAAATTCCTTTAGGGATGTTTTCTGCAGTAGGGACAGCTTGTAATGCAAACCCCTGAATTCAGATAGGGTCGGGTTTTTTGTTCTTTTTTTAATCTTTGGTCTTTCTTCTCTTCTCGCTCCTCTCAAATACTTTCTTCCTTCTTTCTGCTCCTGTGTCAGCTGCTGCCTGGCAACTTTTCTCTATCTGGTGGGACAGGGCAGGGCACCCGACTGCCTTCAGACTCGCTGCCAGCGTCATTCCCTAGCAACCCGGCCGGACGCCCGCGATGGTCTCCAAAGGGCCGCACACATCGCCAGCAACCTTCGGACCCACTGCCCTGCGTCTGCAGCATCCCTTCACTCACCCCCTGTCACATCCGGCAGTGGGGAAATCGTGGATGCAACTGTCACTACCTACTTACGCACCTACTTGAAGGCCACGGCTGATATGCAATAAATAAGCAACAGCATAACCCAATTTTCAGTGATGCGATTGAGGTAGTTTCATACTGACTAATGTCAGAATTACCTTTGGCTGATAATTAATATTCTTGTGTTGTGTTATACAGCGAGGATGAATGATTGGTTCTACTTTGTTTAATTTATCTCAATAAGAGATTTCATAATATTCTATAGCTTGATGAATTCATTTGTTTAACCTGTCAGTGTTAATAACTCTGATTAGGAGGAGGAAGTTATAAAGCACTGTAGGAGCAAACAGATCTCTAACAGCATTTTTAACTTTGAATTTTCTGTCCAGGAGTACTTGACTCTAGTCTTCCATATAATTAACTTCTTTTGGCTGTAGCAAGGAAAAGACATTTCTACACGCTCAATTCCTTTTTGTCTCTCTCCTCTGTATCCGCTCTCAGTTCAACTCCCGTGCTTCTGGTTCGGTTCTTTCAAATGGGAGTGGCTGGAGACTTCAATAAACATACGACAAACTGATCTGGTTCCTGATCTGTGCATCTGCCATCAGTCCTGCGTCTCTTGATGTTCACCCACCACGCAGAAACCTGAATGAAAGTTGTGTGCATACAAAAAATGGCAGGGAGGCCAGAAACGCAGAAACTGTATCCAGCTAAAATCTCCATCTCCTTTAGTTTTCCTCAGGTCTGAGGTATAGGAAAAGCGTGTTACACAGCAGATGACTGTTTAGAGCATTTGAATTATAATTTATGTATAGATACCGGCTTGGATTCTGTCTCTGGTCATTCCAGCCAACATTTTTAAGTTTATTCATAGAAGATATGCATTAAAACTTTCATACAGCTCCTGGTGCTGCCTTTTTTTGAGGTGGAAAGGAGATATGAGAATGCCAGTTACTCGTACGCATTTTTACCGTATTGTGGGAGCTGGCCCATCCCATCATATACAGACGTCCCAGCCTCCCATCACTTCATAGTGAGTGATGTTTAATGGAAATGAAGCTGAGGAAAATGATTTATCAAAGGTCAACTTGTATTTGTTCAACAGCCTGTATTTTAAAATCAGGCTTCTACGATAATTATCGCCTCATATTGCTGTCTTAAAGCAAGCTACATTTTTAGGCATCAATTTGACAAATGATTACTTACAGATAATTGCATTTTTAGTCATAATTCTGACTGCATACTCCGTATTGACACTTTATTTCCTGTAAACAAGGAGGCCATTGACTTTTATTATAAATATTATTTAAATATTTTAATAAGTTTAGGTGCATATGTGATCTGCAGTATTGAAAGCAAGATGAATTAATTCTTCAAAGACTCTCATAAATGCTAATGCTTAAAATGGGCAGTAAATTGCACTGTATCATTAAAGGAAATTATTCAAGAAGAGTAGTGAGGACTGTTGTTAAATAAATATGGAGTAAGACCGAAAAGGAGCAAATTAGAAATAAAGCATCAGATGGTTGAAAACAGCATTTTAGCCGAGGTGTTTTTGTGAGAAGGCACGAAAGGGCAGCACGCTAATTAACAGATAACATACGGGGGAAAAGCATGACCACTCATAACCTTGCAGACCTTGAGACTTTTGCAGAAGATGCAAGGAGTCAAGATGAAAGAAGACTATTCTGTAAGGACAGTTCCATATCCTAGGAATACAAGGACAACATGTTCACTTGCAAATATGTTTCTTTAAACCATGTGACAGTCCTGGCATGTGGGAAATGTCACTGATTTAAGCAGGAGTTCCTCACAACTTGGAATTCCCTGGTTTTCCTTCACACATTTTCTCATTTGGCTCTGGAATCTACATATTTTCATATTTGAAATGTAAAAGGTTGCTCAAATAAAATCACAGTTAATGCATAAGAGCCGTATAGGTGGCTCTGGTGGCTTACAGAGGGACGCAAAGCAATCTCATCTATAAATGCGGTGGAATAATGTTTCAGTGCAACATTCAGCATGACTTCATTTTGGTTATAAAAGTAACTGATTTCCAAGACCATGGACACCGCCAGATTTTTTCACCTTAATTCAGATCTGCTCGTTTCTGTATTAGTGAAGGTTTTCTACACTGGGATCTATAATTCTACTCAGTTATGGCCATATAAATACTAATTGACTGTAGGGGAATTACATAGGCTTTATAGACAGTAGATGAATGCAGAATTTGGATTTTTCTCCTCAGCTGTAAATTATTTGCAGTAATAGAGCTACCAGCAACCTCTTGTGAGTCCCGCCAGGCCCTGACCCCAGAGGAATCCCTGGGATCAGGAATGGGCTTTTCAGTTCTTGGGCAACCTTATCACAGGGTCTTTCCCTCTACTTCAACAAAAATGATTAAATATTTCATATTTCTCCCAGGTTGTGTACTATTCCGCCCTTCAACAACGCCTGGTCTTGCTGCCCCGGAAGTCTCTTGGCTGTACTGCTTCACATAAAAGGTATTTAGGTTCTGTGCTGGGGAATATAAACATGAAGTTAAAAGGACTGAGGCTTTACCCTTGAAATGTAAAGGTCTCAGCAGTCAGTCTTAGCACCTCGCCGTCCCTGGGGAAAACTAGTATTGGAGGATGATGTAAAAGCTTTATCACCTTTCATCTGTTACAGGGCCTGGTTTAAAAAGAAAAAAGAAAAAAAAAAGTGAAAATGCGGTAAGCAAACCATATTTGTGTCTGTGACAATTTCAAGGTAATACGCTTACGGAAAGCAAAAGTTACGATGCAGCCGCGCAAGGCGAGGAACGCAGACGAAGGGTGAGCCCGCTGCCTGCTTCGACGCCCCTCAGGAAGCACGGTTCACTGAAGGCAAGTTTGCCAGGTGTCACCTTTTCCTTCACAGGCAGAGGGACCACCCAGCCTTCTCACAGCAACGTCCATCCCTGCCGCTTAATAAGGCGTTTGCGGGTTTGTTTTTTTTTTTTTTAANCGCCTGCTCAACTTTCCGCCGGTACCGGCTTCTTCCCCGCGAAGTTTTGCGGCCCCTCCGCGCTGCTTTGGGGGAGCGCGGCCGCGGAGCGAGAACTGAGCGAGGGGACGGGGACGAGGGGAAAAGATGTGTGTGTGTGTCCCCCCTCCGTCCCTCCCGTGATCCGACTCTGAATTAGCGCTTCGCTGTCAGAAAGCAAGGCGGACATTGATTGCGGGGGTGCAGCCCTCCCCGGCGGGGGGGGGGTCCCCGCTGCTGACCGGTGCCGTGGAGCGGTACCGGCCCGGGGCGGGGGGANGGTACCGGCCCGGGGCGGGGGGAGCTCCCCGAGCGAGCCCCGGGGGCTGGGGCGACGATCTACCGCGGAAACGGCGAATGCCCTCCGCTTTCCCCAGTATTCCAAAAGTTCCTTCGTTGCGATTTTGCCAAGTTGCCAGGCACTTAATACCTGAGCTCGTCTTGAGGCAGCGGGTGGGTGCGGAGCTCGGTGCAGGCGGTGAGGGAGAAGGAGCTCAGGACCCCTTCGCCCAGGTGCGGGAGGTTTCAGAAGTTCAAACTCTTTTTTTTATTTTGTGGTTTTTTTTGTTTTTTTTTTTTTTGGGGGGGGTTTTTTTGGGTTTTTTTTTTTTTTTGGGTTTTTTTTTTTTTTTTTTTAATTCTCTGAGCGAAAGAGGGTAGAGGTCCTTCTGCCGGAGTTCGTCTCAGGGCTTCTCGTTGCATTTTGTGCCCTTAGCAGACCCCTCTCTTATTTTCCTGGGAGGGGGTTGAATTGAATATTTTTCTAAAGTACAGGCTGAGTCCCCCTTCTGTTCTGCCCAGGTGCAGGAGTGGCAGTGTGCTGCTCTGACACAGGTTTTCGTACAGCTGTAGAAAGCACTGCTAATCTGAAAATAGTCCGTCGGCTTGTTTTGTAGCCCCGTAGCTTCCAAACTGCGTGGTCTCATGAACGAGACTGCACTGAATGTTTTTTCTAGGTGATCTGCGAGGATTTAGCTAGATTTCAGTAGAGATATAACTCTGTAAAGCATTGAATTCTCACTGTTAGACATCCGGCACCTCTCCATCACGTACACGCTACCTACTCAGTTGTTTACTAACTGCTTACAACTCGTTTGGGTGAGCGCGGATGCCTCTAGATAGTCAGCCTAGAGTACAGATTTCTGCTTCAGTCGAACTACCAAACCTCTCTGGTCCCTTTCCCACCTAGCTATCAAAATTACTTAGGTGATTCATGCTGTAAAAATGAGAAATAACTACCTATCAAAGACAAAAGTATTGCTGCAGCATCACAAACTTGCGTGTTTAAAACACTGCATCATAAGGTACAAGGATATTGCAAAGAAACGAGGCTAGTATTCAATATAATGGCACCTGAACAGCCAGATGGGAAAGGTTCTTAGAAAAATCTTTCAGTTTTATGAAGGGTACATATGCTTTTACTTTCATACATGAAGATTCGTGGTTGTGATAGTGCTTGTTTGATGGAAAATATTTCAAGAACTTTCCATGGTATTCACAAAATGGTCAGATTACATTTCAGCAGCTGTAGTGTGCATCTGATCTGATGAATAAAAATCAAACTTCCAAACATTTTGTGGAATTGTTCCGGAAACGGATTTGTCAGTCTGTCTTCCTTGATGGAAACAAGCAGGTGCCAATTATTCATGAATATTAATTTCTGGTGTTTAAATTTTGCTTCGTTTTCCCTTTGTTTTGTTTTCATAGTTACCTTGCTCTGATTTAGTGTTTCACAAAAAAAAAGTGCTGTCAGTTTACATGAAAATCAATCCCATCTTAAAAGGCAACATCCTTGTAAATCATACCAGCCCAAAAAGTGGGATAAATCAAATTTACTTAGAATCAACTAACTCATCGTATCATAATGTCATGTCTTATCAAAACCGAGTGGAGTACAAATTAGGAGTTAAAAGGCATTTTGTTTAAAAAATGTCAAGTGGTCTCAACCTAAAAGGGATTCAGGATGAGGCATCCAGAAAGAGAACTACATTTGCACATCAGATAAACTTTATGATACACTGCAAAAATTATTGACCATACCAAGCTGATTTTCCTTTACAGGAGGAAATTCTGAGTCACTGGAGCATGCTAAGCTTAATGTATGTGAAAGGCACTGAAATTTGGAATGCACTGAGGCTCACCATTGGTAATAGGAGAATTGGGAAAATGTCACGGGTTGTGTTAATAGCAGTGTTGTGGTAGCCATGGTAATATAAAATATTAGTGAGGTGCTGTAGGGAGAGGTAACACCTTCTGTCAGACCAGTGGATGACATCAGCAAAAAAAAAGCAGGGGGGGGACCCCACCGAAGTTTGAATTATCTAAACCTTTCCTGGATTTGAAATAGACTGGAAGAATTTTATTGTACCAGGTCTGTCCTCAGCCAGGTTACAACTCCTCTAATTTTACATATATATATATATATAAAAAAAAATATATATATATATATATAAAATTGAGAAGAGAAAATGATGTGGAGAAAGGGAGCTGGAAATGAGATGGAAAAAGGAAGTGAGGAGAAGAGAATGCAGCCAGGAGGGAGACAGGATAAGGGAGAAATCCTGCAGTTGAGGTTGTGCCATTTAAGCCATGAAGAGGTATGATTTCCTTCTTTATGCTTCTTGGCCTCTTCCTGAGGAAGCTCGTGGACCCAGATTCCCTCACAGTTTTCCTGGTGAAGGAGTTGCAGCTGTTGTAATAAATGAATTTCAAGAGCCTGAGGAAAACCTTGCTAGCAGCTTATGAAGCTGAGAAGACTACGGTTGTTACCTGCTCTTCCTAAAGACTTGCAGGGAACTTCACAGGTCCCATCTCCACCTCCTGAGCGCTTGAGCTGAAGGTGCTCTGCAGCTCTGGTTGGGTGTATTTCCTTCCCGCATCTCTCTCTCCAGCCTTGGAGCGTCACCTTGGCTTCACGCCTAGGCTCCTATACCCCTTTTTTGTCATACTTGTTTGGGTTTTGTGGCTCTGCTGCTGTGGAATGGCATTACGTGAATCCACTGTACTAATTGGCGTGATTACCTAGAGGTTATCCAAATTACATAGATGCCCCAGATAACAGCAGCTGGATTTGGATAATCTTTCACAAATGTGTGGTGTTGTCAGTGTAATGTGTCTCCGCAGTAGTATTAACGAGTGCATGGCTCGTTACTAATTGACTTGCTGTCTGTGATGAAGATGCTGATGGTTTGTGTTTGGTTTTGGAGGCAGATCACTCCTGTCGACGGCACTGAAGTGCTGTCTCGCTACTGACTTTCACATGTGGTTTTAGTGTTTTGGATCTGTCCTTCAAGTGCTGGTGTGATGAAACAGCTTGTCAGCAAACTCTTGCAAGAGGTCCTCCTGTAAAGGTAGACTTTATACTGAATGGGAAAATGTAGTCAAGGAACTTAAAACTCAAGTTCCCCGAGTGATGGCATATCACAAATCCACTTTTTTTCCTTTGGTAATTTTTAAGCTGTTTTAAAGAAGGAAAGACAAATTTTCATGAACATTACTCCTCTCTGGAGTCACAAACACTTTCAAAACTTCTGTCTTTATTCCACTTAGCAGGGAATTTATTGCTTTCACAGTGTCCTTTGACCATACTGAAGTGAAAGCTGGAAACAAATGACTTTGAAATGGAATTTTCAGGTTTAAGGTTCAGCTGATGTGAGTTTGGATTACTCACCCCGGTAGCAGAAACGCAAACCAGGTGAAATAAATCTGTCTCCTTGTGATGGCAGCTGGTGGCCTTCATTCCCTGGTAAGGTGTCACAGCAACACCGAATACATCAGGCGGCTTTAAAACTATCTTGTTATTAGTAGCTTAATGTTTGAAACCGGGTGTACCAAGCACGGCTGTACTTCACCAGACTGAGCTCTAGTTTGGCCATCTGTTGGAAAGTATTCTCAAAAAAAAGCTGTTTCTGTGCTGTACTACAGAGGTGTACGCTCTCATATGTAAGTTTGTTATGTCTTGAACCTAAATAGTAAGTATTAGTATCTTGCATGCAAAAGAGTTGCTTCCAAGGTCGCAGTGACATTGCCATTTATTTATTCCAAAGAGCAATATTACTTAAGAACTTACCTATGATTGGAGAGGCAAAATGACAGAGGAGGGTGAACATTTATCAAGGGATTTAGGACAGAAGTTAGAAGGATGTGTGGTAAGAGGTAATTAAAGACAGAAATTGTGGAACATGTCCATATGTGCAATTTCAGTGACTGGTTGTGTAGACAGTCATGTGTATATGTACTCAGTTGAGGATGTGATTGCACACACAAAACCCTGACACTTCTGGAGACGGAACATACTGTGTGTGTGGTTTCCTGTGAACTGACATGCATGTTCGTTCTTATCCAGATTGTTATTTTAAATTCAGTGGTTTTGGAGAGCTTTGGTATAGTAACAGGAAAAGTGATAGAAACACAAACTGTTTAATAGGGGTAAAATGCATTTTAAAATTCAGAACTACATGTTAGATGTGAAAAGACTATATGTAAACTTGATTCACGGCAAACCTTTTACTAATTTATCATAGAGTTTCTGCTGATACTCCCGCAGGTTGAAGTAGCTGTCTTCCAAAGACTTACAGAAAAGCTTTTACTTCACAAAGTGGCTTTTTTGAAGCGTTTGTGACTGCCTTTATGTAAACTTGAGCATACGTCATACCTTTAAGGTTCATACGGACCTCAGTCTTTCTTCATTTAAAGAAAGTGGCAAAACACCCATTGACTTCAATGAAGTCTGCAGCTTGGAAGTGCGTGTTCCTGTACTTCCCTGTTACTTGTCCGTTTAGCTGTTGTTTGCAGTTGGAGGAAATAGGTTTCTCTTCATCGTATTGACTCTAAAAGATGTATGTCATTTTAATTTCTGACTTCAGAATTATGGCTATGTGTAGAAATGCTAGTAATTTAGATAGTAGAACATTGTTACTGTAGCGTGTTTTGAATCCCAGCATGTTGTTACTTTTTCCTAGTTTTTATGTATTAATCTGTCCTTTAATAGTGTTGTTCCTTCAAATGCAATTAAAAAATTTTGCTTAGAGAACTCATTTTAATTGCACTTACCCAAAACATTCTTAATGATGAACAGTGAAGATGAAAATATCAGAACTTGGATATTTTTAGGCAAGTCATGCAGACTATTGAGTCTGTATTTAGCGTGAGTTTGGGCTAAGGGTAGACACTGCAAAACTAGGTCCTAAATTTGTAAGTGCAATTAGGAACTAATTGGATTTTTAAAATATAATTAATCAAATAATGACTGTGCACCTTCTGTCCAACCCACTAGTTTGTTTTTTAATTAAACAAGTTGATTTTTTGCCCTTAAATTCTATCTATTGAAAAAATGAAAATATTTGTAAATGTGGTTATATTGCAGCTAGCTAGTCAGTTGTTGACCATAATGTGGAAAACTCCCAAGATATGTCAAAACTTCCTACTGCTGTAAAGCAGAATCTTCCTTTTTAGGTAGTTGGTAAAGGGAAATAACCAGGACTCGTTACTGTAAAATCAGCCACCCAATCCAGCCATGATCCCGCTGCCTGGGTGCCTTTGCTTTGTGTGCGCGAGGATGCTCCAGAGCCTCGCTGGGGAAGGGCTGTTTCACGTGGATGCCAGGCCGTGTGTGAGCAGGATTGGACCTCAGTAATGGAATTCCAATAAAACTCAGTCAGTGCCTTTTAATTAGATTTAATGGGAACTGGGAAGGATCATTAGAGAGACAAACACATGCTTTTGCCAGTAATATGGTCACTGTATTATTAATCTGATTTAATTTGCAAGATCCTCATAGCAGGAATAAGATCTTTTTATGTACCTGGAAAGTGTTATATGGGTCTATTATATTTTGTTATTATATATGTCATTGCTTCCCAAGCAGTATGTAAATACAGAATTAGGCTCTATGTATGGCGCTTATGAACCCTACCAATCTGAGGACAGAATTGGCTGCTAGAAAGAAGGTTGTATGTCTCTTTAGCAACCACATTTTTATTGACCATTTTGTAGTAAATTGCAATTGTGTATTAATAACAAAACACTGCAATGTGTAGAGCATACTACTAAATAATAGGGCTTCTTAAAGATGATGCCAGTTTGGAAGTGAGGTGCACTCTGAAATTTTTATTTCTATTGAGTTAGAAATACAGGGTAATTCTCTGAAGTGGAAAAATAGAGATTACAGTATTACGAGTTCTAGATACGGTACATTGCATCCTGAAATGCGCTTTCAACACCCGCCGGATGTTCCCAAACATCTCATGTGCTGCTTCCTACTGAAGGATGTGGCCTTCCAGAGGAGCCAAACTGTTGAAACTCAGCGTTGGTTCAGAAATAAGAATGTACCTATTTTCTTTTCTTGATAATATCAATGTATTTTGGACTATCTGTTCCTTGATTGTCAGGAGGACATCCCTTGGTAACTTCTGTGCACGACACTATTGAATGACTGACGCTTCAAGTGTAATAGGGTAGATGCTGTAATATAAATGTTAAGCTTTGAGAATAGGAAGAATATGTATAATTCCTCAAGATTTTCACCACCGTAGAGCTCTTTTTTAATAGCAGTTCGTAAGCTTCACTATTGTTTTTCCTCGAATGAACAAAGAAAACTTGGAGAATGAAAAGGTGCAGTTTTGTTTTTCAATGATACATTGGAGAGGGAATAGACCATGTGCAAGACAAATGCTGATGCAATGCTTTGCAAACGCAGTGTTTTTCATGTGAGTTGTTCTGTCAAGGAGAAAGACTGTTCTGTTAACATGTACACACACCCCCACAGAACAAAAGATACCCATCTATCTTTCACCTAATGTTTTATGATTTTAATTTACCTACCTGCAAGCTAGCAAAGATAGTCTTGTCAACAATTTTTAAAATACAATCCTGATATCGTCAAATAGTTTGTGCTGCTAGTTACACTATTCTCAGAGGCTGTGATATGGTGGAGAGCACTTGGGTTTTCACCTGTAGGTCCCATAACATGCAGACAAATGCTTTTCCTTAAACATAGTTCTTCTGAATAATTCAAAGGCACTAGAAGTACCACAGTGCTCCTGCTTCTGATACATCCTTGTTTGAATATATCTTTTTGGAGAAATGCTGTAGTGTTGTGTAGTCATAAAAATCCAAATTTAAAAAAGTTACACTAATGCAAGAAGATCATGAAAAATCACAGTAATTTTCTACATGATAGGTTTCCCCAAAACACCTGCCTCTCTGCTTACAAATGCTGTGAAGATAAAAGAGGAGAGAGCAAAGTAAGATCATAGCTAGTTGGATGCTTTTTTGCATATGCAAACACACACTGATTTACCCAAAGTGTATTGGTATTTGTGTAAAACTGTGTACTTATGAAATAAAAGTATGTCATTCGCCAATGAAACTCTTTCATCTCTGGAGTACAGTTTTTATTTATGTTTTACTGTGCTAACAAATAGATTACAGACCTGACTGTACACCATTGAAGTCAACGAATTCTTTGTTTTCTCCATAGTGGTTATATTGTCAGGCTGCTTAAGTGTAAGGGAACTTTGGACCATTTTATTAAAATGGTCTTAATTAGAAGACAGTTAATTAAATTATAGTCTGTATTGTTCTATGGCTTTTATGTAAGAAATAGATATTTTTTGCAATATTTTTATTCCAAACTTTGATTCAGTTTTGTCTGGGTTCCTTATATTGAACGCAGTTTTGTATTTCCCAGGTCTAATTTTAAAATATATGGATCCAAGTCTTGATTGCTTTTAATTTCTCAGTTTGTAATAATCTTCTAGAAGATGAATTATTACATAAATTGTTTATTTTTAATAAATGATGAATTGATAATTTCCCATTTAAAAAAAACCCCGTTTTTGTGAAGAGACCACTCTGTAATGAGGTCAGAAAACCAGAAGAATTTCCGGGCAGCTCAATATGCTAAGACTTGTATGGTCTACTACTGGCAAGTCACGACATTAGTTAAACCTAGGTCTGTGTAATACAGATGAAGCTGCTAGTTTTCTAGGTGAACCACTACACTTTTCATCGTGGGAATTTTGTCTTGCTTTTGGTGGGTTTTTGTGATCTCGAAGGAATGTGAAGGTGGTACCTTCTCATGCAGCATGTTTCTTTCCTATGAATATTTGCAGACTTATCCAGGGATGAGCACACTTGATTTTTCTTTTGAGACCTATCTTAAAATAGCTATTTTCCTAGTAGTATTTCATAAAGTGTAACTAGGGATGGGTCAAGCCTGCGTGTTCTCCAGTACTGATACTCATGTACCACCCAGAGGGAAACTGGCCTGACCTCCAAGTTCATCAGAAACACTTGGTTTAAAATATGCTTATTTTGTGTAACTGTATTGCAGTTGTTTTTTTAAGGGATGTTTGCAGGCAGGAGGAGTTAAGGACTGGAAGCAAGGGAAGAAGGCTGCAAAACTGAATTAATTCCTCTTGGGTCCCACATTCTAAGCCAAGTGGTTTATTCTTATATTTGGATTACATGAAGAATGGTGAACAGTGAATGGTTTCTTCATAATAGTGTCTTATTATAGTAGTCTTGGGCAAAACACTTGAGGCTGCAATATTACATCGTATACAGGGGAGATGAAGCAAGTCGAGACTACAAAAGTGTGAAAACTAAAGCACTGTCCCATGCCTATGGCTTGTTGGAATGAATTGCTTTTATGCCTTTGATAGAAACAAAGCCAGGCTATGTTGGAGCAAGAAGGTATTTTGCAGGCAGTGTTTTGGAGGCTAACCTGAGCTGTAGCAGTTAACAGTACAGGGCTGCTATAAACCACTTCTATGAGAACGTATTGCGTGTATATACGTGTGTATATAAAACCTTGGCTATATAGGGAGAGCCATGAAAGGTACTGTTGCTAAGTACAGCAAAGGCAGGAGTACCAGGGGTTTTTTGAGCAGACAAAATCTTATGCCCTGACCCAAGTGGCCCATTATCGCATTTCTTCAAATTAGAGCAAGCTATTCAGGTCAGCGTGTATGTATAGACCCATCTCAATGAATTCCTTGGCTTGCGCTTGCTATGTTACATTTCTTTCTCTGGGTTTCGAATGGCTGTGACTTGAACAGAGTTGACAGTACACAATATTACCCATTTACTCTGTAGATTATACTCCTCTGGAGAATTGGTGTCAGCTAATCTGCCACTTCTGCGTTTTCACAGAGACCTGCGAACTGCATCTCCAGTAATATCGCAGGAGAGCGTCAGATCTAGGTTTCTGTAATTTTCTCATTTCCCCAAGATTTCTAGGCATGTATGTCCAGGTCTCCAGCCTTTGTCACTTACTTTGTCCTGTGAATAGTTTCCTTTCTGTGTAGAAATTCTGTCTGTCAATACGCAATTTTGGCCACTCTTAGGGCGGTAAGAAGTTTGAAGCAGATGGTTGTCAACAGATGATGACAAAATTCTGAAATATTGCTCCAATACAAACTGTGAGGCTCAGTATTTAAAGCACACTTGAGCGTATAAAACCTGCTTATATTTCCAATGTCGTTACTACCTTTGCTGTGGAATATTCTTGGTACAATTCATACGTTTCTGTGATAACAAATTGTTTCTTTTACTGAAAACAGCAGAACTCCCCTAACCAATTAGTGGTATTCAGTAACGAGTAAAAGACTATGAACCCTGTTATGATTTTATGTCAGTTAGAATCGTTAAATGCTCCTCAGTGAAACCACACTGATTTACATTAATTGGTGGCCTGTCTTCTCACAGTAGTATCACACTGTGTCAAAAGTGCTTTGCAAGAAGTTGTAATACAACTGAACTCGCAGTGATTGCCTGTAATTGCCATTCTGTTGTTGACTGGTGCTCTGAAGACGACTGGTGAAAGACTTCGAAATTCAGGAGAACTTAATATGTGGCTGCAAATCTTAGGAGCATAACTAAGAGCCTTTGTATAAAATAAGTGCTAAAGAGCTGGTAGGTATGGCGCAACTTGGATTCTGCATTGCGTGTGCAAATCCAGCAACTCAAAGTAATTTAAGTGCGTTGTAAAAGGCTGTTTATGTGTCTATGAAAAGCATGATGCAAATATGCAAATTTAAGAGAGTGTTTTCTACAAGTTTATATATCTTAATGAAAAGTGTCAGAGTGTAATAGATCAACACTCTGTTTTAGCCCTACAGTAGCCAGTTTTTTCTAAAGATAGCACACCATGTCCTTGGTGGTCCTAGGAGTAAATTAATACTATGGAGAGCTTTCTCTTGAAGCCAGTTTATGACTCTCTCCGATTTTGGGGAGGAAATAGCTGTCTTGAGGATGGTCATCTTGAAGTGGTCACCACTGCCTGATCGTGCATACGTACAGGTAATTTTCCCTTACAGGTTTTAAAAAAAAAAAAAAATCCCTTTATGTCTCATTCCATTTGATACCCTCTTTTATGTTTAATGGAAAAGTTGCCCCACCTAAGTGGAAATCTTTGAATGTCTGTATTTCATGTGGCACTTCAGAAGTGTATGCTGGCTGTGGTCTTTTTGTTCATACTGTGGGCAGGTGGAGTGGTAATTCTAGTTATTGCCTCCTGAT
>VYXH01007509.1:824770-962862 GCA_013397275.1 Burhinus bistriatus
CCCCCATCAAATTTCCAAAATCTCATGCTTGGGAAAATCTCTTAAAACTCCAGGTGACCAGGTGCTGCAGAGTTTATCAGAGTAACAGCTTTTGACAATACAGGCACCTGTTGAACACTGCTTTCATTTGGGATTGCAGCCTCAGGGAAACAGACTAGGAGTGGGTAGTGGAAACAAAGAGAGGCAAGGAGGGTTACTGGTCAAATTACAGGATTATTTTATTGGGTAGGGAGCAAGAAAGGGCATGGCTGGTACAAAACAAACCCCAACAGCTTCCACAGTGCTTCTAAACCAAAAAGAGTTTGTATTTCTGAATAGGTGAGGAGATCAGCAGCAACATTTGGCATGTGCAAGTATTGTCTGTTAAAAGCCATGGGGAAATCAAGCTTCCTTCTTCCTTTCCTGAAAATGCAGGAGCCTCCTTGAAGCACTTACTTTTGGGAATGAATGTATTAGTGAAGAATTCATGGATGATCCGGATCTAATTTTTATAGAAATGAATGGTAACACGCTGTGGGACTTGAGGTCTGCATTTGTGTATTTTACATTCATCTGCCTTATTCTGGACTTAAAGAATTTTTTTTTTGTGACTGATAAATAACTGAAGGTTTAAAGCATCTTGTCCCAATAGAAATTGCTACCACTGTAAAGGGAAAAAAAAAATGTCAGCAGTAGTGCAGTGATGTTTTAATAACATGAAGTAATCCCCCCCACACTTCAGTAATAAAGTTGCATGGGTTACAGTAAGCTTTCTTGTCAGCATCTATTGACACCTTTCTGTCAAAAAGATGAAGTGAAGAGTAAAACCTAACTCTGTTTTCTCTTATGTTAAATGTATTCTGCAAAGCTTTTGTGAAATACAAAGCATATGGACTTTGCAGATAGTGTTTGCATTTGGGACTTGTGGGGAAATTTATGTGAACTTTGTGCTGTGGAATTCATTGCCCTTTAAGCAACTGGTTATATTAAAAATAAGCACATCCCTCAAAACTGTATTTTGTAGAGTAGTTTAATCTTTAGAGCTCTTTTGTTTTTTAAGAGCAGGAGNTCTCATTCCATTTGATACCCTCTTTTATGTTTAATGGAAAAGTTGCCCCACCTAAGTGGAAATCTTTGAATGTCTGTATTTCATGTGGCACTTCAGAAGTGTATGCTGGCCGTGGTCTTTTTGTTCATACTGTGGGCAGGTGGAGTGGTAATTCTAGTTATTGCCTCCTGATTTCACATTGGCACCTTGAGTAGGATATCTCCNCAAGAAAGGGCATGGCTGGTACAAAACAAACCCCAACAGCTTCCACAGTGCTTCTAAACCAAAAAGAGTTTGTATTTCTGAATAGGTGAGGAGATCAGCAGCAACATTTGGCATGTGCAAGTATTGTCTGTTAAAAGCCATGGGGAAATCAAGCTTCCTTCTTCCTTTCCTGAAAATGCAGGAGCCTCCTTGAAGCACTTACTTTTGGGAATGAATGTATTAGTGAAGAATTCATGGATGATCCGGATCTAATTTTTATAGAAATGAATGGTAACACGCTGTGGGACTTGAGGTCTGCATTTGTGTATTTTACATTCATCTGCCTTATTCTGGACTTAAAGAATTTTTTTTTTGTGACTGATAAATAACTGAAGGTTTAAAGCATCTTGTCCCAATAGAAATTGCTACCACTGTAAAGGGAAAAAAAAAATGTCAGCAGTAGTGCAGTGATGTTTTAATAACATGAAGTAATCCCCCCCACACTTCAGTAATAAAGTTGCATGGGTTACAGTAAGCTTTCTTGTCAGCATCTATTGACACCTTTCTGTCAAAAAGATGAAGTGAAGAGTAAAACCTAACTCTGTTTTCTCTTATGTTAAATGTATTCTGCAAAGCTTTTGTGAAATACAAAGCATATGGACTTTGCAGATAGTGTTTGCATTTGGGACTTGTGGGGAAATTTATGTGAACTTTGTGCTGTGGAATTCATTGCCCTTTAAGCAACTGGTTATATTAAAAATAAGCACATCCCTCAAAACTGTATTTTGTAGAGTAGTTTAATCTTTAGAGCTCTTTTGTTTTTTAAGAGCAGGAGTGTGTAATTATTGGTATAAACTGAGTTGTCAAAATTGACCACTTTGAATGCATAGATAGACCTACCATTTCTTCTGAGAAATCTGTTAGTGTTTAAAACCAACAGACAAAAACCAAACCCTGGCAAAGTAAGCCACAGTACTTCGCCGTTGTGGGCTGAAACTGTATAACATAGCCCAAAAGCTCATTAATATTGATCTTCTTAATTCTCTCAATAATCTGAACATTGTTTCTAATTACAAGAGGAATAAAAAGCAGACTATCGTTCTTAGATGTCAAAGTCTGATGGACCGCAAAACATCCAAAAGGATATCGTTCAAAAGCAGTAAGTAGGAGGTATGCGTATGAATTTCATTAGCCAGTAACAATATGCGTACCCATACTCGGGGGCGGGGGGGATGGGAACCACCCCTTAAAATACGTACTGTCTGCTGGACCGGTGAGGCTCGTATACTTCCCAAGGTTGGACCTTCTGCCTCCCCTTTGCGGGCTTTTCTGCAGAAGTGGTTGAGGCAAGCTTTTGCAAAACTGTTAAATATAATTTGTGAAGGAAAATACCTGAACAGTTGGGACTAGGTAAAGCACTGTAGGGAAGACTGGAGTTGGGCTTCAGCTGTGCCTTTGTTGGTGGTGGAACAGGGTTGCTCATGGGCATGTTCTTCAAGTTTATAGCATGATTGAGGCAGACATCAGGAATGGAGCTAGTTCTCTAAGCAAAGATAAGTCTGTGTTTAAATGCGTGCTCCTTAAGGAAAAATGAAACATGGCAACAAAGCCCTTGGGGCTGAGGGTGCTCTTCTTTCCATGCTCTCATCGGGTGGGTGATGCTAAAGCTTGACATCACTTTTAAATTTCAGTGACAGAGGTTTGGAGGGGACTGGCTAGTAATAGTCTGGGGAAGAGAAACTGTGTCCCAGAAAAGGCAAAAATCTTGCTGAAGAAGGAAAACCCAAGGGACTTCCTTCCCTGGGCGCTCACAGCTGGGCTCTGCCCTGTATGGAGGAACAAAAAGAAGGTCTCCATCAATGTCCCTCTTATTAAATTGGCACAGCTAATACATTCTGCTAAAATGTGTTCATGTTGTTTAAAACAACCAGATTAGATACCTGCTGACAATAAATGAAGATTTATTGTTTTCGGTGTCGCTGGGGCACCTAATACAGGTTTGGAGTACAAACTGGAATTTGTGAAAGGGGGGGAAAAAAGTGTCCCGGTGCCATTTAATTAACTATCTGGCCAGTATTTCTCCCTTTTTATTGAAAAATCTGTAAGTTGCAACTAGCTTCAAGCTCAGTCTTGTACAATTCTGCCAACAGTTAGCAAATAAACACATTAAAATACAGAAAGCCTTGTACAGTTCCACATGTACTAGATAAAACCATACCTTGAACTGTGGAGATGGTTTGTTGTAACAAACCAGAATATAATAATTACATTGTGTAATGAAAAGAAAGCAATTAAAAGAAAACTAGTACTTATTTTATAAGCATAGCAGGAATTAAAGTCTTAAAATTTCTACAAGAGTTTGAATCAAGTTTGTGGATTAATGCCTCACAAGTTTTAACGAAAAAAACAAAGAGACAGAGTGTATTGTCTTTTTGGAGAGCTGATTTAAATAAACTTTTCATATAATTTGTCCAAGCAATCTTGAGTGAGAGAGCAGTATGAATTGTAAGCCCTCACTCTCTTTCTGGGATGCCCTAGAAGTTTAAACTGGAAGTTTCTGTGCTTTGCTGGTAGTGGTCCCTCTCCTGGCTTCCCTTGGGAGTGCTGCCCCGCAGGCTCCGGGGCTGCTGCAGCTCCCTGACCCCTGTGGGGATTGCACCCACTGTTTGAGGAACTGCTAACACAAAAGAAAAATTCTGGTTTTGTCACTGAAGGTCAAAGCACTGGCATCAAATGAACAGTTTGGGTTTTAGCTTAAAATGCTGCAAACAGCATTTTATGGGCACAGAATATGTAAAGCTCACCTTTTCTCTAAGATCTACCAAAGGGGAGGAAAAGTCTAAACCTGCCTGATGACACATTTAATACCAAGTCAAGTGAATATTTTTTTGGGGATATGGAGACCAAGTTTGGACTAGTTTAAAAGGCAACTAAAAGAAATCTAAAAGTACTGAATTAACTTTATTGTATTTCTCTCAGCTGCTGGAGCTTTTGCAGTCCCTCTGGTCAGGCTTCCAGTGGTAGCTCTCAGGTTGAAAGGTTAATGACTCATTTACGAAGTGGTGCGGTTTTCTTTCATTTTTTTATTTACAATTATCTCTACTCCTTTAAAAACTGAAAGGACCTTCCAAAACGTATTGTATTTATGCGTTATTGCTGTCAATTAAAGTTATTAAGTCATAGATCTTTAAAAGTGAAATCCAAATATGCATTAATATATTGGGTCCCTGCATAGCCAGTCCGTTACAGAAGTGACAAGTACCGTATTGAGGCAGCTCTGGACATCAGCAGATGTTTCTTTCTAAGTATCAGAATGTTCATTTGAATATCCATTTCGTGGGGATTCTGGGGGAAAGATGGACACTGAAGGAAGAGCCTTAAGGATGGTGGAGTAGGGGAATGGAGCAGATTGAGCTGCAGTGTTGGTTGCGGGTAGTGAGTTACTGCGGCAGGAGCTCAGACCGCCAGAGAAAATTAGGGTGAGCAGATGAGATGGTGGTGCCTTGTATGTAGGGGTAATAAAAGATAAGAAAAGAAGAGCCACGTCCGGAGCTGGGGTGGTGAGGAGGAAAGAGGAATCACCAGTAATTTGTAAATCATAGGCCTAGAAGACTGAAATATTGGTGGTGGTTTGAGGGAATGGAAGATGACGAGGGCAAAAGCCAGATTTTTCACAGCAGTTTGATACGGTATTCATGTTCGTGCTCCTTTGTGAATTCCTTAAATTAGCAATTTCACTTTTCTGTAAGTCTACTGTACTTTGACTCTTAACTGAATTAAGTCCCATTATAAATGACATCTTTCCAACAGTCGGAATACAGGTTAGCGCTCCCAAGAGGGGTGCTTTAATGAGGTTGTTGCTATGACAGCTCAGCTTCAGGCAGCTCATGTGCCACTTCGAAATACCCTCTCTCCCCTCAAATATTACAGCAACTTCTGTGAGCAGACTTTAAAACTTCCTTTTTAGTGGAATTTATGACCAGCACTTTATATTTCTGTTCTCCCAATAATGATAGCTGAGGTTTTGACAGTCTGCGCTGTTTATTTCTGCTTTTATTTCTGAAATTTTAATAGCAATTCATGGTTTGACAAGTTAAAGGAACAACAAGGTGTTAACTCTATGGCGATTTCAAAGGATGCTCTATGGACTAAGTCAACAGATTTACAGAAAGAACAGGCATATACGCTACAGTGTTTACAGTGCAAATGTATGGGGCCTGTCTGTTTTAAATTCACATCGGAGGACTTCTCAATGGATGGAAGATGTTTATTATATACTATAGCACCTGGTAGGAACACAAGTGTTGTTCCTATTATGATGCAGCCGTGTAGTTGGGTGCAACGATTTGCTTCTTCAGAGGAGCTGGCAGTGGTCTACGGCCGTGCTGCGTATAGCGCCTCTCGATATCTCATAGGTGTTAAATCATTCAATTATATTTTTCAGAAGGATGTTCGGTGTGAGCCTGAGAAAGGTTAACTGAAAGGCAATGTCAGTGTAGGTGCTGCTTCTGCTGCCCGCTGCTTCTGCTGCAAAAGGTGTCAGCCATCGGGGCCGCCTGGGCAGGCACTGAGGTTGTGTTTGCTTTACTGCTGCTGCCGGCCCCGGGCATGTAGGCTCCCTGGGTAGGAGAGAAAGAAGCCTGTCCTTTTGGAAACCAGTTCACCCCATCCCTACCTTTCTCCACTGGCTCTGTTCTTGTCTAATACCAACTTTTGTACGGTTAAATGTGGATAAGGTAGTTCCAAGCCCAAGGCTTTGAACCTCAATATAGTCCAGAATAATGTTGATACTAGTATCTTAAAATAAATTAAAAAAAAAGTAGCAAAAGTCCGAACCAGTATTTAGCAATGTTATTCCATGAAAATGTTGGGCCAGCCTTTAGGAAGGATGGTGGCAGTGATGAGTATTGTGAAAGTTTCTCGGTTGTTGCTCGCCTATGAAATAGCAAAATGTCATGTTTAAACTCAAATGAGCAGCTCTAAAATGTATTTCTGCTGTCTCGGTGTTTTCCAGTTGCTTTGTAGATATGGGTAACTTCATTTTTCAGTCTCCTCTTCCTTCCAAGCTTTGAAAGTGAGTTTTTAAATGACACAACTTTGACATACAGAGAGGAGTCATACTCAAATCTGGCATCAGCTATATAAATATTGCCTTAAAAATTGGCCTGGATGAAAAGTCTTATTCCCTTTCCATAAGTGTTCAGTTTTCTTGTCTGCTTAGCTGTGAATTGTTGCAGTTACTTCTCATCTGACATATGCCTCTACCTTCCAGTGGGTGCTCTGCTACCTTACTACCTGTTGGAAGCAAACTTCTTTATTGCTGTTCATCTCAGTGAAATTAAACCCAGGGAGATGCGCAGGAACTCTGTATTCAACCCCAGGAAGCTTTGGCTTTTTGATTTTAATTGGGTTAAAAGATTTTTTTTGTTTATTTCCTACTGCTGCTTTAGAAACAGTGCACTATAAAGATCTGGGGTGGGTTTTTTTTTTGAGTATTTTATTGTAAGCTAAAATACCTTGGTACTAAAGAGTAAAAAGGCTGGCTATATAAATCAATGCTTCATTGTATTTATTATGCTATTTACTAGGCCTCCAAGTATACTAAATTTTTATAAATGCAAAATCATTCAACTGTATCCAAATTGGTTCAAAAGATGCTGATGAGAACATTTAAGGTTTTTGCAGGTTCTGATAATACTGTTTGCCGTAAGTGTGCTTGTCCCAGTTTCCTTCTATGACTGCACTGAAAGTGCAATTTCTGTGTAATTTTAATGACCGGTAAATAGGTTCAAGTATTCCACATATTATATTCTTTTTCCTATTCTGTTTGGCTTGCTGTCCCAGTGCCATTAGTGCCACTTATTTCCTGATGATGATTTTGTCCTCTTTGGAAAGAAGGTGAGATGGAGATTAGCAGGTGTCCCCCCAAAAAAAAACACAACAGGAAAAGCAAACCCAGCACCCAGGATGCATCGACAAAAGGAGACCAGATGCAGAGTGAAAGGCACATGGTACGGATTCTGGCTTCTCCCTACAAAGATTGCTACAAGAACAGAAAACACGCTGTGATTTATTCTCGTGGCGAAAAAACTGCAAATGGAACAAGAAGTACAGAAATCTCAATATGTTGCTGCTAATACAATTTACATTTAGAACAGTGTGTCCTCCTTTGCCATTATGCTCTGTTTAAACATAGCTAAATTAAACTAGTCTATAGGCAGAGCTTCTTGAACTGCAGTCAGAACTTTCACTAAATGAACATCTAACACTTAATTTAATGGTAATTATGCAGCTTCTCAAAAAAAATTTTTTCCCATGTATTATATTTGTTCAGTAGTTATCTCCATGTATAATAATATCAAATTATTATGCTGTCTCTCAAAGTTGTAAATCGTATCATTTTTACACAGACCAGAAAATGACTTGCACTTAAAGATATGTTTATCTGTATATATATGGTGGATTTTAAATTGAACAGTTCCAGACATAATTTTCCTAATATTGGTTAATCCATCTTTAATTAAAATGTTAATTGCTAATCCAGATATTACACATAGAAAAATCAGCCTACAGTAAACTGTGCCTTTACTTGCACAAGGACAAAAAATGTGCAATTACATGGCAGTCTGCTCTTCGGAATTGCAGTGTACTTGTCTTTCATCTGTGATAACCGACTAAAAGCTTATTGTTATTCTACTAACTGTTTACCCCCCAAAAAAAGGGGTGGTGGTGGGAGTTAGTTTAGTGCTAGTTTAAAAATTCCCACTTGAATCAAAGTAGGGTCTGAAATACTCTTTTAGGGGAATTGTTGCTCAGAATTGGGTTATGCCAGCGCTGCTGCGGCCGAAGTAGCCTCTGACGGTTCCTCAGCTAGAAAACACTGCTGAAATCCTGTCTCCTACGTAGTCCAGAACAAAACTCCCTCTGTGTCTGAGCGATGTATTTTAGAAGTTGGACCCAGTCAATCTTGTTTTCCAGCCAGGGGTTACAGAAGGTAAAGTTAGCTAGATGAAGGTTATGCTTGTCATGTAAAAGGTGTGTTAAGG
This sequence comes from Burhinus bistriatus, assembly GCA_013397275.1. Taxonomy (NCBI): domain Eukaryota; kingdom Metazoa; phylum Chordata; class Aves; order Charadriiformes; family Burhinidae; genus Burhinus; species Burhinus bistriatus. The sequence goes on from VYXH01007509.1 coordinate 833,048, forward strand.
CTGCTAACTTGCTTCTTCGGAGGGCTGCAGTGAGGAGGACTCACTTTTGCTTTTCATCGTTGGGATACAGTCTGCGTGCAGCCCAGTTTACAGATTTTTTTTTTTTAATACTCTGTGGAGGGAGTTAAGCAAGTGGAGCTTACAGCATTTCACACTTAGCAAGTAATAATCTTGCGATTCTCTGTGCAAAGTCACACATATAACTGTGGCCAATAAGTCTTTGGGGGGGCTTGAATTAAATGATCTTGTTAACAGAAGATAATTGCAGTCCTAGTGGCTGAAAATTTGTTATTAATGTAAAATATTAGGAAATGCTTAATTGCTGAATGGAATGACATACAGTGCTTTGTACCTCTGAAATCAGCTCATTTGGCTCTTTTGGCTTGTACATGTCTTTTTCATCTGTCATTAATGGCAGTGTTAGGGACAATACAATTTAAGCGTTTCACACAACTTTTTTGGACTAGTCATGTTCAAATCACAAACTCTTCAAATCATACAAGATTTTTCAGTCAAAGCCATATATTAAATGAGGAAAATAGAGACTTGCCTATAGAGTGCCATCTGTTGATTTTTATTTAATTAGAAAATCATTTTCATAAATCTCTCACTTATACAAAGTGTATACTAATAGATAGGCTTTTAAAAATATCCTCACTTTTTTCCTAAAATCTGAAAGGAAAAACATTCCACCAAAATACATGTAAAATATTAGCTATCACTAAATAATGTTTAACAAAAATCATGTCTCTTAATTCCAGAAATCTTAACAATCTGTTCCTATTTGGGGCTTCTCTGAATACCATTGGAAAGGCTTGAGCTTTTGGGTTTCGGATGTGCTTTTTTTGTATTTTTTTAACCTGTTCATTTTTTCATCAAAGGAGGTCACCTCTTCACCTTTCTTTTAATCTTTCCTCTCTTTCATTCCCCTTATTCCAGTGTTCTTTCCAACCTGTGAAAGTCACTTAATCTCTGTTTGAAACTGTACCTGATTTGCTCCAGCAGCACGGCTTCTCTTAGCAAGTTCATCCAAATGGATAAAGAGGAAGATGCCTTTGACATTTCTGCTGTACCAGGAGGATGCAGCCGCTCCTTGGCTGAGAGCTACAAAAGAGAGGTTATTTTAGGAATGGTATGGATTTTGTATGTATTGCTTTGGCTTGGTTTACAGTCACTCTGTCTTTGAGACGTGTTTGAATATCTGCTATTGATGCATGAATAATACTGCTATTTATAGCTTGTTTTCAGACAGGAAAACTGGCCACTGCCACCAGGAGAGGCAGTCTGCTGGCCTGCATGGAAACTGTTTGTTTCGGTTCTGTGCAAGGCCAGAATAAATGTAAAAAAAAGTCCAAGCTCCACCACTTTTTTCAAGGTGAGGTGGTGTTTTTGAGCTGTGTTACTTGGCCAGACAGAGCCCTCTCCAGAATAGCTTGACCCATCCAGGCAAGCCCAAAGCCAGGCTCCTGGGGGAGCTCTCATCTTTCCCTTTACCGAGTCCTTAAACCATCTCTAGTAACAAACGTGAAGTTGTGCTATCTGGTGAAAACGTGCTGTCCTACCACCTGATATCCTTATTTCTGCAGCCTGCTTGGAAACTGATCCTCTTCCCCGTGGTCTCCTAATGTCTGGTCTACTTAACACAGGCGGGTAGCTGGGGCTCTAGAGCAAGTTCACTTGTGCCTCAATTGTTTTATTTCCTTTTGTTCTTAGCTGTACAGAGCGGAGTAAGAGTTACGTCCTTTTCCTTTTGCATTGTAGGCTAAGACTAACAAAAACTAAAGACAAATCTGCTAATACAGCTCTCATCTACGAGAGACCGGGTGAGTGATAACGTTCAGGATGGACGACTAATAGACATGTAAAACTGATGTTCACAAGATATTCCCAAAGTCCTTATTCAGTGAATAATCTTACAAATTAGAGGGTTATATAACAATTGCATTCTCAAGAACAATACATTTTTCACTTCATTTGCCTTTGCAAGGTGATTTTTCTTGAACCTGCAAAATTCAGTTCCTCCTTAAAGTAAAGGATCAGTTACCAAAAAAATTATGAAATGCATATTGGATGTATGTTGAGTCAGGGGGTATCCTGGTGTAGGAAAAAGGATGAATTTAGGAAGAGAACATGCAGATAAATCAAAGTTTTTCTTCAAAAGAGATCAGGACACCCACTTCATGAACATGAGGAACTGCCAGGCTTCAAATACCACCTATTAACTGGTGATGAGGGGGGATGCAAAGGTGAAATGACTGGAAAACAGTTTGAGTAGGTGTTTAAAAAAAAAAAAAAAAAGGCTCTGTTAGCATGATAAAAGGGAAAGGTGGGAAGTCTGACTCAGGTGCTTTTAGTAGGTAAAGTGGCTAGAAGAGTCCTTAAGTTTTGAAGCAAAAAAGCCATTAGGGTGAGATAGGTAGTTCTGGGGAAGAAAAGGACAAATGAAAAGTGGGAGATGACCTTAGTGCCTCGAGAATGTTTTCTTTCTCCTTCTGTCTTCTACATAAGCAGATTCACTCTAGGTCTCTAAAGCTCTCACATTTATCTTGGAATAACCATCCCCCGAGCTTCAACCTTTTTACTAAACTACCTTTAAAAAAAGCTCTAAGTGAAAGTTTAACAACCCCTCTCCACCAATAAAGATTGTTCAATAAAATCATAACTGTGTATTTCTTGGCCCAAATCCATGTATCTGATTCTTCATAGATGCAGGGCAAAACCTGCTGAAAGACTAGGAGGATATCTACCAGTTTTACTCTATTTGTTTTTTCTTTGTTTACTCTTTCGTTGCCTGCTCCCTGCCCCCTTTTCCTTTATATGCTTTTTTGGCGCAGCGGAAGTTTCTGAGACAGTATTGGTGTCTCTGGTGTACGAGCCCTATCGTCAAATCTTCTTGCCATACATATTTAAAACCAGCTTTAAAAAGGATCCCTTTCTAATACGACACCTATAGTTTCATGATTAGAAAGCTCTGTGTGAACAAAACCCCGTTAATTCATTGCTGTTGTGCAGTTGCTCCTGGACCAGCCTGCCATCAGACTGGGTTGATGCAACTCTTCTATCCCATGTGGTTTGCTTGTGGTTAGCCATTTATTTCCCATTATAGTCTTTAAAATCCTACTAGCTTTGTATTTAATAAGCTGTTCTTGTCATCAATTTACAATTTCCTTGCAAAGTAAGCACAACCCTTCTTTTGCTCAGGCAACACCTTAAGACCTAAAACTGTGAGTGTAGTTGTAGAAAATCATGTAGGAAAAAAAGGTCCCCCTTTAAAAATACATCTAATAACCGTGTTTGTATTTCTTCAGTGGTATAGCAATAACTTCTAAGTGCCTTCCCACTGCGGTGATTTCTAGTTCACTTTCAAAAATCCAGCTTATTGAAAATGTCACTATTAATAGCCTTCTGCTGGTACAATAAAGGATAATTCAATAGGATATCCCAGTTAAGCAGGGTACCTTGTTTACATTGGGTTTCTGCCCAGCAGCTGCTTATGCTAAAGTTCTACAAATAATGCAGGAATTAATCAGGGTGTAACCATGGGGATGATTTTGTGTTGATATTCGCCCCATGCAAGTGTAGTCACCATCAGCCTGTAAAGACGAATTACATAATTCATCTGCAATTTGGTATGATCACAGGTAATAAGATACCGATTTCTTGACCGCCTTGGGGATATGATAATGCTGTTGTTGCTGATGCTTCCCAGAAGAGTTGCAGAAAATGTAAAAACAGTATTTATTGAATTAGGGCTCCATTTTCCTTGAAGGTGTGTCTATAAGGTGTGAAACTAGATTCCTAATCTGTGTGTGTGTATATCTGTCTAGCAGCATGACCATATTTCTGGCTGCAAATTCCATGATAAATTGTGCATGTTTTCTGAGTAAAAGGTGCAGGGAAAAGCAACTGGTCAGTATTAGTGAGAATAAAGTTGTTTAATTGGATTTTTCATATTTATTTTTAGCTTGTAAGATAATTGGCTCATTATGGGCAGTAGATTCAGATTTTATTATATCAATGTTTATCAAAACTACATGCAGTTCCCGGAAAGCTGTAACCAGTCACAAAAGCCCTTTGGATGCTCAGAAATGGCTATTAAGAAAGGAATAGTTCAAATATATAAAGATGGGCTATCTAGTGAAACAGCCATTGGGGGGGGGTGGCAAGGATCATTATGTTCTTATGCTAAATTAATAGTACTATTTCAGTTAACTTGGTCCTACATTTAGAGCTCATGAAGACGCCCATGGGAATATATGAATTAGTTTGTTTTAATTGCATTATTTAATTTGTTTAAATTGCCTTTCTATTTTTATATGCAGCTATTTTTTAGCTGAAAACATTTTCTGATTTGGATTTGTGTGTGTGCTTGTTGTGTATGCTTGCTACTTTGGTTCTCCTCCAAAGATCTTTTCTTTTTCCTCAGAAAAATAGTGAGAATTAATGTGTTGGCAAAATCCAGCCATGACTTCAGAGGGAGTTGTGAATAATGAATGCAGGATCTTTCTCTTTCACTGCAATGGCAGTAAAACATTAGCCAGCTTTTTATTAAAAATGCTGCATTTGTAATTATGCCCCAGAAAAGAACAATTCAAGTGCAGAAAACTCTTAGACCCTGATCTGCCAATATATTCTGTGCGAGTGGACAGATGGGGTCTGATTTGATGTAAACAGTTTTGTGCTGGTTCAGACAGCTCTTATGTACATGCTGCTGGATCCGAGTTTAAATGTTCCTGGAGAATAAACGAAGTTCACTTTCAACCAGGGCTAGTTAAAAGATAAACACGGGGGACAACATGAGGAAAGCTTTCTGACTGTATGTTTCCTTAGTCTTACAGCATGAGGTTGTGTGGTTCTTGATACTGTTCTATGTCATGCTATAAAACAAATTTACCAGACGTAGCTAATAATTGTTTAAATGTGATTCTGGCAAAACCAGGCAAGAGTTTGGTTTGCGCAGCCTTAAGGGAATCCTCCTAAACAATCCTCTTGAAGTCAATGGCAGCTTTGTCATTGACTTAACGATTAAAGGGTTCAGTAAGGTGAATTGACTTAAATCAAAGTGATTTAGCTCTGATTTAAACCAACAAGCAGAAAACTTTGATTTAAATAATTGATTTTAATCTTATTGTGAATTTATAGCGTTAGCTGTTTTCTTGAGACAAATTACTTGACTGGTCTATCAGTTTAAATCTACTGATTTGTGACCAAAGAGAAATTTAGCAGATATGTTTTTTGGCCGAACCATGAAAACACTCCTTTCTTCCCAGTTACATGGGTCTCTTCCTGACCAGCTCCATCTTCAAACTTAACTCTTCGTAGATTTTTAGCTCCTGTTTGAAATGTGAATGCGTGAGATTTAATTCAGTGTCTATTAGTTCTCAAGCCATGTATTAGTTTTTATATGCCTTTATTTTAAAACTGGATATGACTTAGCTCTGATTCCATGCACTTTATTCCATTTGGAGTGGATTTTTGTGGACACTAGAGGGAGCACATATTGTTTCAGGAACTTAAAACTGTAGTCCCGTCAAAACAGGATGATCTAATCAGGCAACAATATATAGCTCTATATATATGATATTAGTAGCCACGTTTTTATATCTCAGGTCACTTGTCAAGGGGAAAACATACAAAAGATAAAGAACTTTTTTTTTTAAAAACCTTCTCAAAAAAAAAAAAATTACTTCTCATATTTTCTAGGATACAAGAGTGGCACCTTGTGTTCTCCAGCATAGTTTAGAATACAAATCAGGCACAGAGTAGCAAAGCAATATAGGGGGATTTCAGGCATATACTGTTTTTTCAGTCAATACTCCTGCATGGTTGGCTGTGAGAAGGAGGTACCGGCAACATCTGCCTGCTTTTGTTCCGAGCCATTGTTTCCCATGGGGCTCAGTGTTTTCCTTGCCCCATCACAGGAAACCCCACAAAAACCACAGCATCCAGGGATACAGGTATGAATTGGAAGTTTTTTTTTAATGAAATTCCTAAAATACATAGGTAAATAAAAAGAGAAATTTTTTTTTAAAAAAAAAGTAGTAGTGCAATGCTCTTCACACTTCATCCTTCTTTCTGTGTTAAGGAAATGTATTGTCTGACTAAAATGAGATTGCTATGACCTAAGATATCTTTTGGGCAGGGACGTGCGGTTGTTTACGCTGCGTTAAATTGTACAAGATGAATGAGGTTAGAGTGTCTGGAGGTGAAGAAATAGAAATAGTCCATGTTTTCTGATACGCAGTAAGGGTTGGAGCACTGGTAGTAATTTTTTTGTCTGTTTTTTCTTCTCTTCAGCCTTTTAACCAGTTTTAACTTTGAGTTGCAATGACTGTAGGTTGATTTCAGTAATATTACATATATTTCAGGGGAAATGTATTGGTTATAATAAGAATATTTTGTCTCAGATGTAATTTTATTAGCTTGTGTTAAAATGCATTGATTTTTTGGCTGAAATATTTGGGCTTTGGGGTAGATGCATTCGTTCTGGTTAGGAGTGCATTGGAGTCAGTAGAGCTCTTGTTTTTCAGCAAATACATTTCCATTTAAAAGCAAATGTAACATTTGAAAAGATTAAATGGATGTTAATCGGTCAGGCAGCATATTTTCAAACATGCCATTCTTTCTAACATTGAAAACATGATGACACTTGAAAGAATGCTTTCTAACCTTACTCTATTAATCATATTTTTAATGTATGTAATTGTAAATATTTTGTGTAATACAATGTTTGCCTTACTAAAATATGAGTTTATATTAGGGATTTCTGTCTTCCTGTCTTAACTGGGAGATAATAAGTTTGGCTGACTAATGCCTATTTAATTTCTCTTACCTCTGCAATGTAATTGAAGTGCGATGTGAACGTGACGTCTTTAACCTATCATCAAACAAGAGCCTTCAAGTTTCTGGTCTGAAGCAGTGCTATCAACATCATCCGTGATAGCAGGTAATCAGTTGCAGTTATTGATTTGACACGGATTTCCATCACTTCTGCCAAGTGTGCTGTAACCCCTCCAAAGCCTCTGCTACTCTAAAGTTGTTTTCTCTTCTGTGCCTCCTTTCCTGCATTGAAAATGGGGATACTTTCCTATCTTGCATGTCAAAGAATAAATAGTAATGTTTTAAAAGCATTATAAAGTTCTAGAGCCTTCTGGCACTGTCAGAGTCCAAAACTCTTGTCATTAGTACAGAGAGTGAAGTTCACTGGTGCCAGTACTGGAAACCAATAACCCTTGTGTAAGAAACTACCACCTTTGAACCAGAATTGGGACCCAATATTGAAGCTCAAACCAATGACCGTATGGCTTTTCTCTAACAAATTACTCTTCCTTCTGTGTAGTTATTATGCAAACTCTTTGCTGTGGTCCTTATAGATATATTTTTAATACATGTATATTTGCTATGTTTAACAACTTTGTTGGCCACATGGACAGTGGGATTGGGTGCACCCTCAGCAAGTTTGCTGATGACACCAAACTTTGTGAAGTGGTCGACATGCTGGAGGGAAGGGATACCATCCTGGACAGGCTTAAGAGGTGGGCTTCTGCAAACCTCATGAAGTTCAACAAGACCAAATGCAAGGTCCTGCATGTGGGTCAGGGCAATCCCAAGCACAAATACAGGCTGGGCAGAGAATGGATTGAAAACAGCCCTGAGGAGAGGGACTTGGGGGTGTTGTTGAATGAGGAGCTCAACATGAGCCGGCATTGTGCGCTTTCAGCTCAGAAAGCCAACTGCATCCTAGGCTGCATCAAAAGAAGTGTGGCCAGCAGGTTGAGGGAGGTGACTCTGCCCCTCTACTCTGCTCTTGTGAGACCCCACATGGAGTACTGTGTCCAGCTCTGGAGCCCCCAGCATAAGAAGGACATGGACCTGTTGGAACGGGTCCAGCGGGGGGCCACCAAGATGATCAGAGGGCTGGGGCACCTCTGCTATGAGGACAGGCTGAGAGAGTTGGGGTTGTTCAGCCTGGAGAACAGAAGGCGCTGGGGAGACCTTATAGCAGCCTTCCAGTACCTAAAGGGGGCCTACAGGAAAGATGGGGTGGGACTCTTTATCACGGCATGTAGCGATAGGACGAGGGGTAATGATTTTAAACTGGAAGAGGGGAGATTTAGATTAGATCTCAGGAAAAGATTCTTTACTGTGAGGGTGGTGAGGCACTGGAACAGATTGCTCAGGGAACTTGTGGAAGCCCCATCCCTGGAAGTGTTCAAGGCCAGGTTGGATGGGGCTCTGAGCAACCTGGTTGTGTGGAAGGTATCCCTAAACCATTCTATGATTTTATGATTTTCCCTTATCGTGTTGAAATCCATGGAAAAGGTTTTGACAGAGAAAATCTGTAGTTGTTTTGTGGTGAGCCTCTCCCCCATTTTTTTTTTTTCTCCTTGTAATTCTCCACCAGTCATCTCCCATCAGGAGCAGTTGGTCTTGCTCTCTTCTCCATGACTAGTCACTAGCTCAGATTTTTGACAGGTCTCTGCCAGAGATAAAGGATCTGTGCAAATTATGGATGTGATAAATTCCAGACGAGCTTTGGCCGACTTTGTTGTACGTGTCAGCAGATGGAGCTCCAATGGACCTCAGCTCCCTTGCCAACACTGAAATTGCCTCACTGGCTGGGCAGTGCAGTTGTTGCTTGATGCTTGGCACTCTGGTCCTGGGTTCATAAATAAAATGCATTATTTGCATTTTTTTGTGTTGTTTTTTTCCAGAATGGCTGTGACCAACTATAACACAGATGGAGCAAGCACACTGTGGTGGAAATGGCTTATAAAGCCATTACTTCTCTGAAAGAAATCTACCTGTGATGTGGCTGTAGACTGCTGTGGTCTGTGCTGTTTGACCATGTTGGGGTGGGTGGAGAAGCCCTCCTCTTGCTCCCTTTCTCCTGCCAAGTACCCTTCCCCCTAATAAATCTGTGCCCAGAGTATGAAGAGAATGACATGAGACTCAAAGATTGCTTAAAATGTGCATCTTTAAGCCAACCACAATATTTTTATGAAAGTATGTGTCTAGTATTAAGAGTCAACACCTGTGAATAAGATGTGTGACACATACCTGTTATGGAAACATTGTTTTACCTATGTATGTCTGTCTTGTAAACGGAACTGTTTTTTCCATATTTGGCTGCTCAGCTATCCCTAAATCTCATGCAAGTATTAGGTTAATATTCAAATGCTGTTACAGTTGCCTTTAATTCATGTAAGTGTAAGATTTTTTTTTAAGTACTGAAAGAATCTAGCTACATACAGGAGTCCTATCAACTCTGATGGTTGTTATTCAAAGTTAAGCAAAGGCAAATAGACTTTTATGTGTTTAAATCCAAATAGTATGGCTATCAACACGTTAATGACTTACAAAACCAAAGTAATTCAGCTACCTTCAATATTCTGCAACTGCAAGCCAATGTATTATATACATTAATCAATTTGTCATAAGTGAACCCCTATTTTGTATACAAGCAAATGAAATAGACATGCTACAACATATTTTATTAATAAACCAATATGTATATAACAAACAAATGGACATAGGTTTAATCTCTCCCTTATATAAAATATGCTTACATCAATCTGCTTGTTACACAAATCTATATAACCTATATGAATCAATACGTGATATATGTAACCTATTTTTAACTCTGAAATGTTTGGTACTTCATAATTACCTCAATTCAATGAAAAGTTCCTGGTTTTAAGACAGTCCTAGAAGCAACTCAGATTTTAATTAAAAGTTTTACCTTGGTTTTAAAAAGGTCATTTTAGCCAAGGGGAGATAATGTCCTTTTATAGTAGCACATCTTGCTTCTGGTCCTGATTGATGTTATTTGGTGGCTGCTGAAGAATAATTCATGCTGCTGTTAAGGGGGGGGTGTGGAATTTCAGTGCTGCAATTTTTTCAGAATAATGTTTTTCAGTGTCACACTCTTCATACTTTTTCTTTGTCCTGGTAGATAAGTAGAGTTTAAAAGAGAAATGCATAACAATGTCCTTAATTGGTGGAAAAATGTGATATTTTCTTAATGAAGTAAAAGTGACTGCCAGGATGCGTTTACTGATGAGACAGCAGTGTGTGCTGTGGTCCAGTGGAAAATTTTATGTTGAAGTATGTACCTGTCCTTTAGCTTCCAACCTAGTCCTGGTATTTCCTATCTCATTTCTTTTCATTTTGGTTGGGAAAGTATACTGTCTGTGATGTTCGCTGTGGAGTATTTGCTCCAGCACTGTCAATGTATGATTGCAGAAAAAGACTTCTAGGTACCTTTAAAAAACTGCAGATTATTAAAGCTAAAAAAAAGAAAGAAAAAAAAAAACCCACAATAAACAACCAAAAAACCAAACCAATATAACAGTTCAAAGAGAATATGTAAAGCAAGAGCTGAGCATCATTCAAGAATCAAAATAGGCAGTCTTTAAATCTGGCTTTAAATCAATTATTTTTTTTCTGAAAAAATATCACCTCTAATGCAAAATACTTTCTTTAGAAGACTAAAAACCAAGGGGATAAGTGATGGGAGGCAAATCAAACCAAGGGGAAGAAGGCAAACAGCAGTTTGACAAAGGCAATCAAGGGAACACCAAGCAAAATGAGGAAGACAAGGGAAATATTTTGACATCTTGATCTTAAGGAAGTTTCTTCCTAGTCTTCCTAGTCATTCTGGTGTCTGTAGGGGAGTGATCCTGCAGTTGTGATGTGGTGCCTGTTTAACTGAAGGGAGACCCAGGCTTGGAATAGCATGAGCTTGAAGGCAAAAGCTGATCCTGCTGATGCATATTTCCATGAGCCAGATCATAGCCAACAAGGAGAAAAAGGAGAACTTCTTGAGATATCATTTTTCCTTTGCCATGTGCATGGTTATGTGATGCCGAACCCGAAGACGCTGAGGAATATTTCAGTATAATTCAAGAAACTCATGCATATGGCTGAACTTACTTAATTTATTGACTCCATCATTGCTTCATTACAAATAACCCTTGCGTTTAAGCCAGTTCTTGGTCTTAAAATGATAAAAAGAGAATTCTTTCAATAGTTACGGAAGAAATGGGGTGACTGACTAGCTGTTATTTTTGTAAAACTGTAATCACAAGGATTGAGCACTACAGTGACAGATGTACATGTAACTGTTAAATTTTGAAGAGATAAATTTGCTAAAAAAGAGCTCAGACACCTTTTCTTAAGGCACTTACAATTTAAGAGACAGATTTACAAATACTCGGCTTGCTCTGAGAATCAAGGATCCTGCTGAGCACTAAGTATTATTGAAGATCAATGAATTCTTAGTATGCAGAAGGTCAGATGTGTTTCTAAAATACGGAGATGTACAATTAAAGTATTACAGTGCATATGTGCCTTGTTTAAAAGATCTCTTTACAACAGATTGTTACTCCCCTCAATCTATCAAGTAGTTAGTTTTAAATCCTAAGGAAACACATATCCATATGTATGCTACTCTGGAAAGTTATGTTACTTTGAGCATAATAATGCATATTTTTAATGTTGTGTATGCTTCTTCTTTCATGTCAAATGGCTTTCAGAGCCATTGCTATCTTTTATGCTAATTACAAAGTTAACCCCTTTGCTTTTTCATAGTACATCTCATGGAGTTTTAAATGTCAATCTCTCTTTTTTTCTTTTCTTTTTTTTCCCCCTAGACAGTATTAGTGCTCTGTCTTTACACCCCACGCCAGCCTGACTGTTCCTGCATTAACCTAGATTACTTGATTTACTACCTGATTCACTTGATCTGGAGCCTGGATTTTTGGAAACCGACTCTAAAGTTGAGCATATGAACTCATGCTTAGGTACCAGAATAGATAATTTGATCATCAAAATTGCAGAATTCCCTTCACTTCCCACAAAGTCAGAATTTAGCAGGCTGGGGGTGTTTCTGGTTTTAAAATCTTGGTCCAGCTTCTCACTTTTGCCAGGCCAGTAGAGTTAGGTTGTCCATCTGCCTATCTCAGAAGGTACTGGCAATATCGGATGATGTTGCACTGTTTGATCATGAATTTTCAATGTATTGTGGAACTGACTGCTGGCACTATGTACTGGAAATCCTGCAGCGTCTGTTCCTATTTTACGTTGGATGTGTTGACAGTCATTCTACCACTGCATGTCAACACTCAAATTATCTTAAGTTCTGAATAATCAGTGTAATAATCAGTAATAAGCTCATTTAAAAATAAATATTGGTTGAGCTAAGGGCTTTCCTATTCTCCCTCAAAGACAGCAGCAGAGCAGAGATGGTTCATACGAAAACTGGTATCACCATAGTGTGGTTGGTAATCTGTGCTTGGTCTCACTTTAAAAAAATTAAAAAAAATAATAAAAAAAATGCAATAAGCATGCATTAATCCCCCTATATGCAATGTGCGTGTTTATTTGAAAAATGAATTGCAGTGATTTGAATGCTGCCTCTGAGCACTTAAGGGCTGGATAGAGAGGAGCAGCATTTCTACACAGTGGGTTGGAGAAGACTTTCTCTGTTCTTGGTGGTGCACAGTGACATTTGGAAATGGTCGTGAGTTGCAGCAAGGTAAACTCCAACTAGAGATAAGAAAACTTCACCATGGGAGGATGTTTAGCGGTGGTATGGGTGCCTAGAGGGACTGTGATATCTCTATCCTTAGAAATATTCAACAGTATACTCAACAAGCTCCAGCTCAAGCTGATCTAACTGAATTTAATTCTACTTTGAGCAAGGGAGTTGGACAAGGACCTTCAAAGGTCTACTCCAACTTACAGTAGTGTATGTTTGGGGTTTTTTTTTTTTTCAGAACAGGAGGGTCCAAACAGCATTACAGTCTTAAAAGATTTTGAACAACCTTCCCAATTAAGTACTTAAAAAATAAAAGGTGTATGTCAGCTATTGAAAAGTGCAGGGGCTGTGAAAGAAGCCTTAAAAAAACATACCTGAAAATTGCACCAAAATAGTAGGCTCCTTGAAGAGACGGTCCCATAGTTGAGGTCAGGTATACTTGTATTTCCAGTTAGCTTAAATCATGGTTTATTTCAAAAAGATTTGTGAAAGCTATGGTATTTGAGCAAACCATTATTGTTAGATAGCACAAAATATCAGAAGTTCAAGAAGGAGCCAGTATGTAAATTTGCAAAGGAAACGAAATTTCAGAATACAAAAGGCTTTTCTTTGGAAAAGCTGTCTTGTCTATGAAAGTGCTTCTAACTAGTACAGTGACTGCTACAGGGCTTATGTAGGGTAGCTGATAATACAGTGACAGCATTGTAATGTAATGTCAACCTCAGAGGTGGGTTTTCACTGAAAACCAACTTTTGGGTTGAAAACTGGTTAAGGTAGATAGAATGAGGAGCTTGATACAGCGGAGAAAGACAAGTTTTGCTTTGCATAGTGGCATTGATCATGCCTGGAAATTTTACAAAGAACTCTGAGTCTTGCTGACACAAAACAACAGGAGAAAAAGACTGTCAGGAAAGGTTCAGCTTCAGAAATTTAGCTTCAGCTGGGGCTAGTCAGAAGTGTCATTGATGCTCAAGTAAAGGTAGCCTTGACTTTGACTTGTCAAGAGTAGGAATGTGAAGCAGAGGAGGTGATGTGCTGGCTGTGTATTAAAGGCTGTACAGCAATGTTTATGTCATTGCACTTGGACAACTGTGTAATAGTTGAGCCAATGCAATGGAAGTGTTATTGCACAAGGCAGCTGGAGCTTTTCATTTTTAAGGGACCTTCTGAGGGGAAGGTAGAAGTCCTTTGACTAATGCCAACTTTTGTTGGAAAACCATCCTTCAGTGCAAAGTGCAAACAGCCACTGAACATACTCAGAAACTGCAATGGATTTGAAAGTCAATGTTGAATTTGGTGGAGAGCTAGTCCCAGAGGCCTCCTCCACACTGGTGGTCATTCTTTTATGTGTTCGTCTTGTTCTGTGAGGTGCAAATGTTTTGGGGAGAAATCTTCTGAAATAGTAGTATGCATTGATGGAGCTACCTAGGACAAAAACCAACCTCACCGGTTATACTGCAGACCATACATATCAACAAATTGGGAAAATGCTACACCTAGAAGTTAGCCATAAGCAGAGCTGAGAGGCATCAAGACCCTGGATTGACTTTGAGGACTGAAATCCACACAAGATGTTGAAGTAGAAATCACTGGGCAGATGTACTGAAGAAACTATGATAAACCGAGTGACTCGTGCGTTAGTTCCTTTTAATTATCAAAGACACAAGCATGGTGGGACAGAGGTAGCCTGTGAGGAGGTAAGAGTTATACTGAAACCTGCTCTTGCAGGCGCTGAGCTCTTGCGGTGGTTATGAGCACTGAAGATTGAGAGGTGTGAATTATGGGGGTTTAACACAGTGAGGAGGCCAACAGCTATGGGAGATCTAATAGGTGCCCTGAGCAAGTCCTAACGACTCATTACAAATGTTACTGACAAATCCTGCTTGTTCAGGAGGACATCTGTTTTATGGGTGAAGGGCAGGGCTGTTTCGATTACTATGGTAGTAATCAGAAATTGATCAAAGAATGCATCTTGGAACTCTACAGATACACCCAGTCTATATTGCTGGCAGAGCAAATTATAGGAGCAACATGGGAAAATACAGAAAAAGTGAATTGTATATTGAAAGGGCAGGAGTAGAAGGGCAAGTTAAAGGGTCTCTCCAAATTTCCAATTGGACCAGTGGTATTAACTAAGTTCAGGTTTAAGGGGGAAGAATAAAAAGAGAAATTTGAGAATAAAAACAAACTATTCTGAAATAGTGCTTGGCAGGGTCAGCAAATTGCTGTAAAATACTCAGAAGCTGATAGATGACAATTTTGCTTAGTTGCAAGGGCTGCTTTAGGGACCACGAGGTTTGAGAGGAGGAAATGCTTCTCTGGGAACGGACAGTAATGTGGAAAAATGTAAATGATAATACTCATCTCAGTGCAAGAGAGGTAGTGGGAAGGGCAGATTTTAATAAATGTTTCTCTGAAAGTCTGTAGAGGTTAAGAAATAACAGCTTTATGTTCTTGTGGAATAGTCTGGCTTTAGCAGTGACCTTGTTTTGACTTCTTGCTTTCTTCCTATTTTATTTTAAAAAAGTTGGAAATTCATTTATTGCATAATTAATATGCCTAATTGCAAAATTTATTTGAAAGTTTTTTCTCTTGTTTAGATATCCCTATCATAGTTTATTATTCTAATAGCCATGGGAAAATATTAAAATATAACCTGTAAAAAATACAACTTGGTAATGGCTCTGATAATACAAAATAATTGTATGAAATTGTGCTGTTTAATGCTGTTCAATGATGTCCTTACTCCATCTGTGTGGAAACTACTGTTTCTCTGGTTTCCTCATTTTTGGACCTGCAATCTCCTATGAACAGGTTTTATTTTCTTTTTGGCTGTGAATGCAATACAGAAGTTGAGAAGAATGACACTTTTCATTAAATCGGTATGTTCATCTAAAAGATTAAAGAAGTTCGGGTTTTAAGTTTTTGACAGCACTTTGGGTCAATTCCTGTTTTTAGCTAAATTGGTTCAGTCTTCCCAAGCTACACTAATATGAATTCCTGCACGTATAAAAAAGCTTTGTGAAGCATAACATGTCTATGGACTTTTCTACAAATGTAGCAAGGAAAATCAGAGAAGATGGGTACATCAAGGGGAAAAATCCTGGCTAAGCTGTAACTTGCAATAAAAATAAGAAAAGTAGAGGCTGTGTAAATTAATGGCTGGAATAGCACAGTATCCTTTTTGAAGGTGTAGAGGAGAAGTGTGAAGGACAAGAGTGCCTCAACTGAGATTTTATAAATTGCAAACTTTAGGCATTCATTTTCTTTTCAGATTCTGACATATCTACTAATCCCAACCAAACCACTGTTCGTTCAATATTCATGAATGAAAAGTCATTTTGTTCTTAAGTCTGCTTAAAAGAAAGTGTTCTCAGTCCTGAGATCAGCCTTTGGAAGCTGAAAATTTTGGAAGAACAGGTGAGTTTTGAGAGATGGTAAAATAATAGAAAAATGAATAAATGTCAACCCCAAACATAAGTGAAGCAGTTTCCATAGGAACACAGATGTGTGGCTCCTGTGCTTGACACATTTAGCAGTTTGATTGCATGTTTGTTCTGACCTTACAATTGTAAAAGGCCGTTTGAGAATTCTAGCATTTGAGGATCCTAACAAGGGATCGTTATGCTAATGTCTCCTGAAATATCTCTAAACTCCTGTGTTAAAGTTCATGGCTGTAAATGGCTCACAAAGAATCTGAAGCATAAGTCATTAAATGACTGAGTTCCACTTTACCCTTGGCAAAGTACTCTACTGACTGTTAGCACAAAGAAAATGTGTGTGGAAATGTTCTTTAATGTGTGTCATGGTGATCTTGAAAGCCAAAGTAGAAGTAACATTGAACAGTAACCTTTATGCAGTAAGTACTGTGTTTTCATAGGTTGCCATTAGGGTAAATTGACCCAACACTGTTTTGGGGTAGCCCACCAGCAGTCGCACAAAGCCCTTCTGGGGGTCTGCAGCTTCTTCTGCCTCTGATACACCTTGCTGCACTATATGTTAAAAAAAAGTCTCCCACGGCAAAAGCTACGTTTGTAGAGATGTGTAACTCCGTAGAGACCTTGGGAAATATGATTGATTACAGGTAACTTGTTGATTAGTGTGAAATGTTTCAAAGTACCCAATAAGCTGCGTAGGCTGAGCTTTGTAGAGCTTGCAAAATGAGATGAGTCTATGTGAAGCTTTCTAATCTGCATAAATTTTAGCCTCTACTGATTTGAACACATAGAAATGTGAAAAGCTTGCCGTACTACCTCATGTGGCTTAGCGTTTTTTTTTTTTTATGTGCAGATTTGAAGTCACAACCTGAGCAGTGGTCCCTCTGTTGTGGCACTGTGCCCCAGCAGGTGCCGGGGACACTTAATCGCCTTGAAGGCACCGTGCCATGACTTACTCGCTGTGAAATTCTCTTATTTCTGCTGTAGTTATAAGGGTTATCTAAATTGGAACATAAATTGTCTCTAGTTAATTATTCCATTAAATGAGCAATGTGAACTGCTAAGCATTATTATTCCCATTTTACAATTGAAGAAACGAAGTTAGCGATGTCTTAGTGATACAGATGTGAGTATTTAGTTGCATATCTGGACTCTCATGAGTATCATAAATAATACCAAAATCTGGCGTGTTTCAACTGTTCTGGTCATTGAAAACAGACTGATAATTAAGATAAATTTGTGCATATGCCGTACTTGTTCTGAATGTACAATTGCTGCTCATCTCTGCAAGAATCAAATACAAGGTCTGGATTCTGGCTACCAAATGTTCCAGGATAACTAGCAAGCCCAAAAAATTAATCCCCAAATTGGGATATAGTAATCATAGACTGGTTTGGGTTGGAAGGGACCTTAAAGATCATCTAGTTCGAACACCCCTGCCATGGGCAGGGACACCTCCCACTAGATCAGGTTGCTCAAAGCCTCACCCAACCTGGCCTTGAACACCCCCAGGGATGGGGCATCGACAGCTTCCCTGGGCAACCTGTCCCAGTGCCTCACCACCCTTACAGTAAAGAATTTCTTCCTAATATCTAAATCTCCCCTCTTTCAGGTTAAAACTGTTACCCTTTATCCTATCACTACACTCCCTGATAAAGAGTCCCTCCTCATCTTTCCTGTAGGCCCCCCTTAGGTACTGGAAGGCTGCTATAAGGTCTCCCTGGAGCCTTCTCTTCTCTAGGCTGAACAACTTGGATGATCATGCTTCTTTTGATGCAGCCCAGGATGCGGTTGGCTTTCTGGGCTGTGAGTGCACATTGCTGGCTCATCTTGAGCTTCTCATCAATCAACACCCTCAAGTCCTTCTCTTCAGGGCTGCTCTCAATCCATTCTCCGCCCAGCCTGTGTTTGTGCTGGGGATTGCCCCGACCCACATGCAGGACCTTGCACTTGTTGAACTCCATGAGGTTTGTACCTCATGAGTATAGCGTAGAAATACTGCTGATCTCTTTGTTGTAGGAAACTCAGGTGCTCTTACAGAGATCTCTACATTTAGATCCTCTGTTTCATCTGGAACATGACTTTTCTGGAGATAAGAATACACGTTACAGTGTAGTGGTATTTTTCAAGGATTTTTGTATGATTTTTTTTCTTAACTGAAAACAATGTTTTGTTGCAGATCACTTCTTTTAGCAAGATGTACATTACCTTTCAAAGCAGTGTGAGTATGTGACCTCACTGGGTACTTACGAGGATTTCTTTACATTCCCAGACATTTTCTTGTTAAGTCTTGACAATATATGGGTTTTAGCACTTACTGCAGTTAATCAGAGATGTCTGAATGGAGCATCAAGGACACTTAGCTCTCAGGTGGGTCTGTGACTGCTCTTGGAGTACTTGAGTTGTGAAAGAAAGAAATGGATTTCATCAGCTTTAACTTTCATGAGAAGACTTATTAAAATACTTTATTTTGGCTCATCAAATCCCCTTGCTGTGCAAAACCAGAACGTAAATTACCAGTGCAAAATAGATTATTTTTTTTTTCTCCAGTATACAATGTTTTTCCAGATGCAAATTTTCTTTTAAGCATGACAGGCTTAGGTGGAGTGGCATTGCTGAAATACCTACATGGGGTGTTCTTATCGTTTCCTTCTCTAGTAGGGGTGGAGCAAACACAGGGTGTCATATAGATTCAAATGGCTATTTTCTCTTAAGGGTCACTGTCCACATGACATGATATTATTATTCATTGCAACAGATGATCATATTATTAAAGTACTCAAGGAGTAGAGTATTCGCATAGAGCTTTTAGGCACACATACGCTTTAGGGTGGTAATTAGATAGTTGAGGGTTTCTTCTTTATGTGACCTACCACTAGTACTGGGGCACTTGGAGGACCTTGTAGGCAAATGTAAATGTTGTCGATATGTGGAGAGCCGAGTTCCTCAACAAGATGTATTTGTGAGATCCTGCAGGGAGCCGAGAAAATCTATGTTTCAAACACACCATGCCCTGCAGAGAGAGCTTTCGCATAGGCACTCGCTGCAGATGTCGGAGAAAACGCTGAACTTTTAAGTGCTCACCAGTGTGTGTCTCATCCAGCCCAAGGGAAATAATTGGAAACTGTTTATAAAATACAGCCTTACCATCAGCATTCAGGAGGGGATGGGAGAAAAATTGCATCCTGTGTTGTGGCAACTGTACTCGTTATTGTAATAAAACAACTAAAGAAAAGAGGATTTCTTGTAACTAGAGAGAAGATCAGGAGCTGCCATGTCTGCAGGCTTGTTGTGGAGTGAATGAGGAATAATTTTATTTCTTTTATTATCGTTGTGCCAATCCTTTAAAAACATTCCTGAAGAAGAGTAGCTCACTGTTAGAAAGACTTACAACTTTTCTGCAGTCTGTTTAGTATAAATGTAGGATGTTTATTTCATGTTACTGAAATGTTTATCATTTTACCTTCAGACACAACATGTATACATCTGCCTATTAACACATGACTTACAAAATGGCATGCAAAAATGTGATGATTATTTTTAATAGCGAGGGTCACATTTGGTGACAAAAATCTGTCAGTACTTTGTGACCAACATAAGATGTTTTTGCTTTAGGGCAGTTGTGTTGCATGGGGCTGATATAAACGTTATTTAACTGTATTTCCGGGCACTGAATAAAGATGCAAGCTCTAACTTTCAGCCTGGAAAGCAGGAGCAGGTAGCTAGAGGGTGCAGGGTTTGACCTGTGCTGTTTTGCGGGGTGTTAGTGCAGGGGTAGCGTGAATCTTGTATGTTCTTACACTTCAGACGTGAGAGCCAAGGCAATTTCTACAGAGTGAATCCTGTTTCTTCCTTCCCCAGATGTAAATTAAGGGTAGCTCAAGGAAGCTGCAGGGTTTCACTGATGCAAAACAAGTGCTTCTTTCCCTGAAATCTTCAGAGTTCACAACTTTAGTAAATTTTTTCTTGTAGCAATATTCACTCCTCTTCACATTCCTGAAATAGAAATGATCACAGTCTGGTGTCCTCAGACCAGCTCTGCTGACCATGCTCAGAGTGGTTATGCTGATTACCACGGGAAGGATGCATTTCACAAGAGAGCAGAAAACATTTTTTTTCTTACCATTTTTAGAAAGCCTTTCAAGAAATACTTCTTCCTTTGAGGTGCCTGTACTCCATAGTCGTGGATGTTGTTCAATATCAGATGGATCCAAGAAGGGGTGCTGGGTGGTACCAAGAGTAGCTGCACCCTCTGAACATCTGGGAGGCTTTTATATCTGAAATGTGCAGATGTGCACCCTGCCAGCCAAAGTCTGCGCTGTAGAAGCACGATTTCTAATGCAAAGTACAGCAAACTCAGGAAAAAAAGTTACACAGCTTTCTCCTTTTGTCCTTGCATCATGTTTCTAGCCTAAATAAGAGCTATGATTAAACCTATGCAGCTGAATGGTGGGATTTTATTCTTTGGATATTTGCTGCATCTATGGCCCATGCAAAAAATGCTTGACAATAAAAACATCCAGGTGTACTAGTGCTGCCTCCCACGTGTTGAGTTTAGAGGCCAGTTTGGTTAAACTCCATTACCAAAACAGCAGTGGCTTAAGGCAAAGCAAATTAGATGACAAAAAAGCAATTTCTAAATAAATATTTTTTACACCCCTCATGCATTTGGAGTTTGGTATACCAATCAAAACGGTCTTTCCAAGGAAGCTGAACCTCCTCACCCTTGGGACAGTAGGCAGAGAAAGGGGTCATGGCTGGTTTGGATGACATGAAACATCTCTGGATTCTCCAGGGCCACAGAAGCCCTCTTGCTTCTTCATCAGTGCATTGGGTTTGCATGGCCAGGTTTTGGTAGTGGTGGGGCTACAGGGGTGGCTTCTGTGAGAAGCTGCTAGAAGCTTCCCCCATGTCTGACAGAGCCAATGCCAGCCGGCTTCAAGACAGATCTACTGCTGGCCAAGGCCAAGCCTGTCAGTGACGGTAGTAGTGCCTCTGGGATAACATAGTTAAGAAGGGGAGAAAAAAAACCCAATGCAACTGGAGCTGAAGAGAGGAGGGAGTGAGAATACGTGAGTGGAACAACTCTGCAGACACCCAGGTCAGTGAAGGAGGAGGAGAAGAGGTGCTCCAGGCACCAGAGCAGAGGTTCCTCTGCAGCCCTGTGTGAAGACCATGGTGAGACAGGCTGTTCCCCTGCAGCCCATGGGGGTCCATGGTGGAGCAGATGTCCACCTGCAGCCCGTGGAGTACCCCATGCCAGAACAGGTGGATGCCCGAAGGAGGCTGTGACCCCATGGGAAGCTGGAGCAGGCTCCTGGCAGGACCTGAGGATGCCAAACTGGAGCAGGTTTGCTGGCAGAGGGAAATCAAGCTCTCTTTATTTTTTTTATACCAGGTCTTTGCTGTTCAGAATGCCGAAATTAGCAATACTAAAGTGCATGTGGGAACTAAACAGGATGATTTTGTACGTAGTATTGAGCCAGGAAAACAATTTCAGTGTTCTGGAAGATCCACAGTCAGACCCAGCCCTGAGTCTTCCCCTCTCCGGGCTGCACAGCAGCAGTTCCCTCAGCCTGCCCTTGTGTACCGTGTGCCCCCGGCTCCTCACCATCTCGAAGGTGTTGGGCTGGGCACATACCGCGTATGTCAGTGTCTTGCCTGTCGTCGAGAGACCAGGACGGGACATAGGAGTCCACATGCAGCATCAAAAGTGCCAAATAAGAGCGAAGAGCACCTTTTTTTAAATTGTTGTTTCTTGATTTTTTTTAATTGGGTTTTATTTGTTTTTTAATTGGGTTTTATTGTTTCTAATTGTTTATTGACCAGTCTTGGCAAACCTTCCTGTCAGAACTGAAGTCATCTCCTTCTCCAAAGGAAGAGCTGTCTCTCCGTCTTGAATGTTTCCAGGGATGGGGCACCTACCTTCTTTGATGATCTGTTTCTACTCTCTGCGTACTGCCAGCACCACCCATTTGGTAGCTGAGAGGTAGCTGAGGACAGCCACCCACCACTGGCCTTCTCAGCCTCAGAGTGAATGCCTGGAGAAAAGGAGGCTGAGGGGAGACTGTACTGCTCTCCACAACTACCTGAAAAGAGAT
The DNA here is from genome assembly GCA_013397275.1 of Burhinus bistriatus. Lineage (NCBI taxonomy): Eukaryota > Metazoa > Chordata > Aves > Charadriiformes > Burhinidae > Burhinus > Burhinus bistriatus. The sequence goes on from VYXH01007509.1 coordinate 855,127, forward strand.
TGTAGCAAGATTGGGGTTGGTCTGTTCTCCCAAGTAACAAGTGATAGGACGAGAGGAAACAGCCTCAAGTTGTGCCAGGGGAGGTTTAAATTAGATACAAGAAAAATTTCTTCACCGAAAGGATTGCCAAGCATTGGAACAGGCTGCCCAGGGAAGTGGTTGAGTCACTGTCCCTGGAGGTATTTAAAAGACAGGTAGATGTAGTGCTGAGGGACATAGTTTAGTGGTGGACAAGGCAGTGCTAGGTTAATGGTTGGACTCAATGACCTTAAAGGTCTTTTCCAACCTAAATGTTTCTATGACTTGTGACCCTGTGGCGACCCATGCTGGAGCAGTGTGTGCCTGAAGGACTGCACCCTGTCGAAGAGCCTCAGGCTGGAACAGTTTGTGAAGAACTGCAGCCTGTGGGAAGGACCCATGTTGGAGAAGTTCATGGAAAGTTGTTTCCCATGGGAGGGACCCCATGCTGGAGCAGGGGAAGAGTGTGAGGAGTCCTCCTCCTGAGGAGGAAGGAGTGGCAGAGACAAGGTGTGATGGACTGACCACAACCCCCATTCCCCATCCCCTTGTGCTGCTGGGGGAGAGGAGGGAGAGAAATGGAGAGTGAAGTTGAGCCCAGGAGGAAAGGAGGGGTGAGGGGAAGGTGTTTTAAGATCTGGTTTTATTTCTCATTATCCTACCCTGATTTGATTAAGTTGAGTTTGTTTTGCCCATGATGGTAATTGCTGAGTGATCTCCCTGTCCTTATCTCCATCCACAAACCTTTTGTTCTATTCTCTCCCTTGTCCAGCTGAGTAGGGGAATGATAGAGTGGCTTTGATGGGCACTAGGTGTCCAACCAGGGTCAACCCACCACACTCAGACCTGTGTTTGTCTGCTTTGCTGTTGAGCTTTGTATGAATGATGTTTTTAAGTATTGACATCTAAAGAGGAAAGGTTGTGATGTATAAAAGGCAACGTTTTACAAACTCAGGAAGATGTGTCTTACTATTTAATCACAGCCTCAAAATCACAGGTCCAAAAGTGTTTATATTTTCTTCCTCTTTGCATACGATTATGATAAAATAGAATTTCTTCACAAATTATTGTATGAAATTCTGGAAAAGGAGGGAAAGGGGGTTGTTTTGTGGCTCCATCAAAGTGTTTAAATAACACATATCCTTTCAGGATATTATCAATCAAATACTCATTTTGGAGTTGTTGCTATCATCCAAGTCTAGGTTTGAAGATGAAATCAGAAGGTCAGGATTTCACAGACACTCCTCTCCATGGACCTCTTCTGTGCATATGGGTTTTTTGATTCAAAGATAGATGGCTGGACCTTGAAAACTGTTCAGTACATAGCAACTGCGAAGAATCTCAAAGGAAGATTTTTAAAGCCTCAAACAGGCACAGAGCAGCTATGCCCTCTAGCAACTTTAGGAAAGTTCATTAAGGGAATGGCAAGGACTCTGCTCAGGTAACCTGCTACCCTGGGTAGGCGCCTGGCTCTCAGCTAATGTGTTTTTTAATGTCATGGCCAGAAAAATATTTTTGAAGTTAGTGAGACTCTGCTTTGAGGATATTTGAAATTACAAGCACATGATCATTGTAAACATTTACCCATATCATAGAAAGAAAAATCCACCTTACTCAAAGAGAGAGCAGGGCACAGATTAAAAAAAAACCCTTCTTTTCTCTGACATGTCTTACAGGTGCATTGTCATGGTGCTATTCTTTATCCAACTCCACATCCAGTTAAAAGGAATCTGTTCTGAGTGTTTCATTATATTTTATTCTTAATTTTTTTAGAATGGCTTTTAGGCCATTTATACTTTCGGTACTTCTTCAATAGCTTAGTGAATGCAGTAGCAGTATTTTTTAAATTAATAGCGTAGCATTAGGTTGGCCTGGCATAACCCAATGCCACATTATTTACTGCCATCTTATGCAAAGTACTGCATGTTACCAGAGGCATGCTTTGTACGTGTCTAAGGAAAAAAAAAAAAGTGGATGTTATGCTACAGTATCGACTGATACTGGGCTTAAAAGTATGTTCGTTTTGTCTCAAGTGAAATACCTTTCCTTTTGCAGTACAAAAGGATGATGATCTTTTCCTGCAGTCCCTTCCCATAACACTGGAATGTAAAACTCGCTGCCAGCTAGCGTACAAAGCAGCTGGCACCGAACAGAAAAGACACAAAAGATTGACCAGAATTCAAGCTACCACAAAATGAAATGAAAGTAATGTCCTATCAGAAGTATCTTAGAAGTATAGTTTGCTTTGAACAGTGAAAACTAGCATTTAAATTACGTAACAGACCTGAACAGAACCACGGAGCGTGAGAGGGAAATCTGTAACACTTAGGTCAGCTGAGCTCCTCTGAGCTTTTCTGGTCTAAAAGGAAAGGCAATGGCAGATGAATGCACTCAAATACTGTAAAAAATAATAATGCTTTCTGGTACTTAATGCCTTTCACTGGAAGATCTCCAAGTGTTTTTCTTTAAATAATAATTACGCATTGCAACTCATTTTAATATCCCATTAAGGGAGGCTTGATTACGTCCCTTTATAAGTGCTAGAAAGAGAGTTCTCTCCTAAACTATCCCAGGTTAGAAATATGGCGAATGGTAAATCTAGAAATAAAATCAAGGTGTTGTAAGTAGAACAATTGAACGTTTTCACTCTTGGTATGTGAAAACAGGAGAAATAAATTTTCTTTCCCTTCAAGTTCAAACACTACAAATATCACCGGCTGTCTGATCTCAGATTTATCTTGTCATTTCCCACGAGGGCTGTTTCCCTCCCTGGTAGGTGAGTGCTTGCACTGGGCTGCTCTGCTGCCCTTTCCTGCCTGGGGCGGGGGGGTTGTCTTCATTTTGTAGAAGCCTAAATCTCCCAAAGAAAAGTTGTACTTAAAGTCACTTGAATATATAAATGAATGAGTTTGAAAAATGGTCGTAATCTGAGTACCTGGTACCTTTTTTAAATCATTAAACCATATAATAGACAAAAGGAAATAAGAGAAAAATGAAATAGAAGTAAGGAACTAGGTATTTTTTCTGCTCTGATTTTTTAACAGGTGAATTTAATGGGAGATCAATAGTCCTGGCTAGGGTCAGCTTTACTTGAGGAAGGTAATAGGTGCAGTTCTCAACATGGCCTTCTGCAGCATCTCAACCATGACCATCAATACCCTTTGATTCCAGTAGTGCATCAGTTGGAAGCAAAAAATGCCAATCGTGCTGTCTTGTGCACTGGTGTGTGAGGAAATCAATAATAATGGAATTTAGTCATCAAAGCATGTTACAAGGTGGTGTACAAACATTAATTAACCTTTAAAAATAAGTATGAAAAAAGTAATATTGTTCCCGTTTCAGAGCTTGTGATAACTGGAATAGAAGAAGATAAGCATGGCTGGGTTTTTCAGAAATGGCAAGGGTCTTACTGCAGATGAAGGAAGGCCAACTCCACCAGTCCTGGGGTGCAGTTTTTTGTGTACGACATCACTAAAAAATCTCAAATCATCTCAGAAGGTATCTACCGTCCCCTTCCCTGCCTAACACAGCAGTTAGAGTGGAGTAGCGCAAGTTGTAGATGGATGCAGAACCAGCGCTTGGGCTTTCCCGTGTGTGATGCAAGACCAGATCGCAGCTAGTGGGCTGTACTTGAGGCAATGCATTTTAAATGAGGTTTTGTGGGTACCGAGAGGGGTTTTTAGGTTGTTTTGTGTCCATGTTAACAGTGTGGATTTATGCTGGTGTCCAGTGTGAAAACACAGAGACATAAATCCTGAAATAGAAGCTTTGCATGCTCCGTTACAATGTTGGTTTTTTTTTTCAGATTGTGGGTGTGGGTGCAACTCCCTACGCCTGTGGCAGCGTCTCCACTGGAACTGTGTGAACTCCTCGCTTTTTTCCTAGTATATAAAATAATTTGTTCTCGTGACATATTATAGGCTCTTTCATTAGATTTAATTTCTTCTCTTGTTTATTTTATTGCACTGACTTAAGAAAAATACGATACCATGCTTGTCATTGCCTTAGGGTTTTTTCCCTGTATAAATATTATCTTTTTGATGATTCCGAGAATTCTGAGGAAAAAAAATATTGATTTCTCTATGTCAAAAGGCTCTTCTGTATCTCATAAATATTCTTTTTGTCAAGATTTAATAATTCGTTGTCCAAGCCAGTGCTTAAGTGGAATAGATTTATGTTAATACAAACTTTCTTTGGTATTAAGATGATCAATTTTTCAAGTGAGGAAAAAAGGGAAGGTGTCAGGAGCAACAAATGATCATATGTACTACGGTTTACTTGTAACCTCAGGTTCAAACCAGACTATTTTGAGGAAGAGTTCATTGGGTAGATGTTAAAATGCAAACAGGGGAAGAGGTACTTTTTGCATAGCTACCGGTAGGGAAGATACTAATACTCATCAAAGTCAACAGGTGTTGAATTAAAATGTTTGCAAGATGGTTTTCCACACTTGTCTTGGATAGCATCCAGGAACATGAAAATTGGAGGCAATGTTCAGGTTTCAATTAAGGCTGAAAAACCTAATCCAGTCAGCTTAAAAAGCGGTGGGACAGTTTTCCATGTTGTTTCCTGGGCTTTTGGCCAGGCTGCAGCCACGCACCCCTGAGGCAGGGAGAGGCCTTCCACGGACTCGAGTAGGAGTCCCCTTCACCAGAGAAAAATCTCCCTTCTTCTTACTAGAGTAGGAGTAATTAGGTTTTAAAGTACTTCATGTATCAGTGAAACCACAGTGATTCTAGTCAGAGTAGATGAAAATGAGACAAGATACTCCATTTTACTAAGTATGATAAAAGCCAGTTTGGGACGGAGGAGGTACAGATGACTGGTACAGTATTAATCTTTTTGGGCTATTTGTGCCTATTAAAGAAAAGTACTTGAGAAATGGTGACTACATGCATGTAACTACTTGTATAGGATCATCTCTGACTGAGAAAGTTAAAGAAAAAAAAAAAGCTGGGTCTGTTGCCTGCATTCCCTGACCTGCTTTATTAATGTATTTTTTCTTACAGGTGTCCTCTCTAAATGTAGGCTGAGTTTTGTTGCTGAATTTCTAACCATGAGGAATACAATTTAGAAATAAATCAGTTCCTAATTTAATTACCTGGGGTTTGTTTTTAATTATATGCCTCTACTAATCAAACAACAAATTATGTAAAATTGAGAATGGAAAAACAAATTTGCAGGATATTTTTCTTTGTGGTTCTGGCGAGTGTTTACCTTCCCAAGTCAGTGTGGTGTTATGAAATCATACCTCATCCACAAACTGAGTTGGGAAGGTAAACTGGAATGTAGATATTTTGTTACATGTGTATTGGTGTTTTGTATTTTAATACGACTCAAAGTTTGACATGCTGCCTGACAAAAATAAGAGGGTTCTATTTCTTTCTGCAGCAAAGTTTCAGACCAATGAGCCTTCTGGCAGGATGATCAAAGTTGAGTTTCAGCGTTGGCTGTACAGATTGCCAGATTATATTGTATATAATTAGCATATGTTGTTCAAAATTCTTCTTGGTTATACCAGTGAGAAGCCAGAAGTACTCTCCTGAGATCAATGCATTTTCTCTGCTATTTACACTGCTGAAATCACAGTTTAGCTCATTGTATGATTTTATAATATGTTGTACACAACTGTGAATACATATTTGATTGTAATAGAAATGTGATTAAATTTCAGCTTTGTTCACTTCACCTGCTTTTGCTCACTATCTCTCTACCGAGATTTATTCTGTCGTTCAAAACTCTTCAACTGCTTCAGATAGCTGCCAGAAAAATGAAAACAGCAAACAACAAACAAACAAAATCCCTTCTGCCAAGACCTTGATTCCTTTTCCTGCTACAAACATGGGTTTCATCTCTGCCACTGTGGCAAATTTATACATCGGATATTTCCATTCTCTGTAACGACAGAAATAGAGGCTTGCAGCCAAACTATAAGAAACAGATAGGTCTTCAAATACTGATTTTTAAATGGTGGCCCTTTTATGAACAGGCTAAATATAATTTCATGTATTTCATGCACAGTGGCTTGTTTTCCAAGAGGAAAATTTAAAATTATTCTGATAATTTTAACAACACTGTAGTCTCTCAGAAGAGGCTTTCTGTAGCATACGTGGTGGTACTGGAGTGCCTTATCGCCATGCACATGGGCTGCCCGGCGTGAATCTCAGCTTTGTCATTTATGAGGACTTCTGCAATCCCAAACACCAAGTAGCTCTACAATGATAAATAAAACTTTGCCGACATTATTGTCCTGTCTCTATACGTGAGAGGCAAGCTCTTGGGGTAAACCAGCACTGGTGCTTTAATGCCTGGTGATATAAACCAAAGTTCTCTTGCCGCAATTTTTCCTTTAGTATTACATCCAGTTTTATGAAGTAAGCCTGTGTTTATTATCATCTTCTCTCCCTGTTTGAAGCAGAAAAATACAAGATATCTTTTCTGAAAAAGAAGGGCAGATATGGTTGTGGAACTCACTTCTCTGTAGTGCCCTGAATTTGCATGACATAGTTTTCCTTTTTGTTGGAAACAATGTGCCAGCCACTGACTGGATCAATAAAAATTGATTTTTGAACAGTGAGTAGAAGCAAACAATTGCATAAAAGGAGAAATAATCTTATGCTGAAAGCCATTGGATAATACACATTTTACCAGGAACTGATGGGTGCGTAGAGATAAAAAATAAAGCAGGGCATTCACGACCTGCGGGGAAAAAAAAAGGTTTTAATTCTGATTTGTGATATTTTTATGACTGATATAGAACAAAGTATCTAATTTTATTCTAAGCAGGGTGGTTTGGTTCTTTTTTTTCATCTTTACTGGCTTATTTCTGTTTAGTTGTGAGAGAAGTGTGCTAAGTAGCCCCAGAAGGGCTTTCAAAGAATAGATTGCTATTGCTTTCGGTTGTACAAAAAGGTTAATTACAGAGGTTGGGAAAATGTTGCTACTTTAATGATAAGGGACTACTATACAGAAATGACTAACTGAGCTAGTTTTCATGGTCATCTTAATTTTAAAATAAATGACAAAACATCAGTCTCCTTGATCATTCTGAGCATTAAAAATGAAAGGTCCGACATGCATGAGAAAGACCTAATGACCAGAAAATCTGGTATAGGTGACAGAGGAGGAGATCAACCAAAAAATAATTCATTAGAATTTCTATGTAACATGATCTTTCTAAAAACTAATTAAAAAAATGTACAAAACCAAAGTTGTAGAATTTTTGCCAGAGTTTATAGACTGTTAAATAAAACAGAATTTGTAATAAATTAAACTGTAATTTTAACCCCTATTTTTTGTTTCTCTTTGTGGATCTTACTCTGCTATTCAAGTCAATTAGGTACTGCAGGATTTCAAAGGAGAACAGAATTTGGATTTCATTGTTGGCATACTAAACTTTACGTATTATCACCATTTTTGCTTTAGTGCTGATCCTGTAGTACAAGTTTTCAAATAGAAAACATGTATTTCCCCCCATTTTCACAAAGTCACTGAGAAAGAAAAAGGTCTGTTTGAGGTTTGTGCAACATTCCTTTGCCAGGAATATAAAGACCTGTAAATTACAGCATTTACTAGAAAATAGAAGAAAGACTGTACCTGTCAAATTAAAGAATGATTGCTTAAGAGCATCATCCTTGAAAAGTGTTGAGACCTCCACAGGTACCCAAAGTTCACATTCTGCTTAAATAAGTGCTCTTATATGAATTCATTGAGTCCAATGAAAAATGCTCCAGGCTAGCGAACCCCTAAGAAATCTCGCAATAACCAGCTGTCTTCTGAGATTGTCTCAGCCAGGTGCCCTTGAGGATCACCTCTGTGAGCAGCACTAACTACGGGCTGTTGGGCTCCGGGGCTCTTCTGCTTTGGGAATGGTTGGTGCTCTGCTGCCAAGCCAGTCCTGGCAGAATTTCACAGCAGAGGGAAATCCTCTAGGGCTTAGATGCAATTTATTTTTTAATACCTTCTGTATCTATTATAACCTTACGGCTTTTGACTACTGTCATTATTTTAAGTCATTTGTTAGACTCCTGAGTTATGTTTGAGGACCAAGATAATGCAGCCCAGACTACAAAGAGTTTGAGTTTTCATGTTCCACTCTTTATTTGCATTGAATTTTGAAGACCAACATGTCTTAGTCCTACTCCACCCTACACTTTATTGACTTGAATGAATTGAAAAGCATCCTTCACCTGCCTGCTCTGCAAACAGAGTATCTGTAGGAAGTGACCAAGCAACACTTTCATCAGTATTCCCAAGATACTTCATTTGGTTTTAATTCTTCAAAATCTAATACCCCAGTATTTACAAAATTTATAATCCTAGCCTGTTGCTGTTGCAGTCAATGAAAAAAATATATTGGAAGTAATGCAGAACTGCTAATACAGTAGAAATTAGCAAAGGTAGATGTTTGGAAGTTATTGCATCAATTTATAATTCATAAAATTAATGAGTTTTGTATAAAAGTTAATATCTCGAGATACTTGGAATGAAAACAGTTATTAGAAACATTATTAAAGTGAAATGAAGAAACATTTTCCTTTTCATACTCATTTTTTGTGCACATCTTTTGCAGTTTTGAAATATGTTTGTCTTACAAATTATGACGACGCAGGAACAATAGTTGTGGAAGTTTAGTGGTACTGGGGTGGTGGTGAAGTATGGGCTGTCAACAAAGCATTACCTATGTGAATTATTAATATTTGCATATTTGTATTCTGTTTGTTCCTTTATTGGTTCTTTAATATAACTGAAAAAGGTAGTATTTTTCCAGTGTAGGTTTTAGTTCAGGTCAGCAGTGGCACTTGCCTCATGGCATCATGCTGCTTCCCAGTGCAGACACAGACTGAGCTTTAAACTATGGCAGATACCAGGAGATCGTAGCTGTTCCTTAAAATTGCGTGTGTATTAAATAAATAGATATGGTTGTGAGCTTTTGCGCTTCTGTGGTTTCTTTTCCTGTCTTGTCGGTAAGAGTTCCAAGACTTATTCCCCAAATTACGTAGAACGTTGGCTACCATAATCTACAACTGTCGTGGTTTGGGCCAGATTGGCCCAATCAGGTGGAATGACAGTCAAGAACAAAATTGGTCCTGTTTCACCTCAAACCAGGACAACAGCTAAAGAGCAAAACTGTTGCTCGTTCCAAACAATCATTACTGAGATCTTGGCAGAGACAAAATGTTGGGATGATGTGGAGTTAAAGAAAATACTGCTGGGGTGAAATAATGGGGGAAAGCTGGTCATAGAAGCTGGTGCTCATAGCGATGAGAGCAGGTTGGTGGATAGAAAGGACCATTGCGTACTAAAATAGGTGGCATTGCAAACTGAGATAGGCAACTGAAAGCAAGCCAAAGACTTGGAGAAGGAAAGCATTTAGTAGAAAAACACTGTGCTAAGCAATGGTTTTAGTAGCTTTTGAGTTTGTACTTTTATCCAAGAGAATCTTGGATGCTGGGAGCAATAAAAATTATGAAGCATAGAAAAATTAGAATTGTGGATATTGAGAGTCTAGAAAATGGTGGGGGTGAAAAAGACTGAAAGGAGGGATTGGGAGAAAAAGCAATTTGGTGTGACTGTGCGTGCAGTGAATGGATCCAGCCATTGGTGAAGACCCCCCAGTGCTTGCGGTTTGCTGAGGGGCGTAAATACAGAATACCTCTGCGTTCCAGAGATCTCTTGGGCATTAGAGACCCCTGGCTCAGGCTGGCACTTGGCTCCTTTTTCATAGACGGCATTTCACTTGATTTGTAAGTTTTTGCACATGTAAAACTGTAGTGTATCTATAGCAAGTATATAAATGCAGTGTCTTTTATTGAAGTATCTTCCCCAATAAATCTAAAATATAAGCAGTTGGCTTTTTTTATTCAGAAACATGTAGTTTTGTTATGACAAATAGCTCTGTTTACTTTTGTTTCACATAAATACAGGAAATAAATATTTTAATTTACTATAGTTGTTCCTGACTAGCATATGTTATTTCGCAGCATAAGGAGCATATATATAGATTGAAGAGTTAACCAGGACTTAAGTGTAATTCCTTTTGAGCGTTTAACTTCATGCAAGTGAAACCATTGACTTGCTTATTTAGTGACTTATTTGTTTATATGGAAAATCAATTAGCACGGCCCCTGTGGTTTCCTTACCTTTTCTCTTCGAGGATTCTCACCAGGAGAGGCACTGACACAGCGTGCTTTTGGCACCCACCAAGTCCGGCGGTTCTCAGAGGGCTCCCATGGCGCAGGGACGTGCCAAGTCAGTGCACCAGAGCAGGGTAGGAGCTGGGGAGCGAGACTTCAGGGCCTTTAAACTTACTCTTAAAGGTTAACATTAATAAATACCAGCCTCAGGTATCCATGAAGAAAATAATGTTAACGGAAAGGGAAACATCATTGTTTTATTCAAATAATTGGTGGCTCAAAAAAGCTCGGTTTCAGCCTGTGCTGTGTGAGCGCTTGCAACTGTTTTTTTAATTTTTTTTATCTCTTTTGTTAAGAGATGGATGTCCTTTAGGATGCAAAGTCATGTATGTGCCAGGGAGGAATGTGCTGGAATAGCACCGTATATGCACGAGGGTGGAGGCGAGAGGCACTAGGCACATCTCTCTCATTTGCTGCCAGTTCAACTGGTTCTGGGTGGTGAGGGTTCCAGGTCTGGGTCTCCTCGGAGCAGCAGCAGCCAAGAGCCATGTGCTTCCAAGCTGTTTGCTGGACCTTCCTGTCACTACTTTGACAGAGGCATATATCCTCTCGGGAGGCTCTCTTGAACTCTCCAGCATTTTTTGCGCTGGTGACTATGCCTAAATTGGCCCAGATTTACAAAGAGGTCCGTATATGCTTGCTACACTGAGATAAATCAGTCTTTTTTTCGTGGAAAGTTAATTGCATTCCTATTTATCTGCCTGCGTATGGTTATTGATAGGAACCCTTCCAGTCCAGGAAAGCGGAAAGCAAAAAGCAGGCGATGGGCAGTGGTCCCCACACCTTTCTTCTGGTGTTAACGTACTGAATCGGCACCAGCATGCACCAAGATAGCATCAGAGAGTGGGGCTGTTGACAGCAACGTGTGCTTGTAGCTACCCAATCCCAAATTAAAACCAAATGTCAGCGACAGCACAAGCGAGACGTGCTATTAAGAATATTATTTTGATACAGCATGCGAGGGAGTGGCGGTGGGTTGGGTGAATAAAAGACAGCTAAAGCACCCACAACGGCAGTCTTCATCTGGTGCAATGAGCTCTCCTGGCTGTGTCACTCGGTTTTCAGTAGACATTCAAGAATACTTAATTTTTAATTCCATATTTCCCTAAACCATCACGGCAAATAATAAAGGAAACTTAGGAAAGAAAACAATGTCCTGGTTTGAGTGACACAGGACTACTTTATCTTCTAATGCCTGGGAAAACTGTACTTTTAGAAGACCCTAGTATCTGAATTTTTGAAAATAATTTACTTTATAGCCAGCTATGGTGTGTGGGTTTCAAGGTCTCGGTGTTTTCGAGCTCGCCAGGTGCAGGGATGAGGAGGAGCGAGACCCAGGCATTTGACCCGAGCTGGCCAACAGGGTTATTTCATACCATGAGCATCACATTCAATATAAATTAGAAAGTTTGCTGAGGAGTGCTCGCTCTCCCTTGATGGCTGAGATACTGAGACCTTCTTGCCCTGGTGCTGGAGCCCGGAGCCCTTCCCTTCCTCCCAAAGCCGTAGCTCTTGCAGTGTCCAACATTTGCTGTCCACTGCTGGGAGTGCACGGCTTCCTATGGATACAACGGGCTGAGTATAATCCTGGTGTACTTCATATTGGTATCGGGATCAATACTGGTTCTTCAGTGTTATTAATGTCAATTATTTAGTCTTATTCTATTAAACCTGTTTACATTTCAACCCTCGGGTTTCCTTGTTTTTTTCTGATTCCCCATCCTGGGTGGGGAGGGGTCATTGGGTGATAGAATAATTGTCTAAACGACAATCAATTGTGGGTTTCTCAAACCATAACAAACAGCAATACCTGATCGTCTAAATTGTTTTTTGTTTTAATCATTGGTATCATGGAGCTTCCTAAAGACCGGGAGATACTTTATTGGTTCTATTTAGCTTATTTGGGGTCTAAATCTTTAATTTTTTTATTGTAGGAATGGAGAGAGAACATCTATTTTTAAGAAGGCAGCTGTTGAAACAGTTTGCTTTAGATAGTTTCTAATAAGTTTGGTGATTTAGAAGGAAACTAAAGAATAAGGAATATTTAAACCTGATTGGAAATACTATGCCTCCAAGTGAATACTGATTTATTTAAATAATTGTGCTCAATTTTGAAACTAAAAATTTTAAAAGGCAAAGAGATTATTAGTCATAGAAAGGATGTCATGAGTCATTTCACAGTTTATTAACCCATGCTGCTCAGGAGAGGAAAGGCGGAGGAAATATCAGATCCCCGCTGAATAAAGTTTGATCATTGTGTTGGGTGTTGATGAACTGAAACAGTGACATTCAGCAAACAGGTTTTAAGGCTTTTGTGGCAGATATGAAATGGAGAGTAAATATTCCTAGTGGACTGTATAAGCTTATACCATCAGCGTCTCCGATTGCCTCAGTCAATCATAGCCCCCACGAGATAGCGCTGGAATTGGCCTTGTGTTACGCAGGCTCATTGACTTTTATTGTGTAATGTATTTTATCCTCTGCAGGAAGAAGACAGAGAGGCAAACAGTCTCTGCATTCAACTTGTTCTTAATTGCAAGGAAGGGAGTTTGTTGGAAAGGAAATCAGGACAACCACTTGCTCTTGGTAGAGGAGGAGATGCTCTGACTGTTTTAGGAGACATCATCAGCCTGAAATCCAATTAATTAATTATATTTTTACAATACTCCACACATACTTTCAGGTGTTACATCTGTGCCCTGGGTGTCAACATAATTTTTTTTTGTTTCTCTCAATTTTCACCTCTACAGCTTCATGAGAGGCTGACACGTACAAAAGGCAGCCAGACTGAGACGTTATTCTGCAGTCTGCCCCTGATGGGAATATGTGCACAGTACCCATAAAAGCAAAAGGATTTCAGCACAGGAGCAGTGCTCTGCTTGGACACAGCTGGAAAAACTGGAGCTTAAAAATACTATTTCAGAACAACAACTGTGAAGCTGGTGACTCACTGCAAAAAGTGCTGACAGTATCTTACTATGCATGTATTTTTAACATACACGGTAGTACATGTATAGAATACAGTTAAAAATATAGAGTATGGAATTGTCATTAAAAGAAAGTGCCATAATTACTGAGCTCAGAATTTCTCTAGGAAAAATTCAGGGTCTCAGAAGTCCCAGAAGACAAATTAAACAGGTTACATCACTAATTCTTTCAGCTGTGGAGATCCTGGGGTTGGAAATGGCTGCAAAAAGTTAAACAAATGAGAAATTTTGGACGTACTTGAGAGGGGAAGATTGCAATAAGTGCTTGGAGTCAGAATGGATTGGTCATTTGGAGTACAAGACCGAGAGAAGCCAGTGGGCTGGGGTAGAGGAAAATCATTTTGGGGGAAGTTCTTTTTTAAGTACTCTGTAAGAAGATACTTTCTTTGTGGTGTTTATTACATCAAAGAGAGGTCATGCTCATAAATGAGTATGTTTCACAATGAAAATCCCCAATTCTGTGTTACCAGCCTGTATGCCAAACGGGAGGCAGACCTGCGAGGCCTGCTGGCAAAAGGATAACACGTTTCCATTTAATGGAAATTAAATGATGTCACATGTAAGAACTTGGGTGCAGTTGGCCAAGAGAAGTAGAAGTAAAGGATTATTTATCATTAAAGGCCATAAATCACCACGGTCGGATCTCTTTAGAGGGGAATAGTGCCTCAGCTGGTTGGATGTCATCCCCGGTGAGCAATAACTGAGTAATGGCAGTCCTGTTAGGGCAAATTGAACCCAAGGAGAGTTTTGTAAATGTTCCCAGTTAATTAAGATATTACCGATTCAGCAAAAATAATAAAAACATTAAAAAATGGAATGAATGTAGATACAATTAGGATGTTTTAATGGATTCGTTCTTTGATCATTTATCTCCCGGTCAGCATTGCTTTCAAATACAATTAAAAATGGGAGAGATGTGGAGTGTAAGGGGAATAAGCGTGCTTGTGAACGTCTCTAGGAGTGGTGCAGGGCTCATGCTCTCGATCACCACTCACACCTACACACTGACACTTTAACTGAACGCACTTGCAATTAAAAAATGAATCCAGGTGCCTGTTGGTGTTGAGGAAGAGAGCGAGAGATGTTATGTTTTCGAAATATCTGTAAACTTTAGTATGACACATCTGGCAGCAGGTGGAAAGAGTTGCTACTTGAATTGTAGGAAGAAAACCTTATTTGTATTAGCTCTCTTACCTTTCAGATGCTTTTAGAGAGGCTGAAATGTATAGCTCAAAGGAAAAATATTCTGCTTGAAGCTGGGAAAAAAAAAAGTCAGGTCTGTTCCTTTTTCATCTTGCTACAATTAGAATACAACTGTAAACCATGTATTTAAGAAATTGTTTATGAACTCACAGGTCTGAACTGAATAACCATCTGTAAAATTTTAAAAATTAAAATCCCTTTAGGAAATAGTGACCTTGCAGAGTTTAAATTGCTTAAAAAATTCTGAAGGCTGAATTAGTTAGGAATAGCAATGAACTAGATAAAAACTAAGGAAAAAAATAAAAAGTACAAGCTGTTCCTCTCCGTCTGTCCAAAGGGCTTGAAGAAAAACCTGACTTCTCGCTGAACTCTCTCTGTATGCTGTTTCTTCCAGTTTGCTTCTTATCGTATTTATGGTCAGACCCCAACAGCTTTAGCAAACGACTCACACAGTAGCTCAGCTTGGAGTGATGAACTAAGTATCTCCTGCGACTATGATCGATGGTGTCAGCGGGATGGACCAGCACATACCGGTGGGGAAGGACGAGTGTAAAACGGCGCTTACACAACAGCAGCATTTCTTGCAAACCGTAGGTCGAAGCCAAGTCTTGCAAACTCAGCTCTCTCGGTAGGGCTAAGGTGATGTTAAACCTACTCATCTGCGTGTTGCAGACCCTACACTGTTAGTAGTAATAGGGTTGTTGTCTTATCTCGGGTGGTGGTGGTCTGCTGCGGTGAGAAAGGTCTTGCTTTACTCTTTCTTCTCTACCTTTGTGTCAAAGGTGAGGCTCCTGAGGAGATTTTTGGTGGCAGTAGAAAAGTTCCCAGTGGCCTCTGATTGTCAAACATTATAGACGTTTTATTAAATGGTAAATAAAAGGTGTTACGGAAGGAAGGCCATAAAGAGAGAGATCTTGGCCAAAATACCATGCTGCAAAATGGTCTATAAATTAACATGCTAGTTAACTCAAACACCAGCAGAAGCAAAGAAGCTTATATTGGCCATTATGGGGCACTTAGGGGTTTTTACAGCAGGCTGAACTTTCTGCCAGTTAATTTTTATGTTGTTTTTAAACTTGATCATCTTCACTACTGTTGTCCAAATGCCATTAATTTAAAGAACTGTCAATCAAAGCTGATTATTCTTATGCAGGGATTGTGGTATGCTGCGTATATAGCAGAATTCTTTGAAGGCTGAAATGCTCTAGTCCATTTTGCCTGTATACAGGATGGAGATTAAATATGACAGTGGCTGTTAACAAAATGATGAAGAATCTCACAAAGTGCACAATGTATTTTAAATAGTATTTTGAAGTTGAATTTGGAGTTTTAAAATTCCATTATTTAATGCTTAACCATAAAAAAAAAGTACTTTCTACAGACTAGGTAGCAGTGACATGATGTAGTCAGTTTTTAAGAGGTTTTCTTTCAGATACAAACCAGAAGTTGCCAAATTAAGAGTTTAAATCTGAAATGGACAGAATTGTTGTTCCAGTGGTGCAAAAATAACAAATAACTAAGAATAAGCATTATTGTAAATAGGGAATAAAATGCTCTGTGGAAAACCCCAAGTATAAGATTATTGTACTAGTTGAAAATTTCTGCTTGCTTTATCAGAGATCTGATAAATGGCTGAGCCACGTCGGTTACAAGCTAGGTCTGTTGACTTTCTGCTCTTCATTATAGGTAGTGTCAGGTCTGTACCTAAAACAGAGCAAGAAACAGTAATAAAACTCTGATATAACCAGCACGAAATCTCAATAGTGTACAAAATGTCACTTAGGAAACTCTTTGATGTTTGTGGAAACAGGGTCTTAGCTTTATTTGTCAGTTCTTTCCATTTGCATTTCTGTGCTCTTTGCTTCCTGAGGAAATCTTTTTCTATTTAATTAGAAAGAAAACCGAAGATGCGTACTTGTTAACAGGCTTAATTTGCAGTGCTATGCCAAAGGTTCTTTGCAAGTCTTTGCAGGGAGTGTGGAAAGAGAAGAGAGTTTCATATTGTTCCTACTAAACCTGAACAGTAATGGTTACGGCTGCTCTCCTACCACTGTCTCCATTATATCTGCTTTTGACTTCCATACTTTTTTCCTCTTAAGCAGGTTTTAAAAAGACCCCGTCTCACCTGCCTTACCGCCTCATGCACCCACAGGTGTGTATGTAACAACACCAATTCTAGGTGTTGTTAAACCTGTGACTTTCAAAATCTCATAACTTTAGTCAAGGTACATATATTATCAAAATTTGAGATATAATCTCATGAAAACAAAGTTTTTCAAAACTCTCTAAAATTTTAAGTTCATTTAGGATTATGGTCATTTCTTGCCTTTGTTGACTTTTGGAACCATGTGAAAAACAAGAAGGGTGAAATATTATGACATTAATTTCTCTTGCACACAAAAATACATACAACATGAATGTCCTAATTTGCAGTTTTACAAACTTTCCTTTGTGTGTGGACTTTCTATACCAAATCATACCATGTTTGCAGCATAATTTTTCATGCAAAGTAACTTTTTTTTGACCGTTCACATGTCCTGTTAAAAGGTACTATCTCTCTTTTTTTTTATACAGATAGGTTGCTTACCAATATTTTTTAAATAATGGTGGAAAAAATCATTCCATCCTTGAAGAAGGATTAGGGAAGATAGAGATTAACAATGACAGAGACAAAATTACGTTCTCCTTTAAAAAACAATTTATGAACCAACTTGAGCGGTGGACTTCAGTCAGCTTGTTGATTAGGACTCCAAAAAATACCAGACCATGTTAATACCTATGGAGAAATTGCCGTATTGCATTATATGTGCAGAATGTCTCAGCCTGAAAAAGCTGCCCAGTGTAATTCACAATATTCCACCTAAGGAAGGACTAACTCCCAAAAACCCCACAAATCTCCGCTAACAGAAGCCTGATGGCCAGCAATGGTTACTCGTAATGCCAAACACTTGTTGCTGAGCTCACTCATTACTTTAAACTGATCGCCATAGTAAAACAACAGCAGTGTAATCCCAAAAGGTAACTTCCAAATCATACAGATTTCCAACTGTCGGTAAAATGCAGCTGGGAATTTACTCACTTCGGGTGTTTTGTAATAGCGGAGGATGACTGAATTGTCAGAATGCAAACATTTAGCACCAATAATTTGATTTCAACAAAATGGTGATGGAATTGAGGCAAAATTGATTGCTTTTTTGCTGGCTTGCTCACAGATTTCCTTGCAGATCAGCAGAAGAGCTGCTGGCTACCAGGAGCCTGGGCAGTCCCCCAGCATCACCCTTGCTTTCTCTCGCTGCCGTCTCCTCCACAGGGATGCTTAGGGGAGGGAATATTAATGACTTGCCAACCTGTCTGTGAGTTTTCTTAAAACATCTTTGTAATTGCCACACTGAAGGTTTGTGAAACAGCCCCTTACAAGTTCAGGGACCGAGGCAGGCAGCCTGCGAGCGGTTTGCTGTAGCAGCATCCAGCCTGGTGCCTCCGTACAGCACTTCTAGGTAGAATTACTGTGCAGATGTAAATCAAGATTTAACACGTTTCTATTTTGTGTAATCCCTGGCATTTTCAACGCAGTGGATACATGGGCTACTTAGACTATATGTACAAGCTTGGAAGCAGTTTAACTCTTTAATTATGCATTTGATGTAATAACAAATTACTAAAGTATACATAAGTAATTTACACAATGTTGCCCTCATCCTCTCTTCTTTTTAATTCCCTTCTTAGAAACGACATCTGCAAGTAACGTCTTTATAGGCAAAATCCTCTTGTTTTCCAGGATTTGTTGCAAAATAAAATGTGACTATTTTATTTAATGCCTGCAGTTGGTTAGCGTCTTTTCATACTCTTAAAGCAGTGATGTACACTGTAGTGCTTGGGACTTACTTCACAGTGGTCCACTGTACCCACATTCCCCCTGAAATTCCTTGTGTTTGGTGTAGATGAGAGGATCTCTGCCCCTGGAAACAGCTGCAAGACAGGGGGTCTGTCTTTAAATCACCAGGCAATGGTTTGTATTTTAAAGCAAAATGTACATTTAAAGTACGGTTTACGTGGTAACAAACTTAGAATCTGCACTGAATGTCCCGGAATGTGCTAAATCAAGAAAAACTACCGAGCGTGAGAACCATAAAAAAATTAAACTCATCGTATGCTAAATAAATGGTATAAATAATAATAATAAGTAGATTTTATAGATACTAGGAGTGGAACAGTTGAATGTATTTCTGGAGTGGCCCTTGCAGTGTGCTCTGAAGCAGCTCAGGCTCACATTTTGCAATTCAGGCTCGATCCTTGGTCCTCGACCTGCACAGCAGCTCGGGTTCAGTATCTCTCCGTCTAAACCCGAACACCTGCAAACTCCCACATTTTCACAAGCAAAGACTAGGAGTTTGGTTCCACGATTGCAGTTTTTTTTTTCCCTCGGTGGATTTTGAATAAAAACCTGTTACTTGTAGGCACGACTGGCAGACGGCCATGTGAGGTGTTATTAGTTAGATTTGCGGAGACTTGCAGTGCTCGATGCAGTCCTCTTGTGTTGCCTCAGCAAGACTTTAGGAAAAATGCTCGCACATCGTTAACACGCTGGTAGCTACAGAGAGAGGTTTAGGAGGCTATTTCGCAGCCTGGAGGAGTTGTCGTGTGTTCCACATGAAAAGCTAATGTAGCCTTCTTTTAGAAATAACAGCTGGAAATCACAGTGCAGCAGGTAGGACAAGCTATACTTCAACTGGTTTTGCAATGCCCAAGGAAAAATAAACACACCATCTATGCTGAGACCTGGAGCTACAGCTCCAGGAAAGAGGATTACAGGGCTGGAGTTCATAGGATGTCAAACTGCACGGGGAGAAGCAGAAATGCCAAGGGGACGCCTGTGTCCCAGTCCACCGGGGACTTTGGAGAGAAGCCACCAAATAACCTTCACTGTCTCCACTTGGCACCATCTCTGCTGGCTCAGTTAGGCTGTGTGAAGTTACCGTAGGTGGCGACACTATTTCAGAGGGAAATCCTGGAAAGTTTTTCTATGAGGCAATGCTGAAACATCCCATTTGATAATTTTTAAAAACTCTTTCTGGATTTCAATTCGAAATTATTCTTGTTAAGTGGTTTATTTTATATTTACAAGATGATATAACACAACAAGGACAGGCCTGATTTAAAATAAATTATTTGGACCCACATATTTTTTTTTTTTTTTAAATATTCATTTATGCACATTTTGAAAATTTAGGGCTTGGCCAGAATTGGAACAAAAATAAGACTTCAGATATCAAGGTTATGTGTTTCATACCTGATTTGCCTAAAATTATGCTATGCTGAATCCAAATGATACCATGCCCCCCCCCAAACCAAGCAAGTTAATAAAAAACTTTCATTATTATATATTTGTAACACTGTACTGAATACACCATGTAAATTGAGGTTTTTTGATCAAGAAGAAGAAAAATTCTTCGTCATGTCTGACTTGCATCTATACTCCCTGTAGCATTTAGAACTAGGACTGAATTACTGCTTAATTGAAAACCCAAAAGTATGAGAGATTGTACATCTAATGTTTCAGGGCCTCCCTATATTTGAAGTAGGAGTCATTTATCTGCTTTATCAGGCAATTTAGGGTTTTAATTTCTACTATCCTTTCAACCTGTGCCGTCACAAATTATTCATGATTTATATGTGAAGCTATACACGACGAGTCATTAACAGTGGCACTATATCCTATTATGTATGACATGTATACACTATACATATAAAACACATAAACCCAAATGCATATGTATGTATACAAGTGCACAGTTATAATAATGTATACATAAGGACATACAGAATCCGCTCCATCTGGAAAAGGATGACCTTCTTAAGTACCAAATGAATTACAAAATCTTTTCTAGCTACTTACAAGTGTATACATCATATTCTTTGAGCACCCATAAAAGTCATAGTTACCGTCAATTTGAGAAATTTTAGCTCAGTGCTCCTGTTTCTTTTTTGCTGTCATGGGAGAAAAGAAATCATTCTTATTAGAAGGACAAGATGTATTACTGGATTGTACCTTGACAAATGACCTTTTCCTGGCTTTAATAGCTCCAGGACGGGTATCCTTGAAACCAAGCGGGTGTTTACATTTGCCATTTGAATGGGGGAGCATTGCATGTTTTGCTTGGCCTCTTCAGGTACCGTGGGTGAAACTTGCCTTTTGACATAGTTATCCTATACGTTTCTCTTGTGTTAAGGAGCAGCCTGAAATTTGCTGCTTTTGTTTTACTAAACTCTTCAGTTTCATAAAAATAGATACTGGATATCTTGGGGAAACAGATTCGTGCAGTATTGCTTGTTGTAATATTGCATTGCTGCATTCAGTGGAAAAAAGGTATTATTGCAGCCTTTCCCGAAGGAAGGACAAAATACATCCTTCCTCATTCATTAGACCCTTTGGGGCTGTGACCGTCCTGTCACAGCTGAGATGACAGGAGGCCATCCTTCACAGCGATGAACATGTCAGCCCGTCCTCTTCTCAGCTGTCAGCGTATCATTATGCATATGGCAGAGGAAAAAAAAAAAAAAGAAGGTGCAATTTGATTGAAACATGGATTTGTGCAGACATAAGGATCGTGGCTCAACAGATGTGATCCTTACGTTTGAAATAGGAATGAAAATACGAATCAGCCTTTATTAAAGTTTGCACAGCTGCCTTTTATTGCTGACTTGTTGGGTGAGAGGGCTTCTCTTTCTTCACCTTTCCTGCACAAAACACTTGCTCTTTGATGCCACTCACTATTTGGTCACCCCCAAAACAAGCTGCTTTATTTTTAATAAGACTACAGCTGTGTCTTACAGTGTTCGTAATAACAGATAGAGCTCCTTGACCTAACCTTCACAATTTAAAGTAGGAATATCTAGTAAAGACTTTACTGAGTAGCTTGTTGCCTGTCTGAACCTTTAGAAAGCAAAGCTTTAAGTCATTCGTGGTTGGAGGAATTGTGGTCTCTGAGGGGAAGGCTGCTGTACATCGCTGTGCTGGAGCTGGATGTATAGCTTGCAGCAGGACCTTGAGTAAACGGCTAAATCTTAAGAATCTGCTAATAAGCACAGCTCAGAAAATGCAAATTTTATTTTCTGTGTAAATAGTACAAAGCAGCTCTACAAATACCTTAAATTAAAATCACTCTTGCAGTTAGAAATCTGTATTATTCTTACAATTCACTACCTACTGCTTTGACCCAGACTATTTATGTAGCTTCTTAGCTTCTTAACTATACAGCTGGCTGGAGAGAATAAAAGCATCCCATGCAGATTTCACGACTGCCTGGTGTCAGAAGTAGTGACATTGAAAGCTATTCTATTTGAAGTCTGTTTTAGGATGGCTTTTTGATGCAGCAAAATCATACATTGAATATACTGTCAATAAGTTATTTGAAAACGTGATGATAATGTGACGGAAAAAATAAATGTGAAGACGTTGACCTGTGTAGAAAATAAATTGTTGAAGGGAGGTAAATCAGATGTAATGCCTGTGATGACCACGTCAAAGCCTTTGACAATGTGATATATGAAGAGGAAACAATATCTAGAGGAAAGGCAGAGGAAAAGAACTGGAAGGATTTTGGAAAATACTTATAATTATGACTTTATGCCTTTAGGTTAGACTGATTAAGGAAAAACAAAACCAAATCCAAACTCGTCACTCCTGAAATTCACATAACTCATTTAGTCTGTTTTGACATTCACTAGTGATAAAAAAAAACCTGCTAGAGGATCCAAGGGCTGCCCGAGAAGAAGGAAAAAACTGTGATTCAGTGTCCTGGCATAAACTTGATCTCATTTACTCTAGTTATTGCAAATTAGTGGAAATTAATTTAAGCCTTACTTACTGCAGAGGTGCTGCGCTGATCTACAGAGTCAGGAGGGAACCGTGAACTCCAGCACCAGCCATCTGTACAGTGCTTTTTGTTGAGGCCCTGAAAAAACCCCATACTCAGTACTTTTTAAACTTACATAATGTGTTCCAGTCCCAGTTGCTCTATCTATCTATTAACCTATATACGTCTATACTGGGAAAAAGAGTGCAAATCTAAGATGCCATGTGCTATTTCAGTCTGTCCTTGAAACTTCAAATAAATCAGACAGAATAAGACCACTGATTTCCACCAGCACCACTCGTAGTAGAGTTTCACAGGGAGTAAGTAGCAGGGCTCTCACTGCAGTAACTCAGCGTAGGTGCAACGTATTTACACGGGTTTTTTAATTAAATTCAGATTAAAATGTAGCATCAGTGATAATGCACTTCCTTGTAACCGCACTCTAGGCAATAACTCATCTTTTGAAGTATGATCAGTGCTGTATGCAAAGCTCCTTTTTTTAAAGAAATAGAAATGCTGAGTATTTTTAACTATGACATGCTTTTAAAATACTACCCTCCACTGTCACTAGACTTTAATAAGAGCAAACATCACACAATAAAATAAAAGGTCATTTATGACAAGAATGTAAATACATGATAAATCCTTAGCAAAGATACGCCTTGAAGTTTGTTGGGGGAGTTCATTCCAGTCTAGTTTTCAGAAGGGTAGAGTATCTTAAGCTATTTGTTTATCAACAAATATTATTCTTCATGAATTTCATACTATGCTTAAGTCTTTCTTCCCTGTTTGCTTTGGCTGCAGAAGCACACACTGCCTGTGGCTGCTTTAAGCTGAGCCTATGCAATCCCTAGCATAAGGGCAGCTGGTCCAGCTGGGTGGTGGTCTTTGGGGGGAGGTTGGGGTTTTTTCATTTTTTAAATTTTTTTTTTTTAGGGGCACCTCTTTCACGTGGTGAGCCAATACGAGCTATATTTGGAAAAAAAATAAAAAAATGGTCAGAAAATCTAGGAGAACTTTAACTGCTGTTTAGAGGCTTTACTAGCAGAGCTGCACCTCTGTAATTGCTGCTGGCAAGGCTCCGGGGTGTAAAGCTGGCCCAGCACCGGAGCAAGGACGCAGGAGCTGCACAGCTTCATTCTAAAGCCCTGAAAAATTGCCTATAGATCCCTCCCACCCGCTGGTCTCAGGTACTCAGTCCTACCCCAGGGATTAATTACAGGGATTGACAATTAATAGGACAAACTCAGGTTCAGCTGCACTATTCCAGATTTAAGAATTCCTGCTGTTACCTTAAAATGATGTATTTCCTCAAAGGCTTGGAAATCCGAGTCTGAGCTAAACAAGAGATGGGACTAACAAAAACATCAATCAAAACTTAAAATCCTTGAGGTAAATCTGATCATTCAAAGATTTACTTTGTGCTTGATTTCATTCGCTTCCTCTGTGCCCCGATAGAGGACTTTGCTCTGTGCATATTAATAACATCACGCAGGGAGACTAATAGGATGAAGTGAAAGTTTGGGGGAGCAGGTAGTGTTACTCTTTTAATTCATTTCTACAGTAATTGCTGTTTTTCTGCATTTTTGGTTCTATTCTAAGACTTTTTTTTTTTTTTTTAAAGCACTTACATCCAGGTCTCATTTTTTACTTTTCTACCATTCTCTTTAAATAATAGAGGTGTTTAAGGACAAATAAGAGGTGCTGGGAGGGGCAGGCATCATGATTGAACTGTAGGCTCCAAATTGAAAAGACTTCTAAAGTTGGGTGTTATTAAGAGCGCATTTAATCAGGGAAAGTGACAAACAATTTGTTGCAAGACACATAAATACTAGTGGAAAACTAATTTCAGTGGCATAAAAAACAATCAACTCTTGCATATAAAGTAAATGGAAAAAGGGTACCCCTGCACGTTACTGCTCCTGCTGTGTACCACATTCATTTACAGCAATTACTTTCTTCTCTTGACCAAACCAGCCTTTTTTTATCCACAGAGTAAAGCAGGGGCAGAAGAATATTCAGAAAGCACAGTAATATGCAAAACCAGCCACGGGATTTTCCTTTTTTTCCTTCTTAGTTGGTCATATTTAATAATCATAAACTGCCGTGTTGCTTAAGAGCCTGACCTTCTCTGTTAGCAAAGCTCGCACCTAAAAATCCTGCAAAGTTTCAATTTCTAAATGTCACAAAATATCAAATGGGTGCAGAAGACAGGAAGCAAGTCAATAAATGTTTGTATTCTTCTCTTGATGCTCTTTTGTGTTTCATTTTATATGGAAAGAAAAAATTAACCCAAAGTTTAATCTCTCCTCCAAATAAAAGAAAGAAAGAGAGCAGAGCCTGGGGTAACAGTCAGTTAAAGTATTGATTACAGTGCATAGCAATTTACTGAAAAATAAATAAATAAACCCAGAAATGCCTTCAAACTATTTAGGAGAAAGCATACTGTTTCCTATGGTGGGAAGAAGTATAATTAAAAAGCTATCAACAGTCTGGGATTGTCAAAAGTACTTTGTCACCTGAAGCACATTCCTTGTAATTATCTTTTGGGCTTTAAGCTAGATCACCATTAACCTCCAAAGAAGAAGGGTTACTATGCTTTCTGGTGTGAGAAATTGTATCATCATGTAAATTAAACCCTGTTAGGTAGTCAAATTGGATTTGGGAAACGATTGAGTATTAAACCTAGTCATGTATATTATCAAGTGACACAAAGCATGAAATGCTAAGAGGGAAAGAAACACAAAAATATTGCTTTCCTTCCTTAAAAATGTCAATGTTGTGGTCCAAAAAATATTTTTTTGGTAAAGGTAGAAACAAGAAAATGAAGGGGTTTTTATATATATATATATACACACACACACATTTTGATAAAAAGACTTATTTTTTTTTAAATTTCCGGAGAATAGAAAATGAGACAACCCAGTGCTAGGTGACAATAATATACCAGTACTTGAAATCACACTATCTGTTACTCAGGATCTCGTACCCTGACACGTAATTACCAGGGTTGGTATGCAACCGCTCCGTCTACGCAAGACTCCAGTTACCCAAATTTCCTGCTGCTGCTGCATCTGCAGCAATAGTGGCTGGATGGAAGGCAACTTTCTTCATCTCTGCAACTTAATCTACCTGGCATTATGGAACACATGAAAAAGTTTTAACCAAATGCTGAAAAATTAAGAGACCGTAGAAGGTATTATTTAGGAAAAAAAGAAAGGAAAAAAAAAAAAGACTGAATTTTCTTTTTACTGTAGTCACTATATGCCTGGAGGATTTGTGTTTTGAATCCGAAGAGAATAAATGCCTTTTAAGTGTAGATTTTTTTTCTTGCTAGCTTTTCTAGCTGTGTTTACAAAGGTGCAGTACTTCAGTGACCAGCATAAATTAAAGGATGGGTTCACTCCACTTGATAACAAGTTAGTACTTGGCAGTGCTAGAGGTGAACCTGCAAAGACGCCAAGTTTGCAGATACGTTTAATGATTGCATGTTCCTGCAGGTGTTTTAGGTGGGCTGAGTTGAGGTCTAGTATCAAAATTTCAGGATTTCAGAATTGCTTGCGGTGGCAGACTTGTTCATTGCTCTGTTTCATGCCATCCCTCGTGTTTGCTGCCTACTTGCTGAAATACCGTAAGCTCTTCTGGCAATTCCAAGCTCATAATAAAAGTGTCTCCATATACCAAGCCTCAGTGGGGCGGTACAAGCTCAACATGTCCATCGGATCTCCCAGCTCAGCACCGTGAGTGGCCGCGCTCGGCTCTGCCGCCAACCTGGCGCTTTACAGCCAACACGGTGTTTCCAACGAGTGCCCTTCAGCCCTGCTCCGGCTTGACATGGGCTTTTTCACCTGTAAAAATCTTTTCCCTTTTGCAAAAAATGGGGTGCGGAAAGGAGAATACTTCAGTTAATGGCAAGGGAAGAGTGGATAATTTATTTTTCTCAGGAACAGGAGTGAAACACTGAGGTTTGCAAATTGCTAACATGCACTTCTGTCATTAAGGAGCACACACTTCTTTGTAGTTGCTAAATCTAAAAATAATTTGCCAACAATCTCCAAAGCTTTCCGACAGTTTAGTTTGGGTTTTTTTTTTATTTTGAAGAGAACTTTTTTTAAAATCTTTTCTGCCAAATTACCGCATGTTGACAATGGGCTGTATCCAGCATTTATAGTCTTTCTGCTTTCAACTTGTGGAAAGTGGGTAATTGAAGTGGTGTGCACAATAAATGAGAACATCCATTGGTTCCGTATAAACCTTTTAAAAGCCTCGGAACGGAAAGTAAGGCAGGCTAATATGAATTGCAAAAGGACACAATTAATTTGTACATGAAAGAAGAATTTTAGTATGCCATTAGCCTCTGTAACAGCCAAAAATAAAAAGGCAATCACGTATAACCTTGCCAAAAGTATGACAAACTGCTTGTCATGAAAAAGTTTTGCATTTTAAGCAAATGCATATTGTTTTTATAAAAATTATTCTGTTAACTCTTACTTGCTGCTAATGAAATCAGGTTTAAAAAACGACATTAAAAGGCACAATCATTTCAGAGTAGTCAAAAAAAATCAAGAGCATCTGCTAAAGCAAGTGGAAGTACTGTTGCTGTTTGGAAGACTTCTGAATTTTCAGGAGCCCAATTGTTTCCTCATTTCCTCTGTGTCCCTGCTCCTTTTCACATGCCTTATTAATGGAAGCATCAGTTAAAAAAAGTCATGAGGAAGTTGTGAATATCTGTCCTACGTCCCATATCTTTAAGAAGCAAATTTTTCCCATCTTTTTTTTTTTTTAAATGAAAGTCCCTTCTATTTTATTCCCCTTTCTTCTCCCTAAGTTACTTAATCTTTTTCAGCATGTATTAGCTACATAGCATATAGCATATATTCTATTTTTAGAAAAAGTATGTAAATTCTAACAAATTATTAAGCAATTTTATTTCTAGATATACCTAGCCAAGGTCATAAACTACTCTTGAAGATTCCTGCTAATGACGAAAGTTAAATTATGCTACAGATATTAAAAAGACAAGGTTGTATGACTGATAAATCATTTTATGCATACCATGAAAAAAACGCATCATGGGATTTCAGTAGCCTGATTTAATCAATAACTCTGTAATTCCTAGTCAATCATAGGTTACTTTTATCCATCATTACAAGAGTGCAATAATTATTCGTTCTATATGAAAGTATCTGACAACATTAAATAATATAGGTAGAATAGGAGCACTTTTATGAAACAACAGGGAGCTGTTGTCTTGTCATTGATAGTGAGCAACCATCATTTACGTTAGTAACACTTAAAATAGCACAGTAGCTGGAGGAGAGACCCCTGAATCTTACAGCAATAATAGGGATTACAATTTGTATCTACTGGAAATCAGGTGGGCAATATTTGCTGGAAAAATGTATTTCTCAAATATTGCATGGTTTGCAATGTTTAGTATGTGTTTATTTGAAAAAAGAAATCATTATGGTAATTTATGGTACAATAAACTGCGGTATGAGTGAATTTTATAAACCTTTCTCATGTGCCCACTAAGGAAGAGTCTTATCGATTATCAATCTGATTTTTTCATCAGTGCAACTCATCTGTAACTCCATTCAAAATCATTTGGTAGCAGGAGAAGGGACAGTTTCTCAATGCCTATGGCAATCGAGATAATTTATCTCCAGACAGAAATGTCCAGGCCACGTGAGTCGCAGTGCTCCGCTGGCAGCTCGGCCGCTTCTGTGCAGAGCCCTGGCTGGTCTGAATCTGGTTCCCTCCTTGCTATTTACTCGCATACTCTTCCTATGCAAAGGTTTTTATATTTATTTTGATATCTGTTTGGTTGTACATGTCTGCACAAATGACTTCTTAAAAAAAATCCAGTTGGGTCTCTGTGTTGAGTAGATTTATGATTGCCTGTGATATCACTGTAGTCTGGCATATTTTGCCGTATATGTATATGTATATTTAGATTAATCATATTAATTATGTCCTGGGTTTCCTTCTTTCTCTTTTCTTCTTTGATGCTGTAAATCTGTAGATCTAATGAGAAACTTGCAGTCAGTGCATGTTGTGTAGCAGAGAATCTGTTTCTCACTGTTACACCCAGGTTTTTCTTCTTCCTCTGTGATCCTTCTTTGCCATTTCTGACAAATTTCTCCACTCCGCCGTGTTTTATTTCTCTCATTTTTCCTTCCTCCTCTGGATAAATGCTGCCTTCTTCAGCCTCTCATATTTTCTCCGGTTGTGTACCACTCAAGGCTGTGCTTGGCCCCGGGCAGTATTTCTTTTATCCCGCTCTCCACTACGGACCGTTCTCATTGCAGCCATGGCACAGATTTTGCGTTTCAGCTTTGCGATAACTCACATTTTTTGCTGCTTTTCCAGCTGTGGAAAATACCCCTCTAGATAAGCCAGGCATTGCAATTAATGACAAGTACAACCCCACGAAGGATTCCTCCTATACGTTGGCTATCTATAGTGCTACCCCCAGGATGGGATTGAATGGTGGTGACAAAGATCTACAACCTGATCTAACGTTGAAGTCAGCCCTTGTATGGGCAAGGGGGTTGGACCTCCTGAGGTCCTTACAACCTAAATTGTTCTATGGTTCCAAATATAACCTTTTTTCCAAAGAATTCTTTAAAGAGACGTGCGAGACTCCCTAAGGATGCATGCAGCATCTCCTCTTCTTCCCCATCTGGATTTCTGCATTTCATTTTGTCTCCCAAAGAATACTCACTTGAAAGCACAGCTGGGGTATTAGACTTCTTTCCAAAAGAGGTAAAGAAATACCAAGTTCCAATTAGTCTTAAACTTGATTTTTTTTCCTGCTTTATTTTCTGAGATAGGGAAAATTAATAATCACTGCTCCCGTATAGGAAACCGGGAATTACATACAAAAGGATAACAAGAATAATTCTGGATTTTACTTGAATTGTTCTTTCCAGGCCACTTAAATTTTATTGGCTTATTTATTTAGAAAAAAAGTGTTAGGTGAAGGATTGCACTATTTGCACCATTGCTTTTGAGAAGAAATGTGGAAAGACAAAGAGTCAGGCTCACCCTGGCATAATTTGATCAGTTTTGGTGAAGTTACACCAGGGACTAATTTGGCCCGAGAAGTTGGTAATCATGAACCACAGATGTTACAGTGTTTGAAGGCAATGGTCCATAATAGCAGAAGGAACAATATTATGCCCCAAAGGTCCTATCAAGTGAATGAGATGTTAGGTTTTTTACACAAGGACTGAATCAATACTGGTTGCAAGATCCAAGTGTGCCTAAGAAAATGACAGACTTTACTGGATCTTAACATTTTAGATTAAACCTACCGATGTCCGTTTTAGAGCAACCAGGGGGCACTTTAATATCATCCCCTGAGTGCCCTGAATGGACAGTTTGGTATGCAAATGGCATTTCTATTTCTTTAGCAATAGTCTTAAAAATTTTGAAGTAATGTCTTCATGTGTAGCTCAAAATCTTGCAAAATTTTTGTCTTAAAAGAAATGCTTAATGTAAGTTCTTAAATATTTTCAAATATTTATTGCAAGTAAATGTATGTGAAAATCTACAGACATTATGTATTTTGAAAATCAGTTACATAGTTTATCATCTGGAGGATAGAGGTCAGAGACGTGTTAGAAATAGAACAATTATGGTTTGTACTCTGTGATTAAATATCAGAAGCATTAACCAGCCACAGCTTTACAGTCATAATATTAGAATAAAAATGACAGTTACTCTTGTAAAAGGCTAATGAGGTTGTATGTGTATATAGCTCTTCTGTAATTTAAAGACCTGCACATACTGATTCATTCCTCCCACTCAAAAAAAGAGGAGACTTCCCAAATCTTTCATATGCCCCAAGGTAAACATTGAGTCCTTTGTTATAATCCAGCCAAACTCTGAATCACTGATGGCTGATTCCCAGCAAACCAGCTAGTTAAAACCAGCAGCTCAATAGCTCGGTCCTTTTGGGTTTCCTTCACCAGGCAAGTCACGAGGGACAAAAATGATGAACCTTAAAAGAAGCTTCGGGTTTCCTTACTAATTCTTTAACTAACAGTGGAAAGTACTTCCTGGGCAGCTCCGAGTATCCAGTGCAGTCCATTTACTTCTCCTGGTGACTGAATAACAAGATGCTCTATATTCTCAGAAAATGTCTTATGTGCTTTCTTGTTTCTTAGCAGTTTGGGGTTTTTTTGCTGGTTTATTTGTTTTTTTTCAGCGTTGCTCCTGAAAGGTCATGTGAGTCTCAAATTCTGCTCGTCTTGGCATCAGCTGCAGACTTCTGTGGTGCTGCTGGTTTGCTATGCGTGTGTTTTATTTAGATTAAAAGGCAAAGTATATTCATTCAAGGCTTAGGCAGTTTAGCATAATTAATTGT
Organism: Burhinus bistriatus; assembly: GCA_013397275.1. Classification (NCBI taxonomy): domain Eukaryota; kingdom Metazoa; phylum Chordata; class Aves; order Charadriiformes; family Burhinidae; genus Burhinus; species Burhinus bistriatus. The sequence goes on from VYXH01007509.1 coordinate 885,761, forward strand.
ACAATACAAATAATTTAATTAAGTTTAAACATTGCTAAATTAAAGTCCTCAGAAACCACATTTACTGTTTTTATACTGTCAGACATACAGTCTCTGTCTTCACTGGAGGTGATTCTTTTCAGCGTACTCAGCGCAAGGAAGTGCCATGGGATAGGACCAGTCCAAAAAAACCCCAAAGCCCAGTGAGAGCCCCTTGCACTTATAAGAAGGGCGTCGAGTGCACTTACTGTAAGACAAGTGGTTCCCCATAGCTGTTGGATGGCCATCACATTGCAAAGTCTGAAATGATCAGAGAATCATAGAATCACCTAGGTTGGAAGGGTCCTTTCAGGTCATCAAGTCCAACCGTTAACTGCCAAACCCACCACTAAACCATGTCCCTCAGCACCATGTCTACCCATCTTTTTAATATCTCCAGGGATGGTGATTCCACCACTCCCCTGGGCAGCCTGTTCCAATGCTTGATAACCCTTTTGGTGAAGAAATTTTTCCTAATATCCAATCTAAACCTCCCCTGGAGGAACTTGAGGCCATTTCCTCTTGTCCTATCACTTGTTACTTGGGAGAAGAGACCGACCCCCACCTCTCTACAACCTCCTTTCAGGTAGTTGCAGGGAGCGATAAGGTCTCCCCTCAGCCTCCTTTTCTCCGTGCATGTCTCTCTCTGCCCCTTCAATCCCTCTCCTGGAACGGTTGCTCTTGCCCCGTATAACAATATATATTGTAATATTGTGTTACATTTCACATGTCGGTCCTACCGAAAATGGATTGAATGTGTCTGTCAGCCCCATGCGGTCTCCAGACAACTATGATTTCTTCATTACTCTTCCCATGACTGGATGTCAATTAGTGACTTAAAAATAAAGTCTTCATCAAGTTAGCAATCCCTTGGGCTCATGAGTCTCCCAACACCTCAACCATTTTATCTAATTTATTATGCAAACAGACATGAAGTGCTGCTGTCAGGTTGCGCTGGGGAGAGGGAGCAAATGATCTCCTGTGTGCTGTGAGGTCTCCGAGACCCAACCTCCGTCCAGAGGGACCGTGGCACATCCTCCGAGAGGCTCGTCCTTAAACCAACACACTCCTTTTGCCTCGGTGACTGTTTTCAAGTACATAATGCGAATGCTTCTACATATGCCTAGCACTGCATATTTCTGCCTCTTTGCTACACAAGAAAAAGGTTAAGAATGGAAATATCTGCCAACTAAGGTCTTTTCAACTGATTTTTCAAGATAGAGTCCAGCCGAAAGATTTTGTATTGACAGCTGGTGAAATGTTCATAGCAATGACATCTGCCCATTAAAAATATCCCTCTTACTTTTCCTTGTCCTCAGGGATTTCAAGACTGCACATCATTTTCATGAGAGATGTAACCTTAGATCGAGTTATGTAAAAATATATCACTTCCATCAAGTGAAATAATCATAGTATGATACAGGAATATTAAACAACTGCCTGCCTGCATGGTATGCGCAGGAATTTTCGGAGTTTTCCTCTAAGTGTCTTCGATTGTTATTTCATATTGTGACACCTGTAATTGTATATAGCAATCTAGATTTTAAAATCCTGACAAGGCTGCTATGGGTTCCACAGCACACATAAATCCATCACAGCATACGAGATAGATTTTAAATTGATGGTACCACACCAAGCACTGAAATAAAAGCACTAGCAGCACTTATCCTTGTAGACTAATAGCTGCAAATGATTTTATGAATCATTAGTTCAGATCCTATAGTCCTACCCATTTTAAACCATTTCTAGATTAATGCTTTTTTGTCTGTGATACGATATTAATAGTCCACTGAAAAGCATGTAGTTTCTAGCAGCGTGTCATAGCAACATTATAGTGATGGAAGGGAGTTTGTAGTATTGCAATAACTGATTAATTGCTCTGCTTCAGGTAGCCGGAGCTTTTTCGAGAGAGCATCTCCCGAGAGCTGGTATCCTGTGAACAGATCCGGCTTCTGAGCACAGATTACCTGCTACTGAGTAGTTACGCTTGGGTGATAACATGGGACAAAAGCCCCCTCAGATTTTATACCCCAAAAGCAATCCAGCAGAAACCAGCAAACCGTGTTACGGCGTTCCCCCAGTTTTGCTTTGGGTTATGTCGGTAGAGCAAACTCAGGCATCAGTTGTTGCATAGTCTGTTGTTGCTCCTCTCCCTCCCTAACTTCAGGGCAACAGGACCAGCTTCCGGCAAACACAGCGCCAGCAGAACTGGATTTTGCCTGGAGCTGATGGGTGGGAGCTGGGGAGGGATGGGACACAGGGACAGGTGTTGCTGCAGCGTTTTACTCCTGCGCCCTCTCCAAAATGGAGTCATTCCCTTCTGACCACACTCGGGACTTCCTGTACGTGCCACAACAAGGGAGTGTTGAGAGGTGTTTTCTTTTTCAGTGAGACCATGAAATCTCAGTTTTGTGGAGGAAGCGTCATCTCGGACCTCTGCTCTTAAGTCTGCAGAAAAGATCCCATTTTATGGAGGTGGATGTTTTTTCTGTACACTTACTATGGATTTAACCACTCATTTTCTTGTTCAATTCAATTAATTTTTTCCAGTGTTCCTCTAAACACCGTGTGGTAAACGTCATCAGTGGTTTGCAGCAGTTAGCTGGGTAGCTCCCACTAATGTGAGCTGTATCATATTGACGAATCCTAATCCTGCTTTAAGTATTTAGCTGCTATTTCATACCTATTCATCTCTCAAAATGTAGTGAAATGTGGTTGCTCTGAGTAGTTTTTTTTCACAACTAGTGTTTGCTAGTGATGACATAGACATGATCCCTACGTGATGGGTAGGGATGTGCTTTAAGGATAAAGTCAGCACAAGGAGGGCTTTGCATTCGGGTGTTGGAGGTTTATTGCCCAGCTTTGAAAGCTGTGGGTGCGTTTCCTTCTAGGGTGTTCATTGCAAAATAAAGACTGACAATTTAGAAAATCAATGTTTATCACACGTGTACGTTGCTTTTTTCTGCAGACGATAGCTGGGTGTCTTCCAATACTCCTTCCCCGCTCCATATGGATGTCCTTTCCTTGATGAGTGGCTGTGCCCTGGCAATGACTGTCCTGGCCAGAGCTGTACGGGTTTATCTGCCTCCCATTATCGGGGACTGTCACCGCTTACGGCCTGTGGAAAGGCCGTGCATCCTACTGCATGCCCGGGGCTTTGTGTAAGCTTGATAATCACAGCAGTTTCGAATACAGCTCCGTAAGAGTAATTAATAATTACACAGAATGAGCAAAACTCTTGAAGTGGTTATTTTAAAGTAAATGAGTCTGAGCTCCTACCTTTTAGTTTAATAGGTATTTAATATTAATGATACTAAAGAAGTGAAATAGAATTGGGTAGAAAAATAAAAACCAGTGTGTCTGCTCCTACTCAGGCAGGCAGAAAAACGCTTTTATTTTCCACCTCTCCTTTCCTCCCTAGAGAAGTCGGAGCAACTGGCATTTGGAGGAACCTCTCTACTCTCCATTAAGTGTACAGAGCCAAGGAGACTAGGCTCTTCATCTTACATGTTTAGACAATGATGGTATGATGTCACGTCTTTAACGCAGTGGCAGAAAAAAATCTATGGATCTGTTGTTACTTAATTGGCTTGCTTTATTGTGCTGTTGAATCCAGGAGGATCAGGGGTTAGTAGTAACAATGTGATATAAGGACCTGGAGTGCTGGAGGGCTGACACTTGAAAGGGATGCACTTTCTATAAAGATAAGTTCTTGGAAACTGTTGCAGTTTTAATGTTGTTACTGCTGCATTTAATTTGCTTCTTCTTCTACAGTGGGTAGTAAATGATGTTGAATATATTTTCTTCTATATCCCAGGTGAGAGACTGACAGCAATCCATACCTCATTTGAAGTGAAAGTTAGAACCGTAACTTTTTTTCCCCTTTTCTTCTACTCTATTCTAAATTCATAGGCTGTATTATCTGGTTTACCGTACTAAAAATAATTGTAGAAGTCTGTGCATTTTCCAGACCTCTGTAAATAAAACACGCAGGCATGCCTGCATTTTTAAGTCGCAGCATATAATATTATCATACACTAATAGGTGCAAAAGTCAGATTTTGCTATCAACATGTTAACACTTAGCTTTTTAGGTAAATAGATAGATAATTTCATATTTAGATCATGTTACCAGACACATTATTCGATCACTGCACTGCAGACCTTGAACACACACAGGCTGACATTGATAGCTACCGAACGTGCTGCCGAGGTTACAGGAGAGTTATCTCCATCGTTATGTGCCTCCGCGTTTTTTAAATAAGCTGAAGGAATAAAAGAGGGAAGAAATGCAAGAACAAGATTCCTAGAGGATGACTGTGTAAACTTGGGAGACGGATGGGTGTTACATCCAGCACTCATGCTCGTGTAGGAGGCTCCTTCAGACCAATGTGACCCACATTCTTGCTGGAGGAAAGGAGAACCGCACAAAGTCAGCGTCGCTCCCCTTCTTCACAAGTTTGCTTTGGTTTTTTTTTTTTTTTCCCCTCCATTCAGCGTTAATCACGGAGGGCTCTCATGTCATACAAATTAGAATAACCCATCAACTTCAGTAGCGCTACCATGATTTCCACCACTGAGGATCAGTCCTGAAGCCCTTCCAGAGGTTAGCAGGGGGTATCGCATACCTGAGTCAGCCTTCTCTGTCTAGTTGCCTTAATCAATTCCTGAATGCTGTGCTCAAACATATCATGATATTCATCAATTCCCCTCTCCAAATAAGCAAGAAAAATTCCAGGAAGGTTTTTCTGTCATTACTGATGTTCATAATGTAGCGAGATTGATGGATTGCACTAAAATCCTTGCTGTGGCAATGGCCCATTTTGAAATGCGTTGGAAAAGAAAACAGCTTTAGTGCAGAGGTAATGCAAGAATATTTAAAGCTGTTTTGGTGAAATGTGCTGGATTTAGAATGGATATGGGAATATTAGGAAGAAGCATAAGTTTAAACAAATGTGTTAATCATGAGATCAAAACTTGTTATTGAGGATTTTGCATTTTTGCAAATGCATTCTTTTGATAATTTAATTTTTGTAATTTTTAATAAAAAATGTAGTGTTGTGGATGGTCTTTGGGAAAACCTTAGCAGTTCTCTAACATGCAAAAGCCTTTACAGAGGGTAGTTAAAAGGCATGTCAGTAAATTTAAAAAATAGGGTTGCTTAGAAGTACTTGTAGTGAACATCATACATGCAGACGTTTTTGTAGAAGGAAAATTATTTTTCATGTATAATTTCTATCTAAAAGTGAGAAGGGAACAAAGCAGAAGATCAAAGTTAATGAGCTTTTAGATCATGCGGTATGTTGGTGGCAAATGTAGCATTCACCAATATTATTTGGCTCCATATATTAATATGTTTGTGGAAAATGTGCATGTAGCCTTAAAAAAACCCTCTACATTTGATCCACAAATGACCATTACACAGCTGTCCAGTTTGCCTTTATTTATCACTAAAAGCAGGAGAACTTCTTATACAGTAAAGAAAATCATGTCTTTACAAAGACAGAAAGCACAGATACTAAATCCCAGCAAACATCACTCCCAAAACTAACCTGCCACTTTTATCCGAGAAACAGCATTTCACCTTGAAAACTATTTCTTAATCTTGAGCATTTGACACTCAGTCCGGCTGTCTTGTATGGTCAACAGGATCAAGCTATCAGAGACTTCCATGTAAAAGGTCACACAAGGCTATCAAGACTGCTTTAGACAAATCTGAACAATCAAAGCAAATCAAACTCGTGGATCCTGTCTCGAAAACTTCAATTTTTGTCTCCAAGATCATATCTGCTCTATCTTATTTTTTCCAAGAATGTGTCAAGCTTCCTTTCAAATCAATTTGCCTATATCGGCTTCTTTAGGAGGTCTGCAAATTGTCAGAAATCTCCTAAATTCCAGTCTAAATTTATTCATGAACAATTTATAGCCCCTCGGTCTTGTATGAGTATCAGCCTTTAAAGTTAAATAATTCTTCTCCCTCCTTGCTGTTTACTTCCAAATGTACCTATAAAGAATAATTGTATCCCCTCTCAGACTTCATTTTGCTAGGCTAAACAGACCAAACTCTTTTTAATTTCCTCCTCCTTAATCATCCTAGCAGGAGTTAGCTGTAATTTTTCAAATCAAGGTGTGTAGAATGGTTCACAGTATTCTGCATTGCATCCTGCTAATGCTTCGTGTGGCGGTCTTGTCTCTGCTTAAAACTTACCTTCATGAGTTATCAATTACTAAATTCTGCAAATAAGAGAATGCACTCACAAGTTAATTTCAAAAACCTTGTTTCATATCAAAGTAAGGAATTATCTGTTTGATGGCAATGGCTGTTACTGCCTAATTGTTTGAGTTGGACTCAAGTCTTTGCATTCAAACATGCAAAAGCTTCTGAGAACCCTGATTTCTCTTAAAGAGATTGTCTGTGGTTCGTTTAGTGGCCAGCCCAGCCTAAACCACGACACTCTAACTAGTTTTATCATTGTATGTTCAAGAAAGAGGCATCTCCACTGTAGAGCTGCAGTTTTTAGGTTGAATCATAACTGCTCTAAAGCCATCCTAAGCAAGCTTCCACTTGCTATAAACAGAGTAAAAACTCACGTACGTCCTCCCTAATTTCATCAACTGCGGCATAGGACAAGTTCTTCAGCATGTGCTAAGATCTGTAAACTCCCAGTTTTACCTACGTGTTGCTCATTTTGCAGTTTAGGTTCCTTTTGACACCTCTCCTGGTTCATCAAATTAATTTAAATACCATTTTTCACTAATTGGATGAATAGCCAACATTCACTGTAGTCCTTCTTTTGTCCTCTAGGACTTTCTCCCAATGCAAGGAAGCTCATCGTTTATGTTGTTCCAGATTGTATAAATATTTGTGAATGTGTATTAAGATCTCAGATGCCAAGTACAGTGCATAATATCAGAAATGTGAAAAACCAGACTCATAAATCTCCTTCTGTGATCTCATTTTGTGATCATTAGGTGACCTGCCAGCCAGCCAGCCAGCCATTCAGTGATCTTATAATTTTCTGTCTGCTCCTCAAAGACCAAATGGGTAAGAGATGAGTCTGTCTAGCAGCAGTGTGGACTCTGTTCCCAGGTCTGCCTGCCGTGACCCGCCCAACCTCTCCGTCACCGTAGCTATACATTTGGTAAATTACAGTTATCTGTCCCCTGGCAGGGACTGAGAACCTTGGTTATTAAGAATTATAAAGAGCAGAGAAATATTACAGTCAGTCGGTAGAAGAGCTGAGATGATAACTCATGGTCTGTTTGCCTGGACCTTGGTGCTCTTTGTGCCGAAGTCGAGGGTATTGTGGCGAGTGGCTTTTCAAGCAAACATGGCATTTTATCTGTTTCTGCAGAAGCACGTTGCAGAGCTACAAAATTCATGATACTCCCCCAAGACACGTGGTGGGTCTATATATAAGTGTCTTCAGACTTCCAGCCCCGTGCTTTAACCTCTGGCCATTTATCTTCTCAGGGCTCTGTTCTGGCTGAGACAAGGGTTTGTATGAGTGACCTCCAGGATTAGAAGAGTTGAGTTGGTACCTCCTCTGCGGCAGGTCGGGCTTGGTGGCAGGGAGGCGTGATTGACTGCCTGCCCCCGTGTGCCAGGCTGGGGGGGACGTCGGAGCATGGGGTGGGAGCGAATCTTGCTGTGGACAGCCACAAGGTCACCTATGGGCTGGTGACAGTTGGTGGCTGAGTAAAGAGGTGGTACGGAAACATGGCATTATCCTGCTGAATGAGTGAGATGGTTCTTCTTTTTCTCTGTTAGAGATGGGTGCTAAGTGAAGCACTCCTTTGTATTCATGCTCTTACAGGTAGAAAAGGTTTCTGAAATTATATCTGTGTTTTCAAAAGCTAAATGCTGCTTTGTCAGAAACAAAATCTAAGCCCTTAGCATTTCATATTGGACCAGTACATCTTGATTAATATCAATACAGTATTGTACCAGTGAAAGGCTACAGAAGATTGTGCTCCTGAACTGTCCAATATTGGGAGCAGAGACATTTTCAACATCAAATCAGCGTTCCTGCTCTGCCTGGCTTGGACACCACTGTTAAGCCAGTGGCCACATCTTGTGTCTTCCCCTGTCCTCTCTGCTGTGCCCAGCAGCAGTGGAGGGTTGCTCACTCATTTCAGTAGGCTTCAGCTCTTGTCCTGAATGTTCAGAAAGCAGCCACTTGACTGTAATTCTTTCACAGTAGATGCTATGAAGAAATTGAATCCACTCTTCATTATGAAATTCCCCCCTTATTCACAGTTCACTAGCTGAACAGAAGATGCAAGTCAGGATGCTTTCTGAAACAGTGGATTTCTGTTTTGATAAAGTTAATCATGCAGTACATGCCTTAAAAATACCCAAACCGGATATTTAAGAAGTGTGAATTTTTTATAGGATAATCAAACTAGGTTGGAGAATGCACACCTTGATGGAATCACACCTGAAAAGAGCTGTTGGATTTTTAAGACTGAAAATAGTGCTCTGCTATTGCCCAGGTATTGACAGAGCAGTTCTGCTCTTGGGGTGTTCCTTGTGCTCTTAATGATGTGCTGCTGGAGAGGCTGCTGATGTCCGTGGATGTCAGTATGGTTTTCCCACCTCCCATCAAACTGCACGTTGGACTTCTTCCCCAGGGTTTGTGAGAAATTACCTGTGTAGGGGTACCTGCTTTTCCATAATACACAGAAAACTTGACATCTGAAGACATTAGATGTCATCCCATTTGCTATAAATGCAGGTTAGAAGGGTGTTAGAGAAACATGCAGGGGATTAGGTGTTGGTTGAGCAAAGGCAGTTAGAAAGTTCCCTGTAAGAACACATACATGAAGGTGAGATATGTAAGAGACGGAAATCACCTTCTTCCAAATTAGCCCTGGAGGCTACCCAGCTTGATTCACTTGATGGGTGGTTCTGTTTTCAGTGGTAGATGTGACATTTTTATGTGTGCAGGAGAAGAGAATGGCTATTATAGGTAAAGATTATGTCATTTATTTAAAAACAGTAAAATGCAGATTTCCCCCCTCAGGTAATAATTGCAGTCCCTTGCAAAAGGCAAGCTGGAATCAACTCCCCACAGATGCGTGTAGATGATCGCGTGATTTATACATCTGAAGGCTGCTTTGTGGAACTACAATTGGAAAAAATCTACAGAAAAGCATATATGCGTTAAGTGCCAAAGCCTTCAGTCTGAAAGCAGCCTTTGGAAATACTTTTTTGAAAGACCATATTGACGGGCTGAGTTCTAAGCACAGTTACAGTGATTACACAGAATTATAGTCTCCTTTGGACTAAAATGCACGACTATTAGATGGATTTTTAGTCAGGTGTTACGCGAGTCTCACAGGATGACAACCAATATACTGGAGCAGTTAGGTTTTCTTTTCTATTATTAGTGGCAACTTTCTCCTGAATATTGAAAGAAGTGTGCATTTTCCACTGAAAACCTCATGGATAAAAGACATCAGATAGTAAGGGCTGGTGTGTCTGGAATAAGACATCCTGATAGCAGAGAAAAATGGGGTCACCTGATACCAACTGTTCATCTTTAAGGGGTTCTCCTACTACCCTTATGGTGTCATTGTCTCTCTTTTGCAACCACCTATATCTGTAGTTATATATCATTGCCTGCAAGGCTTACTCAATCTTTCTTAAAGCAGTTCTCCACTTTTTTCTTGGCTGCTCTGTAGAGCTCCTGCCACAATCAGACCTTCACACTCAGGTCCTTTCCTCACCTTGCCCCTGGTGTTGTATTTACAGCATTCTCAAGAACAGCCATGCGTTTCCGTGCTGTAGATGCTGACTGTGGCACTGATCATCATCGTTTCGGTGTCATGGTGTGCGGCTTTAACCTTTTGATGTACCCATCTGTTGTCTCTGCCTCACCTTATGCTTTGGGTGTGAAACCCTTGTCTGTCTGGGATCGCCGTTTGTACAGCACTTAGAGTACTCCATTCCTAATCCCAAACCAGAGCTTTTAGTTGTTGCTACAATACAAATGTATTGACAAGGTCAGGCCAGCTGTTATAAAAATTAAAGCTACCTTTGACTGTCTTCCTCTATGCCAGTGCCCTTCGTGTACAGAGAGAAACACTATTTCTGTGCCCTCAGTTGCCCTCCGTGTATCTCGGGTGCTTCAGCACTGTGGGCTTTTACCCACTTGTCTCTCCCATTTGGGCTATTCCCATAGTTTATTCCTGTTACCACATGTTGTGCAAAGATGTCTCCAAGCCAGGGAGTGTGGCTAAGATGTGGGGTGGTTCCTGCGCGGCTCGGGAGACTCCTTGGGTACCGCTTTGGGGTGCTTGTCCTAACTCTTCCACACCTTTGGGAAGCCCCATGGAGATGTTGTGGACAGGCCCAGCTGTGATGATGGATAGTCCTCCTGCCAGCAATCATGGGTAAAGGATTCCTTTCCCTTTGCGCATTTGTGAGTGCCTAGCAACTGTTTTCCCCTGGGTTTTGAAGAATACTTTGCAGGCTACCATAATTTAAAAGGTTAGGTGAAATAGCTGGTGTATTTAAAACTGATAGCATTGTCTCATGTAATTTCTTTATGCTTGTTAATGAGCCTTCATCTCCTTCTGTTCATATTAGGGGGGTTAAACCGTAGTAGAAGTTGAGATACATAGAAAGGCTTTGACAAAAGCCAGTCTTCCATGAAATAGAATCTCAACTTTAAGGAAAAAATGACCCACTAATAAATTACGTTCCAAAATCTGTCTTCAAATAATGCATGAAGTCTGATTTACATAAAAAACATGTCTTGGAGCCCTTAAGCTCTCGTTGTTCTGCGGCAAGCCAGGATCGCTTTCAGAAAGAAAAATGAGAAGTTACCCCACTTGCAATCTTAGCGTAGAAAACTGATCCTTTTCCTATGTCCCCCGTTCTGATGAAATGGTTTTCCTAAGCTTAGTCTATTGACAGACCAGTGCACAGGATGCTTGGGAATACTGGAGTCCAGATAGGCTGTATACATCCGTCCGGTACCGTAGAAAATCCCGTGCACCTTTTGATGTGTGTGGTCACTGGTAGGGACCACACGTGCAGGATGAGTTTGAGCCCTTGGAGAAAAGGAGACTTTTCCCCCCAGAGGAATATTGTAGGCAGCAGAAGTAAGTAATGATGCCAGCTAATGCCAATCGTGATTAGCGTTTGTAGAAGAACACCCGTTATGGGATTAATCACGCTTCTCCTGTTTGCTGTGAAGGACTCTGCCTGCCTTAAACCTGATGTGTTTTCACTCAGTTTGTGCCCCAGTTTGGGCACACAGGTTAACTCTGGGGCAGCTCATCAGGCCTCCTACGGGCAGAATAGTTGATATCTAGAAAAGTGTTGTTTTTGAGGATCTACGGGCAATTCTGCTGAAGAGCAGCCTAGTGCACATCATTACGGATGTGATGAAAGGTCGTTGTGTCCCGTTTTTGGAGGGGGTCTTGTTGGGCTTTGCCTTGAGCAATATTTCTCCCCATGGGCTCTGTAATGTGTAAATGGCACTGCCTCCCTCAAAGCTCTGCTCCTAGCCAGGTTTCCATCAAGTCCGTATTGGCTGATTAGGCTCATTCTTTAGAAAGTAGCAGTTATGGAAGTATTACACACTGGTAATGTATGTTAGTTACAGAAAAATAAAGAAATCAACAAAAAGAAATTATTTCCTTTATTTTTCTCCATGATTGTGCTTTCTGGGGGTAAGATGCTTTCAGAAAGAGGAAGGACAGCAGCTTAAGCTGGGAAATTTAGATGAAACCTCAAATGAATTAGTATTCAGTCTTAGTATCAGGGATTTTTTAATCCTTCCTTAGCCTAACATCTCCCCAATACAGTCTTACGAGAAAAGCAGACCAGGAAAAAAGGAGCTTATAACAGCAACTTACAGGTTTTCTTGAAGGTTAATTAATTGCAATTAATTGTGAAGTACTGTAGCAATGAAAAGTAGCTTTAAATTTGATAATGAAAACCAAAAAAGAAAAAACAGAAAGAAACAAGGAAAAACCCATATGGAACAATCCTGAGCTTGCAGATGTGCTTTTTTCCTCCCCTCTCAGCAGGTACAGTTTGCAAACCTAACTCAGACAATTTACAAATATAATTACAGCGGAGAATTAATTTAGGGGCTGTGCGGCGTGGTGGAAAGAACAAAATGTTTTCATTAGGAAAGTTGAGACCGGCAGTTCTGTGAAGGACTTGGTGAGCCAAGACCGTACCCGTGCGCTTTACAAAAAAGGGTATTTTTAGAGAACTCTGCCCCCTGAATTTTGGTCATTTCTATTTAGATTAAAATTGATATTGAATCACTATTAAAAAGAATGGAAGGCCCTTTTTTTGCCTTCAGCTGCTTTAGGGGAAGAATCTTCTCGGAAAATGAGCTGGCTGGCATGGGTGGTTCCCCAGAATGGTGTGCGTCGGGGAGTACAGAAACAGGATTGGGATAGTGACTGAGAGGGACTGGGGTCACTGCTTCCACCTTCTCCTTCTCTTTCCAGTTCAATGCTCTGAAGACTGTTGTTTATTAGCATTGAAGTAGAGCCAAGAAGCTCCAACCAAAACTGTTGTGGGCAAACGTTAGGAGACGGTTTCTAACCCAGACAGCTCACCAGCATCCAAGGTGGGGATGGATACCGTAGAAGACGAAGTGATTTGTTCAAGGCCAAAGGCAGTGGCAGAATGAAAAACAAGCCCCGAACCCACTCCCTTCGTATTGGTCTATTCTCTCTCTCTCTGCCTCTTGCCTACCATGATCGCAGCGTCTGGGCAGGTGGTTCAGCTGAAAGCCCTTACCAGGTACCTTGAAAACGTGTGGCCGGGAGTGCCGCGTCACTGTCCCACCGCTGGGGATGCTGCGGAGCCCGCGGTGAGCATGGTCTGGTGCTGATGAGTCGGAGGAATTCACGGCACAGCCTCTCCGCTTACCTTGACCTAAAACAGGAGTCTCACCATGGAGAGGAATTCATTTCACTTGCTTTCTCATCTGTTGAACTAATAGGGTCAGATCAGTGGGGAAAGCAAAAATTACTTCCAAGTTTCCCAACTCCCTGAGAAGGCTGCTCTCTGTGTATGATGTGGTTACAGCTCCCAAACTGATGTATTTATTTTACAGCCGTAGCTCTGAGTGCACAGAGCAGGGTTACACAACAAAGAAGTTTACAGAAAGAGATACTTACCTAGAAAACCTAAAGCTAAGATAACAGGGTGCAGGTACACTCGGAGATGTGTGAGATCTAGCTGGTAATGTTTGCTCATAACAGACTCATCCTGTCATAATAACGGATCCCTTGAGCCATCTCAAAGTCTTATTTCAAAATTTATTATACTATTTAGCATATACAAGGTTAAGAAAATCAGCACCACAGCCAGATGGCTGGGGAATTGTATCATCCTGTTGCTCTCTTCCCTACTGCCAATAAATTTGGTGGCCAAGGCAGGGCAGCAGATGCCAGATGCTGCCAACGGGGCCAGCTGTGGGCGTGAGCGCCTGGAGCTCCTGCGTTCTGCTGCGGTCCCCGAGGACTGCCTTTGGGCTTTGGCTGGGTAATCTCAATCACATTCGAAGTTACTGCTGCAAGAGGAGAGCGAAACAGGGATGGGATCACAGGAGTCGGCACTTTATCCACCCGTTAGAGAGGAGAAATATTACCAGTGCCATGAAGTTGTTACGAACTGAATTAGATAAAGAAGAAAAGTCATATTCAATTAAATCTTGCCCTTTTTCTCTTCTAGACAATGTGACACTGAGGCTATGCTTCACAGTTTATAGATTTGTATAGAAATTGGTGCGAATAGTTCAATTTTGTGTAATAATCGTGCTAGTAACATTGAAAATGAAGAATCTGAGTAGAGGGAGGAGGAGACGATACTTTTGTAAATAGTTAGTATCCAGAGGAGGTAGATGGGGTAAAATCATATTTAGAGATTAAACTGGCAGCAAAGAACCTCTGCAATCTAATTCCAGCTCCGACCTGGAGTTTCTGTCCCTCATGAGATGTCACTAAAGCTCTCCGGGTTTGGTTATATTTTTTTTTTTTTTCTAATCTTTTACATGAAGATAATACCTTGCTATCTCACTGGGACTTTGTGACAATTCATGTCTGTATAACGCTTTGAAGCAGAGCTTGTACAGTGCTAAGTATTATTAAGATGAGATGAGGAGAATCTCTTATCTCAAACATCAAGTTCTTCAGGGATGGGGAAGGAGGCAGTGATCTATTATCCATAATACTTCTCTTCAGACTAAGTTTGATCAGCCTTAGTGTGATTCAACAAAACCCTGTTCAACTGTGGACAAATGGACATCTCTATTATAAGTGATGAAATGGAAAGCTGTATAAAGGGAGAAATCGCCTGACTGTCTTTGATCATAATCTGTCTGTGCCTCAAAGGAGAACATAATAAGACAAACATATTTGCAGGAGAAAGCCAAAAATAACTCGTACTGTTGTTCTGCCTGCATAAAGCCATCAGGAACGTGCAAAGACAGTTGTTGTTGTTGTTGTCAGTGTTGTGCGGTGTTGCCGTGCCAGTTAAGAGGCTGCCAAGTAGCTCACTATGGGGGTTGTATTCCGGTGATGTGATCCCTCTTTGCGAAATTTGTAAAGCACTTAAGCATCTTTCAGAAAGGAAATGAAGAACTATGATAAACTGTCATTTGATAATGATAAACACCTGCTAGACGGTCTCTGGGTTAATTTAAAAAAATAAAGTCATGTTTTCAGACAAAAGCTTATTGCAGAGAAAAAGACGGGACAGAAGCAGCTATGGGGGCAGATGGCAGCAGGATGGATGTAGATAAGTTTTAAGCAGTAGCATAGATTCTCATCAAGTCTTTGAGGAGGAACAGGAGGGAGTAATTTTGTATGTAAAAATGCTCTTATCTGTCAATAACCATGTTACGAAGCAGCCCAGAGACACACTTTAACATTTGGAGGGTATGCTTTGCTCTTTCAGCAATTTGAGCTTTCTGGACATTATTTCAAGGTCACACATCGCTGTCGCTCCTATTGTCAATCAAATAAGCAGCATCTCGCTCACTCCTCCTCACTTTTTCTGCCTGACACTCCATTCTGCATCCCCGTGCACAGGGTCAGCCTTTGCAGCTTTAATGCCTTTTACTTAAAGGATGCGGTGGTTCAAAAAAATAAATAAGACTTTGAATTCTTCTGATTTGCAAATCTTTGAGTATTATGCATTCCTTTTTAGAAAGAGTTTCCTTTAAGTAAAAGACTGGGGAATACATGCAGATTCCTAAACTAGCTGTTATTCGTTTGTTTTCCTTGTGGATCTGCAGCACCTTTCTGTGAGACATCACACTTGATGAATATTGACACGGAAATAATGACTGCCCATTGCTACAGTGCCACTTGGGTTATCTGTTGGAGCCAATGCCTTCATTACTTAATAAAAATAAACTAATAAAATCTATTATATCCACTTGCAAAGTGACCTATAAATTGTACCATAAATTCTTATCTTAAATAATCATGTACTTCAAAGAATGAGTGTGCTGATTGGAATAGAGTTTTCAGAGTATTTGTACTCCCCAAAGGACATATTTCAACCAATTTTCATTAATAATTAATCATGACATACTGGTTCTAGGAGGTTAACGGGAGCATAACAAGCATAACACTCCCAGAATTACAAGCTTTGGGTGAACACGACATGATATGTTGGCATCATTTGCCGCTTTTATGTGCGGTGGCCACTACTTGGGGTGGGGATGAATAATGGACAAGTGTTTGTTCTCGGTCCTTTCCTGCTGTGTGCCTCTTTCTTCTCAAAGACATTCTTCCATGTCACTAACAATGGACTCATGTACGTGTTTGCTTGTGAATCTCTGCTTTACATATAGAAATATACATATATAGGAAATATATATGGGAAATACTAGTAGGAATATCTTTATTTGAGTTTTTACCTTTAAAGGTTTCATCTACTTTCTTCAGAACCATCCATCTCTGTGAGAGATGGCATTTTTATATTTCCTACCGGTGTAGTTTTCCAGGACTGTCCTAATTGCGTGCGTCAGGTTTTGCTGTGCAGCCTGCGAGCCCCTCCATGCTCACTGCGTAATCCTTTCAGGATAGCTAGGATGCTCCTTGTTATTGATGTATTGTGTTTTCAATGTGCACTTTGGAAATTTCAACATACTAGAAGGTAAAATTGCATACTGTAGAAGCTCTTAAAAGTCAGATTTTGCCAACCACAGACCTGTCAAAGGCAAGTATATAAGGCTAATGAAGGAAGAGTAATGGTATCTCGAATCTCACAGTGCTTTACATTAATTGCTCACGAATGCTGACTGCTGGCAGCCGTTCCACAGTCAAAGCATAATGGACTTGAGAGGCCAAACTTGCATTCCTGCAAAGTAGCAATTTTTTATAATGCAGTCAAAATAATTGCAGAGGACATCTAAGTGCCTCTGCCCACCCAGCATGGTTTGGGAGGGCTGGAGAAGAGCAGCCTTCATCCGAGGGCAGGAGGGGAGGAGCAGGGAAGGCATAGCAGATACTCTGCAGGTGTCCTCTGGTGGTCCTGAAAACCAGCAACGGGCTTCTTGCAGCTGGAGAAGTGACTGGTTCTGTGCGGGGTCAAAGGCTTCGTTTTCTCCTAGTCCTCACCTCACAGTGGGTGTTTTTCAGACCCGTGCAAGAGCATAACGACACCATGCCAGGCGTCTTTCGCATTTGGTACCTGCCAGTCATTAACACCTATGCGTGCAGGTTTTCAGAGTGTGAATTCCCGTGTCGGCACTTGGTAGGGTGAAAAAGCATTAAATTCATGGGAAGGTTTTAGTATTTGAAATCCCAAGCTGCCAGAGTTCAGGTGAAGGAGAAGAAGATAGACTGGTGTTTTTTACCAGACGGATAGACTAAGGAAAAGCAGGTCCAGCTGTTAGAGTACTGGCTTGCTATTTGAGACTTCAAACTGAGCATTCATGCCTACTTTCATACAATGACTTAATATAGTTCCAATGGGTAAAACACATTTTTGGAGGGGGAAGAGGGTTCATATTAAGAACAGTTTTATTCCATTAAAATTAAAGCCTGTGTTACATTTATACAAACACAAGATCATGCAAACGATGCATTTTAAAATCTAAAAAACAATGAACAACAAATGCTTTTGATTTAATAGTACTAATAAAATAATTGTACAAAATGTAAATACAACTTACCTAGCATGTTATGTACACTTAAATTAGCTCTTACCACATTTTCAGATACACTTTGCAGAGATGCACAATACAGAAGAAGGTCCAATATCCCAGCCCTTCTGTTGGCTATTAAAGTAATTTGTCTCAATTTACCAGCGTAGTCATAGATGATACCCGCACAAAATATATTAGTTCAAAAACCAGAGCAGACGAATGAAGTTAAAATTCTAGACTTCAGCTTCTCAAAATATATTGTCTGTCTTTTTCAGAAGAAAAAGTAAAAGATATATTAAAGACAAGGAAACATTGGTTATATACTCTGAGAGATTAAAAAATGTTGGGAGACAAGGAGGGAAAACAGCATGCCTAGCACACGGAGTCTGCGAGAGCAGCAGTTTGGCTTTATTTGCTGCCTCTTTGTAAGATAGTTTCCAAATTTTCAACAGTCTTCATTAAACTGAGGTAGTTTATCTTTCTTTGTACGTCATGGCCTACTTTTACTCTTTCTTGTACCCTGAAATGTATGTTCTCCTACCTATACAAACAAAGTGAATATGCAGAAATGGAAAGGATAGGATGGGACATTATAGCGCGTCTCTTTTGCCTTCTTGACTTTTTCCCAGCTCAGAATGGTTTAATGTTTTGTCTGTAGAGGCATGTTTGCAGGTTTTTTTTTGCATGTGAAACCTCAGGATTTTTCAAGAGCTGCCAATGGACAAGTTAAAAATAAAACAGCAGCCATTAAGACTTTGGGGAGTACTCTGTTTATGAAACATGTTTCCAGCATTTGCCTTAATTCACTGGGAAGCATTAGAACATTGCAAGTGTGTGTGTTCCAAAAAGCTGGTATTTACTTGTAGCCCTGTGCTGTGGAAATGATAATGAATGAGCAATCATAGCTCCTAATTAAAAGACATGGGGAAAAGTATCAGGGACAATCAGGTTTTAAGAAACAAAACTCCATTTTCTTGCACATGTCATTAGCAATGGAAAATAAAGGAGCATTTCATAATTACAATAGATTACATTAAAACCTTGCTTCTCCCTTAGGTGTCAGCTCCCCATAACTGGGTGGGTTAGTTACTGAAGTGAGTCGCCGTGTTTTTGGGGTGCTAGCATCAGGGGGCTGGGGTGGCCACCACAGACCCACTGTGAGTTGTTGTGTCCCCTGCACAGCTCAGTGAAAGTTTCCCAGTTTGACAGGCGACTTGTTTGGCTGAAGCTGATCCCCCTTTGACAAATGTCCTCTGCTGCCAAATTGCTCTTGTGCAATGCGAGCGTTTAATAACACTACGCCAAGACTTTGGGAAGATGTACAGGCTTGGAGGGCGCGTCTGCAGCATTGCTCGTGGCAGGCTTTCACCCATAAAAAACACTTGGTTGACATTGGAAGAGATGTCCATGTTAATCAGCTCGTGCTCATCTTTATGAACAAGCTTGACATAGCTGTGAGCTCAAGGTTCAAGGCATGGTTTCAATCAAAATACAGACCACGGTCATTTTTGTGGCCAGATCTGCACCCTGTGCTGTGACAGAGGAGCTGTCTCTACCGGTGGCATGGAGCATTCATAAAAGACCTTAAAAGCATCCTGCAGACAAGGCAGACTGAATTGTGGCTCCTGCAGAAATAGCCAAAAGATGGATCGAGACAGTCTTGTGCTTTTCACCGTGCCCTGTGTACCCCAACGATTGCCCTTAAACAAGCTGGGTGGGCCCCCAGGCTTACCTGAAAGTTACATCTCCCCATAAATAACAGAATCCTGTAACAATAATTATTTTTTTAAACATTGGAGATTTTCTTTTTCCTGCAAAAACACTTCAAGGTTTTCTTAAAATTTGCTAAAAAATATATGTAAAGTTATTTTTACTTATACTAACAGTAAATCAGCTCATACTCAAATTAACTTTGAAAAGATCTGAGCATTCCTGGAATGTTTCATGTTATTTTACCTAAAATATGTACATGAAACCAAGAACAAATATTCCTTCCTTTTGTGTTTAGAGAGAAACCAGGTAGGTTTCCACATTAGGCAGCAAAAATTACAGCTTTAGCAGAGCGATGGAGATAAGCTCATTCAACCCAACTGAAACGTTGTCATTTTCAATAACTTTTCGTATTCTGCATGAAGAAAATTATGTTGAAGTCTCAAAAAATTAAGCGAAATTATAGTTGCATAATGAAGCTAAGCTCTTTATGGCTGGTAATAGAGGAGCAAGAATTTAGAGTTTAGTAAATTCACAGTGGCTCGGAAATGTTATGACAGAAAGAGGGCAATGCAGATACAATAACAGAAGAACTTTCCATCCCATGGCTTCATGCTTCCTGTGAGCAGATTGCAAGTTCTAGCACAATCTGTAGCAGAAAACATATCTATTTTTCATTTTGCAATTATCAGGAAGATCAGCGGTTCCTATTTTTGTAGATTTTGCTGAGGGAATTTGGCTAAGTTGTTCAGAAGCTAATCTCTTACGTGTTTTTATAAATCGCCTGCACATACATGTACCTAGTCGTGGCAGCCCGTTGCTCAGTGAGCAGCCTCATGCAGATTCACAGTGACAGGAGGACCTTCCCCACCAAGAAAGACCAGCAAAGTGTAGCTCAAAGCGTTTCCATGGCTCACGCCAAGTTCCTTTGCAAGTCCTGGACTCCTCTCCGCCTCTGCCATCTAACTCACCTGCCTCCCGCGCGTGCTGCAGCCTAATCCAGCCACAGGCTGAACAACTGTGCAGCGAGACTCATACAGTCATTTCATCCCTTCTGGTTCAAAATTGGGCTGGAAGGCATAAATAAAGAGAATAACGTTCACGGAGCTATTCTGAACAGCAGGATATATGTAAGTTTGATTCTGGCAAAGAGTCGTGGACTGTGAGCTACAATTTGCCGTGTTCATTTATTTGTTTCGATTTGCTTATGTATAATCTTGTCAAAGTGATTTTCCCCCCCTGTAAGTCTGTTGTATGAATGGGAGCTTCAAAGTCAACGGTACAGAAAGTCAAACATGCCTTGGTGTACACCAAGTCATCTATAAGCAGCAGTTCTTTCACACATAGAGGAGAAAATGAAAACGAGTGAAAACATCCTTCGAAGGTGGTGTTTCTTCTGCATCAAAATGATGGCTGCATGATGCAAGGGATGATTTCTGAGATACATTCAAGCGAGAGCTCTGATACCGAACGTACACGGGCTACGGTGATTTTAACACTGCAAGTGCGAGGGAAGCCATGTACTTGGATTGTTCTGTGGTTTTTTAAATTAAGGATTCATTAGATTAATGAGGAAAACAGATGCATGGGAGAAGGTGTCCTGTAATGAATGTAGAAGGCTCTGTTATACATAACTTAGCAAAGCGTTTGAAATGCTCTTTGGCTTTCCCTTTGTGGATGCTCAGCTGCTTAATGTCGGGTATTTTTATCCTCCCAAAACAAAGCGAGCTCTTCTGTAGTGCCTATTGCCTTGGTGTTTAAGAGACATGCAGCGTGACAGAAGGTTTTGTATGTCTTACTTTGTAAGTAAGATGAACTGTGATTATCACAACTTGGGGACCGCTCTGATTTGCATTGAGTACCATCAGTCCCCACTGCTTCTGCTGAGCGGGCACCAGCCGCTCCATCCATCCCCATCCTTTTTTCTGCAAGCTCTATAGAGATCAGACAGCAGCTCCCGTATCCTCCCTCCGAGCAGAGAGAACAATGGGTTGCCATAAGCACAAAGAGCACAGATGGTTTACTTTTTAACATCTCGAGAACTTTTATTTTTAATTTCATTTGGGCTAATGACAGAGAAGACAATTAACCTTTCATCATGAGTAGAGTTTCCCTAATCTGAAATCCCCGGGGTGCCAATGTGACTTCAGGACAGCGAATGCCAATGTGCAAAATACCTGATCTGCCTGGCACTGCTCTTCTTGTGAACTACCAGGATGGGGTTTTCATGGCTACAAAGTCCAGCGCGGTGGTAAAACAGAGGCGAGCATTTCTAGCCCCTAACGTTTTCAGTCCTGGAGAGCAGATTCTGATTTTATCTTATGGAAATAAATGCAATAAAAGCTTTCTAACTGGAGTTCTATAGACTTGCAAAGAGTTTTTATCCCTAAAAAATAAAGTTTGGAACAAGTAGGAAGAGGAAATTTGCTTCACCTCTTTCGGGCCAAAATGCATGCATATATGTGCTGAATGCAATTGCAGTATTTTTTCATGTGCCCAGGCCTCTGGATGGACGTAAGTTGTGGGAAAGTGGCGGGGGTTGGATTATGGCAAGGTGCAGAGCATCTGTATGCCGCCTCCAGTAAGCGGGTGATACCACCTCCAGTTATGTATCACCCATCCCTGGACCAAAATACTGAAGTGCAGCATTGTTGATAGTCATTTCTCTTTTCGTTCTTTCTTTGTGCAGGTTCAAACAGTATTTACTGCTTCTCTAAAACAAGGTGCTTGTAGGAAACCTAAACCTCTGCTATGTTTTCTGCAGAGCATAAAACAATATCAGGAACAAACTTCTTCAACATTACCTGCCTGAAAGCCTGGAAACAAGTCGGCCCCGGGGCTAGCGATACAATCTCTCACCGTTCCTCCTGCATGAAAACGTCTCTGTATCTATTCCTTCTGACTGGTCTGTGGCGGAGCTGCTCCCGAGGATTGCTTTTTCAGGTTAATTTTCGGCTCATGTCAGCTGGCGGCTTCATAAGAAACAGCATAGGCATTCAGGGAACGAGGACTTAACCCTAAACAGGCAGGTAACCAGACAGAGAAAAAGAGAAGACAGCAGGAGATGATATTCCTCACACAAAGCGTTCAATCACGCTATGTTTGACAGTTGTTTTCCTAATCCGCCCTGTCCCAGAGCCAGTGCCTCGTGTCCTGGCACGTGGGACCCATGGAGCCCTCTTCTCCCGCCCCTGCTGCAGGGCGGCTGTGGTACCAACCTCTCTGTTGCCCATCAAAACTAAGCGATATTTAAGCACATCAAAGAGGAAAACTGGAAATGCTGTTATAAATATGAATGCCAAATATGACAAGATATTGAAGAAATACATTACTAGTGGAAGGCTGCGCAGCCCTGCGTGACGCAGATAAGAACTGGTACTAGCGCCGAGCCCAACTCGGAGCTTGTGTCTTGTGAAAAAGTTTTGTCTAATGGGGAAAAAAGCTGAAGCAATCAGTGCTGCAAAGTGCTGACTGGAAGAATAAACATTAAAGAGATAAAGCAGACCAGAAGGCAAAAGCAATCAGATTTGTAAAAGAGAGAAGATTCTGATTTTATCTTATGGAAATAAATGCAATAAAAGCTTTCTAACTGGAGTTATATAGAGTTGCAAATTTTTTTATGCAATAGGAGAAAAATTGATGCCGGTGGTTGTTTTAATATTTTATGGAAATGCTTCACCAAATAAATTGAAGTGTTTTTTATTTGCAAACAGAAGGTAAATGGGAGAACTGAAGCCTTTTGCTAAATATATTTTTTCTATTAGACGACTTCACCCTATGGTTGGGTAGCTCTTGCAAATAGGTTTCAGATACCATTTAAACATCAGGAGCCAGGCCATCTCTGAACGTCCAGGACTGAAAGTGTTAGGAGCTAGAAATGCTCGCCTCCGTTCTACCGCAGCGCTGGACTTTGTAGCCACGAAAACTCTATACCAGCAGTTCACAAGAAGAGCGGTGCCGGACAGATCAGGTATTTTGCACGTTGGCATTCGTTGTCCTGAAGTCACGTTGGCACCCCAGGGATTTCAGAGCTTCTCTGAGCACGCTGAGCGTTGACCATCAATCTGAAATGGCCAGCATTCAGACCCTGTCTTGATGTTGCTAATGTGAAGCCTGTAGTATAATAAAACAGTCGGTGAAACTGCAGCACATACAGACGTACACAGCTTTTCCTTTGAGAAGTAAGGGAGCCAACACAATGCATTAAAGCAGTCATTTCCTTTTATCTGATAGGGGGAAAAAAAAAATAACCCAACTAAAAATAGTCAGGGCATTTTGCCCTATGATCTCTCTTCATCCTATGGATCAATATGTCCTGAGCTTGCATCCCATACATAAATAACTTTCATGGGTGAGATGACCTTGCTATGGAATAGATGGATCTTTAATCAACAGACTCGTGGTACAGTAGTGTGGGTAGGGTGGAGGCTAACATAGTTTATAAATAACTGAATTCAATTAAATTCAAACCAAGATAAATCAGAAAATATTCCTCGAAAACCTCAAAACTTATCAGCCATGGAGGCGTCTTAGTGCCATGGGAAAACCTTGTTGATAGTAGCAGCACGTTAACCAAAACCTGGCAGTTCTTCTGTTCAGTGGCTATTGGGTTTTAGGGGGTGGGGGCATAAAAATACACCTTCCTTTCCTAATTTACCTCTGACAGGTGGAAACTGGAGGGGCAGGATGGGCAGGAAACCAGAGGGGCACAAAGGGCAGGGAGGGTGATGAAATAGGAAACTTAGGGCTGGCTGTTAAACGAGTCATCAGGCTTTGTTATTTTAATGTGCAAGGAAGGTTTGATTTGCACAGTTTTTATCCCTAAAATTAGCCAAAATTGATGACATCTCTCCCATTTTGGAAAGTTGTGGTTCTTTCGGCAGTAAAGTGCTGGGCATGGTGTCCCTGATGAGTCATCAGAAGAACATTGAGTGTTAGCTGCATGATTTTGTACTTTGGTCATTTGGTCATATGGTCACGGGAGAATTGTGTTTATTTTTAAAGTTAAGAAAGAATTGTGTTATTTATTTTGAGATTTTGTTATTAAATGCAGGCTAGCCTCTAAATAAACAGAAAGGATAACCATTAATTGATTTTATTTATGTTCTTTCCTTGTCATTTTTCTTTCTTTATAATTAGGAAATAATTTTCTTCAGTAACATAAATCAAGAATTCATAGGAACTATAAAGTTCTGTGTTTAAGAAACACAGAGAGCAGACAGGACTGGCGTGCTTGTGCGTGTGTGCAACGAGGGAGGGTAGACATGGGGTACCCACAGGAAAAAAACACTATGCATTTTTCCTTCCTCTCTGCAAGACTCCACCAAGTTAATGCAGCCAGCAGCGAGGCAAGTAAAAAGCATTTGGAGTGGGGAAAACCTGAGTGTAATAAATAGAAAAACTCTGCAGCAAGTAATGTCAGACATGTTCAGTTCTAAATTATATCTGGCGTATGCTTCTTTTGTGAGAAAATACAAGTGGTTGAAAAGGGATGATATAGTTCACACATTCAGAAAGCACCAAAGTATGCTACAGAAATGGGCCGAGAGTCCGCAGTTACATTGGTACTCCAGCATTCAGCACTGCGTTGAATTTTTATGATTTCCATGCTGTTGGTGAGTCACAGACTCCTTGCGATTCACGGGGCGTTGAGTCAGCCTGCCTGGGGAAAGAGGGACCGATAATTAACCCAGGCCATTAGGACAGCCAAATTCAGTCCAGTCTGACGGGTGTTCTGTCACACTTGATTTATTTAATTTCTGCCTTGATTAATATCAACTTTTATTAAAACTTCAATTTACAATTTTCATATCAGTTTTAAGCAAAGTTCAAGTAAAAGATGTAAAGAATTAGAATTAGGTGAAATTCTTCGTGTCCTGATTTGGTTTCTGCTGACAGGAGAGTTGCAGAGGAGGGGAAACATCCATGGAAGTACAGAATGCAAATTGCTCAGCATGCAGCGAGCCCTGACACAGGCTGGGTGTTAATTTATTTAAAGCTCATGATATTGTAATGAATTCAGGGTTTGCTTGGCTTTGAGGGAGAAATTGTGCATATATCGGGTAGCAGTAGGATATAACGTTCAACCCCTTAGTCTGGCCTCTGCTATTGTGGATAAAGCCCATGCTGCTTCCTCCTTCACCCTTTGAAAGCGGCGGCATGGCTCCTGGGGGGTAGGATCAAATCCTTGTAAAACTGTGCCCTGAAAGGAAGGAAGGAAGGAAAGAAGTCCATTACGTAGGTGAAACAACATCTTTTCAATATGGGGCATACCATGTCATTTCGTTCAGGTGAATCGCAAACTCGGCTGAGGAAAGGCTGAGCCATTTAAATTTTATAGCCATATAAATTATAGATAGAAATCACTTCTGGAATAAGGTGAATTACAATTGCCGTGTTCAAACCGACCATTCAAATGGCAGCTGATGGTTAAGTTTTGCGAGATGGTGATCACTGGTAATAGTCGCTGGTAATAATTTTATTTAAATTTCAGCAGTGTCCAGAGACTTCAGTTGAGCTCAGAGCCACCATGGAAGTCTTTGCACAAACACTTCACAGCATTTTAGAGCAGGAGATAAGAATTGTTATTATTCTCATTTTAAAGATTTAAAGACATCGAGCAATTTGGGAAACGGCTCCTGGGAAGTCTAAGGCAGAGCATTGCACTGCTGTTAGTAAGCAAAGAAATCCAGTCAATACTTTGTTGGCTGCAATTTTACTACTGTGCTTTCTTAAGCCATGCCTTTTCTGCCTTTACTTTTTGGAAATATTTGGTGTTACAGTTCAACTAATGAAAAACTTCTATTTAAGTCCTTTGACAATTTTTTTCTCGTGGTTGCAAAGTTCGATATATATTAGCCCATAACCCCTGTTCAAAGACAACTTTCTCTTACTTAATATGCCTGTATTACGGCTTTTGTTCTAGTGTTATCTTTGAGTTCGGTACATAAATTTTGAAGTTTTCCACCCCAAGTCCATATAAGCAGAACAGGAGAATAATAAATATAACATTAAATTATGCATGGCCCAATAGCATGTTAACCACTTTCATGTTCAGGAAGTAAAAGGGAGAAAAGCAATTTGTGTCTAAACAAGGGCAGCGTTTGTACGTTGTGGAGGTCACTGGAACACATTGTACTCATTAGATACACAGCAACCTCGGTAAGAAGTTGAATCCTAGATAAGCACAAGCAAACCTCTAATGGCTAGTCTGTGAATATATCATCTGATTTGTAAAATGTAAATGTTTCATGAGTAATAGGGTTTTAAAGCTGATTTTGATTAATGAAATGCAATCTATTTATTCCTTCAGCAGTCAGCCTACAAGCATCTAACCAACTAATTAGTCTGTTTAGGTAAAGGATTAAATCTGCCTTTTGTTTAAAAATAGGAAAAAGAAAAACAGACCTGCTCTGGAAGGTAGGTGCAGTAAGGAAAAAACTTCACTGGTGTGAATGACCTAATTAGAAAAAGAAAATAATTATATAAAACTTTGCAAGGCTTTGTAGTTCTAAACATAACGACTATTTCAATCTCAGAAGTGAAATTATTAATGGTAAAGATGGGGGAAACAAAAATCACATCTTTATATTTTGCAGACTTTTGCAGATTAGGGAAAAGATGGTTTTGTGAAATCAGGTGAGGTCACGAATCTTTCAGTCAGTTTAGTGGTCATTAAGGTGGACAAGTTCAGAAAGTCTAAGGACTCTTTTCTCATTTAGTCTTTTAATTTGCATCCGTGCCTCAGGTGCCGTAGTGCGATCGGTTACGAGCGTTGCACACTGTGGTGTTTGTGAACTGGATTTCTTAGATGATGCGCTGGAGAAGACGCTTCCAACTAGAACTTGCTGAAAGCCATTGACACAGATGTTATCTATGTGGTACCACTGGTCTTGATGTTCGTGATATTCTCAATGGGAAGCATTAAAATGGATTTGGCAGATTTTGTATGTACCAGTTTTACCATTCTGCGTAGTTTTGTTTTATCTTGGCTATCCCATTAAAACAAGAAGTCTAGTTCCAAACACGTTCAGTTCGAGCATAGTGCTCTCACAGGGATACAGTGACAAGACTGAAAACTGCAGGTGATTAACACCAATGCCTGAATCAACCACCTACCCTGGGCTTATATTGTGTACGTGCCCCGATTAATAAAAAAATGGTCTGAGGAAGAAGGGTAACACCATACCTTCATCCTGTACCGCTGTCCATCAGATGTGGCAATTGGAGAGCAAAGGCACTTCAAAAGGCAGCGAGATGATACCTCCGCAGGGTAAAGAGAAGGGAGAGTGGCAGAAGCAGTCTGGAGAAGAATGGAGGATCATCTCATTCCCAAGAACTCCTTAGTTTTCTGAAGCAACAGACTGGTTGGGCTGTTCCATTGCAATTCATGGCGATGTCCTCTCAACCAGAGCTTGTAATGGAGCCTGAGATTAGGTGAGGCCAGATACATGCATATTGGTGTTAATAAGATCATTCCCCAACACTCAAACGATGTTGGAGCTGTTAAAACACTTCAGAAAGGTTGCATTTCATCTCATACATGTTTAGCCACTGATGATAAGTAATCATTCGCCTGCTTCACCGAACTATAGGTCTTTTTGCATAATTATTCTTTTACATTTACGGTTACTTACTACACTGACTGCTACTAGGGAGAGATGGTAATTTTCACAAGACACGATCTGGTGTGATAGCAATATTTTACTAAACCTCAATGAAATTGTGCCTTCTCGACTAACTAAAATCTTGTTTGGGTACAGCTTGAACAAATGTAAAAGCTCTGGTTTGTCTTTAGTCTGGTAAGTTTGTCTGTCTGAGTGTCGGCTCCACTGCTGCAGAAGGAAGGTTCCGCCCTTCCATCACTGGTAGAGACTTCGTCTGTTGAGAAGTTTCCCTGACTCCATTTCACATCATCTTAAAACTCATCTGATTTTTTTTGTAACAGAGTATCTGTTGTCTTTGTTAGTATTCCCTTTCTTTCAGCTATATTTCAGATACATCTCTATTCCTCTACCCTCCCATTTCCCATTAGTTCTCACAATAACATGCGTTGATTGTTCTTTACTGGTAGTGCCAAGATCACCCTGGCAGTACATCAACTATTTCCCTTAGGAAATGCATTACTTCTTCCAGGAAGAGAGGAAAGTAGGAAAAAAATACTATATTTCCATTATATTTCTAAAACAATATAAATTATCTGCTTCAGTACATGTGTAGACAGTACAGCAGAACAGTCACAGTCAAACTTGTTTTCTCTTGTTTCAGACATTTTCCGTTATTGCACATCTTGATCATTTCTTTAAGTGAAGAAACTTCTGCAAAAAACGTCCCACAAAATCCCTCTATTTCCCCATTTTGTGCAATCAGAAAGATTTGATGCATAAACACCATTTCATCCTGGAACTGTACTAATCCACATATTATTAATTTAAGTGTTTCCTCAATCCTACTTAGGATGACTTCGGTAAAGATCCTCTGGCTGTTGTTCAACATGCTTATCCTGCTAATATTTTCATGATTATCCCATTCTCTCTCTTTTGGATGAGAATTAGGATATATTCTTCCACTACTCTAGAACCTTCTCACCCTTTCAAATATCCCAGGGGGATCTTTCATAATTCAGTTACTGTTTCTCCGCAGCTCTGGCTGTGAAAGCTCAGGCAAAGCTGCTTAGGAAATAAGCGAGCTCAATTTAGAAAAAAATTGCTGGGTTCACCAGGCTTTTATGTTTGACATATCAGTATCACGTGTCATTTTACTGGGGTCTCCACTTCCTTCGCTTCCTCATAGCGTCTGCATCAGCAAAAATGGGTTGTCAACCGAAAAGTGACATAAGCTATGTATTTTGCCCTTTGTTTTCTATCGATATATTTGTGAAGTCTTTTAGCGCGTTTCTGTTTTATTTCCTGCAAGATGCTTTTACCACTTACCCTGTTTAATACCCTCTGAGCATTCAGAACACAGCAACTTTACGTCAGAAAAGGTTTGTAACTAAGTCCAAGAAGTGAAATGTTGCCATCTTTCCACAGCGGAGGGGCAAATCCTCAGACTGGGACAATGCCTGGAAGTCATTAGTGGGGATGGAAGTGGGAAAACTGCTGCTTTTATTCCAAGTGTTCTGGAACAATGATATTATGAAGCTTCTGACCATTGCCCCAACAACCTACAGCCTTTTGGCACTCTTTTTAAGTTCAAACAGTGCAACTGATGCAGCCCATAGAAGCAGTATCCTCCTCTGCAGATGCAGAGGTAAAGGAATCCCAAGAATATCCATGGAAACACAGAACAATTAAGGTCCGTATGAAAATTGGATCCTAGCCAGCGCGCCTCAGTTGGTGGAGAGCCCATCTAAAACTTAGGGATGAAAAACCACTAAAAGGCCGTAGTTAATTCATGTTGCTGGTTCATCACTAAAATTGCTAAACACATTCGTCATCAGGATACATTTATTTTAAAAAATGGACAAACGCTTTTTGCTGCGATGCCGTTAGACCATTTACAAAAGTCAAAATGGTTGTACAGTCTGTTAATGTGTTACTGGAATAAAATCATGCTGCACATTTAGCGCTGGATTATGTGGAGAGCAGCCAATACTTGTAGCATTGATTACAAGGTCTATGCCTAAGTAGTTCTCTTCCTGATTTATGAGCAATGCATTATCATTCATTGAGTGACAGAGTAAGCTACTAGATTTGTTAATTGGACAGTAAACCACACTTTCATTCCCATGTTGCAGCGTTTTTCATTAAAAAAGAGACATATCTAACATTTAATGAAATGCTTGAATAAATAAATGGCTACAGAAGTGTTGAATATAGACCCTTTGCTTGTTTCAGCAGAAAGGAATAGTGTACAATGTGTTTATTAATTAGTCTGGCAAAACGTAATTAAAGGGCTGTAAACTCTGTGAGGAAGTTAACCAGCCTTGTAATAAATACCCATTTATAGGTACAGTAGGTCAGCTAGTATTAAGTAAAGAGGTAACCTGCACAGAAACTCATTTTTAGCATGGAGACAATATAAATAAGTTATCATCATGAAAAATACAGCTGACCTTGCAGATTCAAAGGCAGCAGATTGCAATGTTTTCACAAGTTCGTGTAGTTTTTTATCTCCTAGCAACTGTATGTCATTTACATATTTTACCACATCGAACATCTTAAAGAGTTTTTCTGATGACTGTTGTCAGAAGAAAAGTCATTGTAGTGTAGTTCCTGGAAGACTGTTGTTTTTTATAACCGTGCTTAATGTCTTTATGGGAAGCTCTGAAGCTACATAAAAGATTTTGGTGTAGGAATTTGACATTACAAGCACTTTCAGTTATTTTGTGGTATTTACAAAAACACTGGGGTCTGAGTTCAAGAACTGGCGCGGCTCCCGCTGCTGGCATCAGTCTGAGATGCACCAGTATAAAGTTTACACACATATATATATACACACACATACACACAGTGTATATAGATAAGGTTATATATACCTTTTTTATACATTTATATATAAAAAGCGTAAGAATTTTCTTCATTAGGGTTTTTCTTCACTAATCAGCAGACTTCTGCTCATTAATTATCTTACGGCTTCTGCAATAGCAGAGCTTCAATTAACGCATGGGGCTCCCAGCAATGACAGGGGAAGGAGGCTAGGGCGGATGTCTGACACACACAGTAGTGTTTCTGCCTGAAAGTTAGACGTGAATTAGGCTGTAAACTTTTATTTGTGTAGGAAATCTTTCGTTCTTGTACCACTGATGGTAATAGGTGATGAAATTTCAGAAGACCATGTGTAAAGCTTGTTTTTTTCCACGCCGCAGCCGGGAAAATACTGGATCTAGATGCGGACTTCATCCAAAATACGTGAGGAGAACTGAAAGTTTGTTGCCATATCATCCATCCAGTCTTCTCTTTCCTGTAGCTGAGAAGCAGAAAGACTCCTTACAGGGCTTGAGCTGCTGTGGTGAAATAAAGGCAGAATAGACCCTCTCTCGCTGTCGCCTATGGAAAATCATTTGAGCTCATTTGAGCCTCGTCACCTGAGCCCACGAAATCACAAGCACTCTGCGCAGTTAGAGCTAAATCTGACAAGAGCTGAACTCAATGGCTAAAAGTCTGATTCGCTCACAGGGAGAAGTGTTAGGGAATTTAAAAGCAGATCTTGCATTTGCAGGCATTTGTCCGACGACTGAGGGCTGTGCCTCCCGAACGAAGTGAACAGGAGAGTAAAGGTGCCAATAGCAAAGCTGGTGTCAGGCCGGCATCACTTGCAGAGAGCCAGGGAAACGAGTCGGGATTCAGCTTCACGGAGCGAAAGGCAGGCGTTTCCATGCCAAGCTCTGGCTTTTCCCTGCGATACGCACTGGAAAGCTGTGCCGTCCCGATGGAAATTAGCCCAGGCTGATCCGTCAGCACCGTCTATCCAGAATCACTTCTTACGTGATCTGTAACTTAACAGTGAGCCTAAGACGTGAGTATTGTACCTGTCCCTGCCATTAGGAGTTTAGTTGTGGTTGCTATAAATCGCTCTTTGGTCTCACCAATTTTCTATCAATGTAATTGATAGTGTGCTCGTTTCTCTATCCCGGCAATTTTGTGTAATCAATTATAGCACCCCAGTCAGAGCAGTTGCTTTGTGAAATTTGTGAGATGACACAGAACTCATGCAAGCTGTACAAAATTACCAATTATGGAACTACACAATCTTTTCTAGGATGTCATAAAGTGTCGTTATTTACCCTAGAAAGAGAATGTCTGAACAGATCGGTTTCTCATCAGATGCCATTGCTCAGGGATCTGAAAAATATGGAAATGCCTGAGTTTAAATCATCTGTATGCCTGAAACGGCATAAGAAATTAGTTTCTTGAGCTATTTTTATGTTTTTCTAGCTTACAGCTAAATCATGTATTATGGTGAATCATTAACTACTGACTTTTATAGCTAATCCTTATATAGCCCATTTTTAGCTTCGATGATATTTTTGAAATACAAAATTTTATAGACTACAAATATGCATCAGACAGTGCAATTATCTGTTTTCAGCATGTCTCCAAGTTTAGTCTTTCTCTGGAGAAAATATAGAGAGAGGCTGACCTTTATTTATAGTGTGCTTTGTACTGTTACTTTGATTCCTTCTACAGCCTCACCTTCATGGGGAGTGATTTTCCCATCATTTGGGAGAGATGCACAATTCAATTCCTGCTATACATAAAATCCCCACCGATTTGCCGCACGGACTGAAATAGCCTACATCTGCAATACCGAGCGCTCTGCATTCACTCCCTGTCACCAGGGAGGGGACAAATCAGTTCAAACTGATTCCTGTCAGGTTAAGATTGGAGGGACGTATCCGTTCCCTTGCTACATTTCAATTGAGAATAAGCCAGGCCTTTAAACTCGAATGCAAGTTCTCCTGTAATTTCTTTGTACGGAAATGCGGATAATCAAATCTTTTTCTTGCCAGAGACAATGTAATTTTATGCTTTGATTTATTCTGAAGCATTCGATTTGTAGTTCTCCCAAGTCCCAAAGAGTCCTGTTGGAATTGAATAAAGCAGTGGATAACATCCCAATGAGAGTTTTCTGGAGGGAAATAAAATAAATAAAGGAAACTCTGCCAGAAAGAGATCCTCGATGAAACCTGGGGCTTGTAGGTGTTTTAGCACATGTAACTCTTGGTGACAGTGACAAAATAAAGATAAAACTGAGGATGCAAATAGACAAGTATGTGGGTTTAACTCCATATGTGTATCAGCTCAAACTATGGAGGATGCAAGAGCCTCAGTTGGGTCCACGTGAGGTCCATGGGGTGTGGGATCTCCTTATGCTGCCAGCAGAAAATGCCTGGCATGGCCAAAGGTTGAAGACTGAGTCTCCTGCTGAGAGCTGTTCTTTTGCACAGCATACTCAAAGGATTAGTAAAATAAATTAGGAAAGGAGTGAAGGAGAGCGGGAGTGAGACTGATGGTGCAGGTGTCACCTTCATCCTGGGGCGTGGGGAGCAAGGACAGCTGGGAAGCCGCCTGGTCTTGTGCTCCCAGAGCTCGGATTGCACTGGGACCAGTCTGAGCTGCAGGAGACGCTTGATAGAATAAGAAGAATAAGGTGCTTTGGGGAAAGATGTTCATGCTAAAAACGGACAATGTAGTGGGCAGCAATGAGGCAGGGAGCGAAAGCTAGCAGGGCCACTGGTACTTTGAGAGATGTAGACATCAGAGAGTCCATCCAAGGGGATTTTATCCAAATCCTGCTTAAATTTCTCTTTTGAATCTACCTTCTAGATAGAACAGTAAAAGGACCAATAAAAGTATGCTAAAAGATGTAGCTGTGTTTTTGATTGCTCCCTTCTGAGGAACTCCCTTCTCAGCACTACTCACAACTCAGTTTCTTCTCCTCATTATATTTAGAAACACTTCACAATGTTTTCTTTTTTAATGAAAATGAAAAGACCCCTTGGTGGTTCAGACAGATACACATTAATGTTGAATGTTTTGATTTAGATGGACAAATTGAGATGCTTTGGTTAAACTTCAGCTATCTGAAACAAAATTATTTGTTTCCACTTTTCAAGGAAGTTATGGCAAAAATCAAGCTCTATGTAAACTTTATTTACCTGGAAACATCACAAGTAGCTCTGCTTTCAGTTGAGTTTCTGGGGTTCACATCTAGAGTTTGTTCAGGATTAATCTAAGTCTGTACGTAGATGATGCCTTCGTACCTCCTCTTCTGTGCCAATGGCTCACAACTACCATGGACTCCTCTGTGGTAGTCGGGGAACCAAGGAATTGATCTGTGTGAGTCCATAACAAAACAAAACAAAAAAGAAGAAAAAGAAAGAAAGAAAAAAAAATATTAAAAAGGAGGAAATTTCGATTGGGCCAGCTGCTGGATGTGGCTGGTTGCAGGGGATGGGAGGCTGGAGCTGGAGGCAGGGGCAGGGCAGGATCGCTGCAGCAGCTGCAGGGATCCAGGTTGGCGTGGGATGAAGGTTAAACTGTGTCCTCAGACTGGGAATGGGATGGAGGGCACAGGAGTTGGGTGAGAGGTGCTGGGTTCACATCATTTGTGGAATGAGATGGTAAAGAGATGCCAGCTCACCTGTGTGTTGGTGCCCAGGTCTTGCTGGGCCAGTTTTCAAAAAGGTAATAAATGGGCCCAGAAGAGACAAAAAGAAAAATTGACTCGTGCCAAAGCTGAGGTTTTAATCTTTTTGAGGTGGTGGATGTAAAACTGATAAAAAAGGAGAGTTTTGAGCTTAATTTAAAGATAAGCCTCATCATAAGCACTTATCCTGCCTCGTAAAGGTAAGGCAGGCGATTGATTCTCGTATGCAGATGCACCAGCAAGGCGGGGAGTATTATGCAGTAGACGGTGGGTAATGATGCTTTAAGGGAGAGAATGTAACATTTCTGAATTTTTCACAGCTCTCTTTTTTGTTCTTTGTTATTAGGAAAACAGTTAGACCTATAAAGCTCTGTGATGAGGCAGTAGGATGGGCAGTGACATATCAAATGCTTTTTCTCTCGGGAAGGTTAAAGCATTGTGGGTAAACTTTTAAATAAACAGAAGATTTATTCACAGTAGTTGGGTGCCTTTCTTCCAAACTGAAGGCATCCTTTTAATAAAAATTATCCAGTTCCCCCTTCCCCTGCGGCCTCTGAGGGCGTGCGTCCGCAGGGGCGAGCGTGGGGAGCGCGTTCCCGCTGGCTTTGGATGCCTCACAAGTCTTTCTGTGTGTGCCTTAATAGCCTTCCGAGGGAACTGAAGTCTCATTTTGTGCGACTCTGAATTTAAATCCAGGTCACAGAGATGTTAAATAGCAAATGACACATTTACTGTGCCACCCAGCTGCCTTCTGTAATGCAGCAGGAATGCTTTCTGAGCAGGGACAGTATGCCAATATTAACTTACATACAGGTTGTGTTGTTGTGGATGCTAATGTTAAAAAATAAGGAAAAAAAAGAAAGGGATGCTGCTCACATTTAAATAGCTACTTATTCCCTTTGCATCTTCTCTCCTGAAGTGCTAATGCTCTCTCCTGACTGAAGAATTCCTAAAGCATTAGTTCTTTTCGGTTCAGACCTTTATATTTATGTTTATTATACCAAAAAACCGATTCCGGTTTCCAGGTCACCAGAAAGCAAGATTACTGTCAATATGCTATTCTAACTCCTGTGGTTAGTTAAAAACCCGAATTACCTCTTCGGTTTATGATACTGTCTGTAATATTCTCCTTTTGTAAAGGCACATACTTTATTTCTCAGGGAGGAAAGCTGTTTGTCAGAGGCTGCTGCATTATTGCAGCCTTACGAGCAAATAATGAAGTTGGACACCTGCATTCTGTACAAAAAGGCTTTTATCAGGCAGATGGAGAATGTGCTCCGGGGCATCAAAAAGGCTCATCACAAGATAGAAAAGATGGGGCTATTGGGGTATTCGCCACACAGATGTCCTTTCTGGAAAACGATTGCAAAATACATACCCAAACAGCAGCTAAAATGACTTTTGACCAATAGATGGAGACAAAAAGTGTTTTTCTACATTGACCTCTCTGGTTCGTTCCTACTGAGCAGGTCAGTTTACCTGCAGTTCCCTCTCTGGTAGTGAGTTTGTTCAAAGCAGGTGGGTTTTTCTCTTTTTTTTTAATCCCCAATAAATATAATCAGATGAGGGATTTAGCTCTGCTGCGTGCTTTCTCAAGCACCACGTTTTTTCCCTGAGTTCATGATGCTGTTCTGATGCTATGGAACAGCTTTTCAGGTGCAGGACTTCAGGTTTGCTTCAGTCTTTTTAACCTGCTACAGACACTTGCTGAGCTTCAAGTATGGTAGTTGCCAAGTATGCTAGTTGCCATCTTGCTAAACATCAGGACATTTACTTTACAAAGCCCAGGATCCAAAGCATCTATTTCATAGAATCATAGAATGGTTTGGGTTGGAAGGGACCTTAAAGATCATCTACTTCCAACCCCCCTGCCATGGGCAGGGACACCTCCCACTAGACCTGGTTGCTCAAAGCCCCATCCAACCTGGCCTTGAACACCTCCAGGGATGGGGCAGCCACAGCTTCCCTGGGCAACCTGTGCCAGCGCCTCACCACCCTCAGAGTGAAACATTTCTTCCTGAGATCTAATCTAAATCTCCCCTCTTCCAGTTTGAAGCCGCTACCCTTGTCCTATCACTACATGCCCTTGTAAAAAGTCCCTCTCCAGCTTTCCTGTAGTCCCCCTGGAAGGCTGCTATTAAGGTCACCCTGGCACCAGTCTTCAGTGCGAAAACAAATAAACAAAACCACACATCTGTATCATTACAGTCTGGGCTAAAACATCGGAAATATCAGTAGTAGCATCTCAGGACCTGACTGGAAAAGCTTTTCTTCTCCTGTGGGATTCACCCCTCTGTTACATGTTACCCAACACAGACTCATAGAATCATAGAATGGTTAGAGTTGGAAGGGACCTTAAAGATCATCTAGTTCCAACCCCCCTGCCATGGGCAGGGACACCTTCCGCTAGACCAGGTTGCTGAAGAAAGGGGAACCCTTCAGCCCCTGGGTCCTGCAGCTGGCCGCTAGAATGCTTTGGAGTACACCAGGGTCACCGTCCCCCTCCCCGATGGCATGCCCAAACCTCTTAGCTTAGGGCTTAGGAGATGAATTGAAAGCCATAATGGCCTGGTATGGGCTGCTGGAATAAACAGCATCTGACTTCAGCTTTCATCGTGTTAAGTGTGTCTGTCCTATAGCACCACATATTTGCTAGGAACTTCACAGGTGTTTATTCCTAAATATGGAACAACTCAGCCACCGAATCCGAGAACATGCCACATTTTTAAAACACGCATTTATTCCCGAATCCTTGTTAAGCTCTGACACTGTTGTCTTATAAATCTAATGTAGATAAATGTATGCTAAGAAAAAATAAACCACACAAAAAACCCCAAACCCCAGCAGTGTTCTGCCATCTGTTGATTATGTTTTGATATGCTGTAGTGAATCAGTACATATTTCTGAGCCATGAATCTAAACGTAATTTCAGTTTAGCTCCGGTTTCCTCAAACCACAAACTACTTTGTTTAATTTATAAATTGCTTCTTATATATTCCGCTCATGGCTGGTGAATGTAATTAACATTTTCTTGTGAAAAACTTGTACCTATAAATATCAAGG
Organism: Burhinus bistriatus; assembly: GCA_013397275.1. NCBI lineage: Eukaryota > Metazoa > Chordata > Aves > Charadriiformes > Burhinidae > Burhinus > Burhinus bistriatus. Next base: position 922,785 of record VYXH01007509.1, read on the forward strand.
CCACAACACACATTATTAGTTAAAAAAAATGATGGGGGTTGTTGGTTTTGCAAATATACAAATAGCTTTCCAAAAATGTGTAATAAATGTCCCTTTTCTAATAAGTACAAATATTTTTATTTTATGTTTATTAGGAAGGGGATGTGAGAATACTGTAGTAGTATTTAAGTATCGCAGCAGGATCAAATTAATGAGACCTGGAATCACTGTTCAGTACTAAGCACCCTTTCCCATGCATACGGCTGATTTCGGTCCTGAAGGAGGTGTGTAAGAAGTTTGCATTAAAATATAATTTCCATCCTAGGATCAAGGCAGTTTGACATCTGTACCCTTTCACTATTATTTACTTTTCCTTTGCAAAAAAATGCTCCGTTGCCCTTGAAATAATATTTGTGTTTGGTGCCATTAGAAATAGTCTAAACTGGAAGTTAATCAGTTAAAAATTTGTTGGGAATTTTGAACCTTTTGAATGACAGTAAAGTGTAAATCCTCAGCATCGGTCTGTCTTAAACAAACCGTCAGAAGATGGACTTTGATTACAAGCATACAAGCCAGAGTTTGAATTGCAATGCAATCTTCTGTCTGTTCATAGGTTGGAAAATAAACCAACTCACTTCAATAAATTTGAGGAAGTAAAGACAGAAATAATCTGTGCAAAACGGGTTATAATCCAGACCCTTTGAGGGAATTAGTGAAAAACTCTCTGGGACTGTGGTGCAAGCCAGCTTTAGCGCTCCTCCTTTCTTCTAGCTCCTCCTGGTTTCTTTGGTTTTTTTAGGATTGTCTTCTTGCCCTTTTTTCCCAAGACTTTGATTACAGTATCTATAGGAATTCCCTGGGCAGCTAATATGGGAAATTTACCTCTTACTGCTCATCTTTTCGTAATTAAACAAACACAGAGACCCAATTTTGAAAACTTATCTACAAACAAGCAATGAAAGTCCCTTAAACACAACTATGTTTTTAATTACCCACTTACTCTTGATCTTCTCAGGCTTTGGTGGTGGTGCAGCAGCAGCAGCGTGCTCTTCTGCCAGCTGAGGATGCAAATTTGGGAGGATGAAGTGGTTTCAAGTGACTCTTGCTCCTGGGGCTGCCTCTCCCCCTTTTCTGCCTGGCGAGGAGTTCTGATAGATTTTCTTTTCTTGGCTGGATGGCAGATCCTTGACACCTTTATTTTCTGGCATGCGCAAATGAAGCTTTTCTTCTATATGAAATATTGATAGAATAAAACACTTCAGCAGATGTTAAAGGACAAATCGCATTTATTCCTGGTCCCAACCCTTCCACCAATCCATTTAACCCATAAAGGTGAAATTCTGCTGGGAGTTAACATGGAGCTGTGACTCAGAAATAAGGTAATGAGCTTCAAAACGGGTTGGAGTAAGCACGCTGAGCATGAAGTTGCTCATAATTTAGCCCTAACTACATAAGGGGTTTATTTAAAAATACATTTTCCTGCAGGTAAACATGATAGGCTGGGTTTGAGCAATGCAAAGTTTTAGCTCATTTTCTAATGTACCCTGCATGCAGTTTTGTGTGTTGTCGTGTGAAACTAAATTTGGCCATGAACAAGCCCAGATCAACAGATTCCATTAGGACAAGAAAATTAATTTTTACTGGGATTTAGGGTTTATTTGAACCCACTAAAGACAGGGTAGCCCTATATTTCACCTTGATTAAAGAAAAAAAAAAAAGTCTGGCATTGTACAATTACACCAAAAGTGACATTATGATTTATTGTGTCAAACCTTTCCTTCTTGTTACAGCACCACAAAGGTCAGTGACAAAACAAGTCTGCTGCATAAGATGGAGAAAGAAACTGGTGGTGTGAATAAAAGCCAGGAATGTAATTTTTAATTTTCAATGTCCCTGCTTTTGTGGCGGGGAGCCAGACCGTAACATTGCATTTGCTTTTAAAAAATTATATGCAACACTTTTTTCAAAGGAGTCCAGTTGAACTCCCTGGAGAATTGGGGTCAGGGCTAGAGGTGTAGTTAAAGGGATTTTAGAAAAAATATTTGCAAACTTTTATTTATGACATAACCTGCTCTGATAGGATTCCGAGTGATTAATTTTTCTTTATGTAGTTTTACGGCTTAGAAAAACTTGCCGTGGCACATGTTGGCATTGCCCTGTTATGTCATGCAAATTGTTTCTAATTCTTCAAATATGTCGTGCAATTAGGAAGCAGAAAGAAAGGCAGACACCTGAGCTGATAAATTTTGTAAATTGGTATTATTCATAAATTAAGAGTATAAAGAGCAGAGGAAATAAACGGCAAACATCCAGAAGTCTGAAATATTTGTGCATGCAGTGTATGCTGTTGAGTTTCTTCTGAACTGAATTGTTCAGTTGTCCTTAAGACTATTAGTAGTGTGATCTTAATACAATCTTAGTGACACTTTACAAAGAATTACAGAAGACTTTTGATCATTGAATAAGTAACTCGGTTTGATTAATTTTATCCACCTTAAACGGTAAATATGATTAACTTTAATGTGAAGACCCTGTCTTTGGGATGAGAGACACTCCTACCTCTTTTTTCTAATCTTCCGAAGTGTTTTATAAAGTGGCATCTTTACATGTTGGATGTCGGAGCGCAGTAAGCACATACGCAAAAGATCACTGAGGTTAATAGTGATTTTTCAGCTGACTGCAGTGATCTTTGATGTTGTTGGCAATATTTAACTAAGTTTTCAAATGCTGTTGTTCCTGCAGGTTAGGTTCAGAAACCGCAATGCACAAAGGCTAAAACTAGTCAAATAAACGGATTGTTCTATAAAAACAAGCAATCAGCAAAGTGCTGGAAAATCCCATTTTGGCAAGAAAACACTCCAGCTCTGTTCTTCTGGTGTTATGATGTTATGAAGAGCCCTCAACAAAGCTATAAATTTGTGTTACATGAATGTTTATCTCGTGACCTCTATGCGCGTAGTGTATAATTTGAAACACTATCCATGCTCTTTGCTTGCGCATTTGTTGCTTCGCCTCTCCTGGTCTCTTTTACAGGAGATCTCCATTTCATACAGGCTTAGGTGATTCAGATAAATTAAAACAAGCATCTCTACAGACAGTGTTATTTCAGTTTATATGACATATTCCACTTTACCGCAGATTGCCTGTGGTGCAGAAATCTGTTACTCATGGTAACGAGTTCCTGTGTCCAAGACTTTAATCTGTTTTTTAAAATTGATTTAAACCACGCTAAAAATGGTATATAAGGTTTACAAAGGCTTTTCACTAGTTTAGCTAGATTAATTTAAAATCATGCTAAGTCAAATAACAACTTGGGGTAGATAAGCCCTTATTCTCTTCCTATCTTTCTCTTTCACGTGTCCCTTGTTCTTATAATCTCTTATGACTATGTATATTACATGGCATGTTTTGGTTTAATTTAACAACAAGAACTTTTGAGCTCTTTCCCCAGCAGCTGTGGGAGATGGCTAGGTTTTGGAAAGAAGATAGTTGCAGCTCACTGTTGTAAAAATAGTACTTATTATAGTACCTAAAGATCATGGAAACTAACCACATGCCCAGTCAGCTAAATGGCTAGGAAACATCTCAGTCTTTGAAACCCAAAACACAGTGCTCTAAATTTTCTTCTTGTTATGGTAACTGGATGTAACTGGACTGACTTCAGTAATACCACGTTTGGGTATGAAAATAGGTTGGCTCCATAATAATATCATTGCCCAACTCCACCATCTGTGGACAGAAACTCAATAGACAGAGTTCACATTTCTGGGGATATTTGCACATGTATTTTATCAAGGCAGCGCATGTGTGATGGGAAGAATGTGGCTGCAATACAGATAATTACTGAATCTCTTACAGAGTGAAAATAAACTGATAGATACAAAATCATTGTGAATGGAGCTTAACCACTTTCTAGTTAAGCATTGAAAAAGGAGGCAATTTTGGAAGAAATCTTAACTTCAGGTAGTTGCATCTAGTGGTGTCAGTGCTGAAGAGAGCTGACCATGCCATGCCCTGCTTGGAAAAAACCCCTTTCATTTAGCTCAGCCAGAAGTGCCGAGGACGGGGTCTGCCTCTCAGCAATGTGTGAGTCCAACCTGCAGTGCTGCCGTGATGCCCGCCAGCTGGGTTCGCATTGCAAGGGATACCTGAGAGGCACTTCATGGGTTTGAGAGTATGTGGGAACGGTGGAGTGAAAGTAGGCAATAGCATGGATTACGTAGGGAAAGTGTGGGAAATTGTCATGGAAGGCTGAATAGGTAAGATTAGTAATCCTGCATTACATTAATTGTGTGGTACAGGTGAGTGGGATGGATTGGCATCCCTGGATTAGCATCCCTGTCTTCTTTTCGAGCTTCTAAAACCAGACTGTGATGCCCCTAGCAAAAATGACCACAATAGTATTACCCAGACACTCCTCCTGGATTCAAACGATATTCAAGTTAATATCGAGGAAAAAGAAGTTCAGAAAGATTCAGTGAAAAGAGTAGACTCTTTACCAGAAAAAACTTTTCAAAACTTCTTAAGTAATGACTCGACTCCAGGCTCTTTCGGTGGGATTCAATACGAGACTAACTTAAATGTCAGTATCTACATGCAGCCACCGTGTCTCATCTGCTGTGCCAGTGGAGACCTGATCGATAAAGCCAATGAACCCTGGGGAGCGGCTGGGCTCCGGCTCCCCGTCATGTTGCTCTGCAAATTCCTCTGCCTGTATGCGCTGGATCTCCAGTGGCGATGGGGTTTGAGGCATCTGGCTCGTATACAGACACATGCATACTGGCATGGAAATTTATCTTCTTGTACTGTGGCTTTCTTGCCATGACTTCACAGAGTCATGCTATTTTTGAGCTTAACTCCATCTTAATGAAGTTAAGCTAGTAGAAGGTCCCATATAAATAATTTAATAATATGTCTGAATGAAATGACTGCTATCTAACTAGTAGAAATAACAGAAGTGATTAAATTAAATTCAATATACACATTAGCCACTGAACTACATAGCCATAAAAGAAGGAAGAGTGTGGTCTAAAGAGTTGTCTCTTTTCCTCCCACAGCTTTATAATTATATCTTCAGGGAAATGCCACAGCTCAGCATTTAACGATCTGCCATCAGAGACATTTATGAGGAGATTTTCAGGGAAGGAGAGAGTTGACGGCATCCTTTTCACAAAAAAAGCAGTCATTGAATAGTCCGGCAGTCATCTGCTGAGAGGGGCATTGATCTATACATTTACATATCATGTGAAGTTAAGAATTCTAAGTTTTTCCCCCAAGAAAATCCACAACAAGGTCATGATCTCCCAGGAAATGTTTGGAAAATAGAGCATAAATCTCGGACAATGTCAATCTGTCACTGCCCTACAGCAGATTTGTATGGTTTGCAAGAGCACAGCTGGTCAATTCAGTGATTCTGAATGTTTTCCATCAGGGATGGCTTCGGCAAAACCCAGCCCCTTTGCAACACTAAACCATGGGGTATACTGGAAAAGGGGGAGACATTTGCAATGTAGGAAGCGGTGGAATGAAGTATTCATGCAGAATTAACAGATGGCACAGACTAAACAAATGGAAAAATTAGCAAAATACTTTTCCGAGTGCCAGACTGTAAATCAAAGTGAAATATCCTTGTAGCTGTAGCTGGTACGTATATGCAGATATTGATGTTACTTTTGAGGTGAAAATAGAAGTCTGGATGACGACTAATCTATTAAGTGCTCAGCATGAGTAACTTTCAACTTCAATATATATTTAATTTCCCAAATGGACAAGAAAAAGTCCAGGTTGTGGCTGTCAGGTGTTTCCTAGACATTCAAAATGTGGTTTGTGTAAGTGCTCCTCTCTCTGAGCAGATTAGATTGTCCAAACAGATTCTGAGATGCAGGAAAAGATCAAGTACCCTTAAGAAGAAGAAGACAAACTTAAACAGATCTGTGAGTGTATTTATTTGACTGACTGAAAGACTCAATAAGAGTTGAAGAAGTCTCTTTAATTAAGTTACATGCGCTCCTAATCTAGTGAGACGGGAATTTCCGAGACAATATTGTCAGATTCCAAGTAAGGTGGTAACAACATCTACTGCTTTGTCATTTATAGTGACCTTTTATAACTTGCATTTGTCCCAGTATAGGTGGTCAAATAGATAAATCACAATCATTTCTACTTAGAGCAAAAATCAAAATACTGTATACTATTACTTTTTATCCCTTTTTAAAGTGGTAGCTCCTACCGACCTCATTCATGGACTTGAACCTCACAGAGTAGTTCAGCTGTATGTGTAAGAGCGACAATAATAAGCTTTTTTCTTTTGGGTATCCTCTGCTGCAGCCCGTGAACAGGAGAGCCCATCATCGCTGCTGGGATTCTGCAAAGCAGGAAGTAACCAAAAAAGCTGGTTTAATTTCAAGCTCCATTAGACAGAGTGTTTGCCAAATGGAAGAAGACCAAATTGGTTGGAAGTCTTGTCCTGAGACCTCTATGTTGGTATTAAAAATCAGAAAGAGTAGATAGTAATAAACAGAAATCACATAATATATCATCTGAATCATTTACTTTGAAATCACTTTGAGTCTTTTAATGTTTTCATTTGTTGGGTTTTTTTCCTCATAGAAGTACAATTACTCTGGGAATACTGATTACAGAACTTTAGTATCAAACTGGGTTTTCCAGTACTAGGTTGTTGAGATCAGTATTGGAATGACTTAAAGATAATTAGACCGTGTGTATGTATACACACACACACACACACACACACAAACTTTCTTTCCTTTACTTTTCTTTATCCTTCTTTTAAAATGTTGCAAATGCCTGTGTAGCACTATATGATTTGAACACTGTAATTAGAGGAAGAAACAGTATAATAATTTAAGAGTAAAGCTGATTTTAATCCAATCTATTATTTTTACCATGATGATTAGTTTGAGTGGCAAGATTTATCCCTCACTCTGCATACTGAAGGGCTTGTTTTCATGCAGAACTTGTCCCCCAGGAAGGTATGTTCAAGTCTCATCAGATGCACTGCCGTTACCACGTTGATGTGTTATTCTTCTGCAAATGTTGCGTTATCACAGACCATGGAATCATAGAATCGTTTAGGTTGGAAAAGACCTTTAAGATCATCAGGTCGAACCGTTAACCTAGCATTGCCAAGTTACCTCTAAACCACGTCCCCCAGCACCATGTCTACACATCCTTTAAATATCTCCGTGGGCTCCTGCCCATGAATTGAGAGCCAGGTCCTGTTGAGCAGAGTGATTGAGAGATTTTACAATTTCACATGTACATTTAAATGGTGAAGTCGTACTCAAGTTTTTAAGGTCAGAAGAAGTCACCAGAGTACCCTAAAACAACATCCAGGAAAATGTGGGCTGCAGAAAATCACTTGCTCACCTTGCGTCCAGCTCAAGTCTTTGTAGGGGAAGTTTAGTCATTAATGTAAGAAATATTTCACTGACTCTTAATAAGAAGTGGGTCGGGCCTCTGCTCTGATGTATCGGTTCAATTGATTCAGCAGCCAGAATGATTGATACGAAGGTATCCGAACCCAGGCCTGCAATTTGGGCTGATAGTCATTAGCTGGGCGCGGGGGCCCTGGCTTGCCATTTGTAGGCCTGCCAAGCCGGGGAGTAGCTGTCAGGCACCTGAACTGAACAGCTCTTGTTCTCCATTTTTAAAATTTTCCCCTCGAGAGATATTACCAGAGTTGCCAGCAGAAGGTAGTGTGAAATATTAAAACTATCCTTAGTTTGGAAAATAGGCACCCTGGAGAGGCGATAGGGATGCTGGATCTCAAGTCCCCCTGAGGGAGAGGGGGCTGGGGCTGGAGGTGCTGCCACAGGTAAGGCAGAAGAGGAGAATTAAATGGATCCGGTGGAACTGATTTAAGTTGAATCAAATTTAAAATGGGTATATATTTGTGTGCTTGTTTGTTAGGAAAGATGGAATTGGTTCTCATAGCCACCCTTGGGGGCTGCGGCGGCCGCCCACGCCCGGTGTTGATATGCAGTGCCGGCAGCAGGCTTCTGCATCCCAGAGTGCTGGGGAGTGAATGTCAGCTCCTTTAATCTTTGTCAGCCTGGTCCTCCCTCACTTCATCCGCTGAAAAGAAAGTTTAAAAGGATGCGTTTAAAGAAATGTTTTCAAGGTTCGCTGGAGGAAGTGCGCTTCTCCGTGTCTCCCTGGTTTAGTTTAACTCGTTCCTCTCCAGCCAGGTGATTTCAGAGACACCTTCAGTGCCAGAGCTGGAGTATTTCGTTCTTATTGAGGCTTGTAGTACAGTGATGGCTCTGTAACTCAGGAGGAAAATAGCTGTGTGTGTGCTGAGCACTGTTTAAAAAGTCAGTGTTCAAGAGGCGGAGCAAATCCTAGGGCTTGCTGTAGTTGGACCCAGACCCACTCTTGTTTGTCACTCAAATTTTGTATATATATGTATGCCAGTATCTATCTATATCTGTCTGTCTGTCTATCTACCTACCTATTGATCTATCTATGGCTACATGTATATTAAGGTCGGTAAGGAAAGAAATTGATATGGTCTCATATAAAGAACAATATTTTCACATCCGAGTTTAGCATGAAACAAGCGGTTCTCAACATTTTAGTGCTTAAATTTTTTAAGATCTGACTGGTTGTTTTGAGAATGTGCTGAGTATATCAGCGTGTTTGTGTTCGTCAAATCCTTTGGACGCTCTTTGTTGCTGTGGGAGGACAGGAGACTTTTACAGCTGGGAAAAAGCAGCTCGTATAGTCTTTCCTACAGAAGCCTGCTCTCCCATACCAGAGATTTCTACTTCCCAGGGAACGGAAGACGGCACACACTGCTCGGCTTTATTGCAAGGCACTGCACCAGCTGAAGAAATGGATCCACTCATTCAGGACAAGTAAGCAAATTCAGCTGGCTGATGAAAGGAAGCCTAGACAACGGTGTTCAAACACTCGCTCCCATTTCCTCCCAACACCCCCCTCCCCCAGATGTCTGGTTTCAGTTTTAAAACATAATAACATTTCATTAAGGAGCCATAGCAACCCTTCACTAATTTGTGTCGAGTACATCGTGAGATACATTCTGTACTTACCAACATTTGAGCACTTTAGATCTTGTTTCATCTCATTAGTGGATGTTTATGGGACCTGAGGGTTTCAGCACTCTCTGACTCATTAGTCAGCCTGTGGTGGTGCAGGTTATATACTACACGAAACAATTTCCCCAGCCTTTAAATGCTCGCACAACCTTCAACAGAAGTTCAGTCGGAAATGTTTTCTCACATTAAACAGTCAGCCAGAGAGGAATGTGCAAAGGTGTGTTGTTTTTTTTTTTATATAAAACTACCACTTAGTATAACACTGTATATCAAAGTCATATTGTGCTTGGTCGCAGACAGCTGCGCCACCGAAGAGATGTAATTTCAAAGGGCTGGATATTTAAATTGCTGGCTCTGGAAAATTTAGCCACAGGATGGCATTTACAGGAAACAGCAAATCAGAAGAATGTGTCATGTTGGAAGTTGCTTGGTGTTAACATCAGAAAGACTAGGAATCCTTGTTTTCCCACTCATATACTGGACCGAAGCCTTTTTTTCCCCAAATGCTGCAATTAACGTAGGTTCATGCATGATCTAATTTGTATGAGAATAAATGTTCGTTTTCCTCTGCTAAATTTATTAAGCAGTGCACCACTATAAACTGTCAGTAGCATCTGTTGGAGAAAGGCAAATAAAATACCGGTGCAGGAGGAGGTAGTTTGTCCAGATTACTGGCATGTAGTTTCACGTACTGTGAAAAAATTCCCTGGGTGCATAATTTAATAGGAAATAATCCACCAGTCTGCTTTTTGTGGCTTTGTTTCTAATACTGCTTTTCTTCCCCATGTTCTTCTTCTTCGTGATGTACAGTTTTCTCTGAAATGCACTAACAAATAGGAAAAACAAATACAAGTGTGAATTAACAGTGTGATGTAAATGATGGAGCAAGAAATGGCATCTTAAATTTGTTTACAATATGCTGCAAGTCAAAGCATAGGAAACTGCTTTATTAATAAGCAGTTGATAGTCATGTTAATTAGGAAATCACAGAAAAAAATGTGCCACTTGCGTGATAATTGCCTTATTAACACTGCGTAGACTGTATCCACTTTTTCAAGGATTAATGTGGAAGTCAGATTCACATGTTGTGCTTTTGCAAAGATAGTAGGGATTTGCTTTGTTATAGGTGGAGCTCTGATGCTGTAATTGGGAGAAGATAACTGGTAAGGTCCTTAAAAATCACTGCCAAAATAGAAATGCGATGAAGATCTGTGTCAGATCTTATCTGAATAAATATTTCTGAATTTTACAGTTGCTACATGGCAAACTGTGCTTATGGAATAATAACTTTACAAATTGGAATTCTCTAGCCTCATTCATCAAGTATACCTATACAAGCATTGCATGAGTTTGCTACCAATCTTTTATGCATGAGTCACTGTGCACGTTGTGGTTTTGATGGGAAATGAAAACCAGGACTCATTGAGGGGACTTGGATTTGAAAGAAAAAAGGCAGTATTTTGTTTCAAAGGGCTGAAGTACAGTTAGAAGCAACACCAATGCTTTTCTTTCATGCCAGTGACGTGGCCAAACAGTTTGTAGAACAACAAGTTATTAAGTTGCAGCACGTCGTCCTCTGAGAGCCTCGTGCTGCTGAAGTTGTCAGAGGACACAGCAGCTCGGCCGCAAAACCCGCTCATGTGAGGCAGAGGCTGTCAGGGATGCTGCAGGAGGACGTGCTGCAGCTCCGGCATCGGGGCAGCACCAGCACGCCTGCACCTGCGGCTTTCCCCTCGCTCCCGTGAATCCAAAGTAATCGGCGAGTGCCGAATGGTTTTACAAGAGGGTGAGACTGCTGCACTTAGTCCACATTACACCATTTTCAGCAATTAGTTCAAGATGACGCCGGTAGTTGTGATGTGAGGACCCTGCTAATTGAAAACAGCCCAATGCGGTACCTGTGCGCCGGCCAGAGTGGCTGTGCTTAAGAACCAGATGGCACTCGAGAACATCTTCAAGCTCTAGTGCTTGTTCCATTTTATCCATATTTCTTGATTCATTTCTTCAGCTGCAGAAGCTTCTGTACTTACACGAAGGGTAAAAGCTGTGTTCATAGAGCTGTCTGGCAGCACAGCTTTCCAAGCTTGGTTTTTTTTCCAATGTTACTTGAAGCAAAGTGCTTGCTTTTCTGCCATGCAGAATTGGTGCCTCTGTAGCTGGATGGCAGCATCTGAGCTCATGCCATTGCTGTATCATCTGCATACAGGTATCCAGGCGGTGGGCTGGAGATCAGTTTGAGAGGTCCATGAGGAACCTGAATGGAAGCTGAAGGCCGGAGTCCTCTGGCAGGATTTGGGGATAAATGTGATTTTTCATGGTCAAGACTTATCCTCGATAGGAACATTTGCAGCTCTGCTGGCAAGGAAAGCCTCCTCTTCCCATGGTGGGCTGCCAGCTTGATGGAAAGTCACGAGGCAAATGGGTCAAGGAAATAATGAGGGAAAGTCTTGGAGGGTTAGGGAAGGTTTTGGACACTGCTTTAGCTTTAGACTTTTGCCCTGGTTTGCCACAGATTATGCTGTAGCATTTTCTTCCAGCACAGGACAATTTTGTGGCTCTGACTTCGTAGCCTGACATGAGTCTTGTTTAGGTGACCAGCCTTGATGAACAGAGGGAAGGTGCTCTTCTCTGAAGCGTTAAGAGGCAAGAGTGTTTGCTGCAAGAGCATGATTAAGCTGGAGGACTTAAAGGGACTAAACATTAAATGTTGTCTTAAGCTCGCTCATCTCTTGTTAAGCTTCTTTCTCTAGGTCCTGGTGACATAGTCCTGGCTGTTTGTCAGGTATTTCCAGTAGTGCAGGACAAGTTAATAGAGTTAGTTCAGTTCTCTCTTAACTTACTATAAGCTTTCAGTTCTCGGACCTCAGTGCTGCTTTTAAAGGCTGTCTTGAAGACTTTGGCCAATGCCCTGTGTGAATGGAGTCTTTAGTCCTGGGCAGCAGCCACTGATTTTTGCTCTTCATGTTGATCAGTTTTGTCACCTGATGACTCAACAGAGATCTTCTCTCTTCAACTGTGCTGGCTTCCTCCCCAAAATCATACCTGTCTATCACCTTCTTTTCCTGCATTGTTCTTCTTGCTCTGTCCCTGGTGTGTGCCCTGTGGACTCCAGGATGAGCCTGCAGCGCTCTATAGGGGCCAAGGAGATGATGCCATCACATGCCTGGAGAATCAAAGCAGGAATGTGCAGGATGTGCTCCAGATCTGTCATCCTGGTGGCTGTTGGGAAGACATGAGCGATCTTGTCATCTTGAGGTGTCCAGGTGGGAGAAGCCAATGGGTCATGCTGGGCCATGCTGAGCCATGCTGAACTGTGCTGGACCATGCTGGTAGTCAGCACTATCTCCCCTTCACAGAGAATCTCGGTGCTGGACTTCTGCTAGGAAAGATTCATAGCTCCTTCAAAAGTACTAATAAAAAATATGTTTGTGGGTAAATTCGCCAGAAATTTCCACTATAAAAGCATGACTTCTAATCTAAAATCAAATTTAAATGTGCTTTTGCGAAGTCTACCTTCTTATGAAGCATTTGTCCTTGGCCATGGTCCATCCAAGGTAGCATTCTGGCTGTGGGCTCAGATTTGATTAAGTAGATTACTTCCATCTTCTTTACTATATAGTGATACATCTGGACCACAGCTCAGCAGACACTGAAGCATTTTATTAAAGTCAGAGACATGTAAAAATGTATTGCTGAACTGCTGTAGACAAAGTTCTTTGGTGAACTGGAAAATGAAGGAGTTGCCGCAGGGCTCTGATTCACCACTCCACCATGACTTAGCGAAATTACTGGAGTCACAGAGATGTCAGACTGGGGTGGCACGGTGCTGAAACTGGTCCCTTGCCTTGCACGTAGAAACACAAGCTCTGCATTTTCCAGTTGCTTTATGATTTTACCACGTCAGTGCTGAGCAAGGGGAGCGGGTGCAGATCTCATTTCCTGTTGTTATCAATAACAGTGACAGTTCATAACTCCCTGGTGAGTTAGATAATATTTTTTTTCATTTTTTACTTTTATATAAATGAACAAAAAGAACTAGCAATAAGCAGACGGTAGTCAAGAGCATCCCGATGCTTACCACGTGCAAAATTTGTATAGTGATCGCAGTAGTAAAAACAAGTGAATATTTCAGTTTAAATCCACTCTTTACTTTGGTCCGGCTCACCTACATGGCAAAAAATACTTCTCCTAGCTATGAGATAGATGGCACTTTTTATAAAGATAGGAGGAAACCCAGTAATTTTTCCAGTCAACGATGACATTTGTCATATCCCGTTTAGTGAACTCAATCTCTTTACTGGTTCAAAGTGGTGTTTGTGAAGCCCTTGATGTCTGCCACATTGATTTGTCTGTGTAAAAAGCAGAAATACCTAACATTATCTGAAGAATAAAGTTTCCCAGCAGGTGTCCAAGCTGGAGGTCCTTCTGGGCCCCATGGTAAGAGTTCCTTTAGCTGCAACCCGGAGGACACATAGAGGAGGACAGGGAAGGCTGCATTTTGGCCTTATCCTGCCACATCCATCCCAGGAACTGGGAACTGCTACCAGGTTCCTGCATCAAATCAAAGCCTTAGAGATTATGTCTGCTTCTTTCAGCATCAGCTCTTGCAGTCCCTTACTTACAGAGAACATTGTTTATATAAGGCGGTGTCTCTCAGGTTAAAAAAAAAAGCTAATATATTAATATTGGGATTTTGATTTAATAATATAACTGACACATTTGCTGTTTAATATCCTATTTCATGCTGCACAAAGTCCCCAGACTCACCATGTGCTGTTTATCTAAAGTAATAGCAAAATACATTCTTTTCTGTTTTAAAGGTCTATAAAGCAGATATTAGCTGATTTTAAAATACATGTACTTCATGCTCTTGTGTAAAGAAATCATAGTCTTCCCAGTTCTGTTTGATTGCTGTTCTACAGAATAATGTTTCTTTTGCTCAGATAATTTTTTTTCCCTGAGAATGTTTAATCTGGGGATGTGATTTGACTTCTTTCACCGTTTAGGGCACTAGTACAAGTCATGCTGTGCAATGTACATTTTACATGGTATTCTGCTTTCACAAAAAGCTAATGAACATGACCATTTGGGATTCATTGGAAATGGTCTACTTAATGTGATGCTTCTGTAGCAGTTATGGTACTTTCCAAAAGTTACTGCTTCTCCAGTCCTTGCAGCTATTCCGATCAGATACACGGGGGAGCACTGGCAAGGACATGTAGTACACTAGCTTTTTTAGTGCCAAAATACTCTTAATCCATCTTAATTCTTATTTATTCTTTGCACTAACATTCAACAGGAAGACAAGCTCCAAATTTTGACTTCTGGCAGTGTCTTCATTAAGGCATGAATAAGGAATACAAAGAACTTCAGTGCTTGGGACACTTCTTAATAGACATTTCTGAGCATTTCCATGTCAACAGGAGTCTAACCTTGTCCTTATTCTTTCTGAAACCCACAATGATTTTCCAATAAGTGCACTGGCTCAGCATTGGTTGGTAATAAAGGAAGAGGGCGATTGTCCTTAATACTAAACCTTTCAGCCCAGATCATTGTAAAAGTGGTGTTAGCGTGATTAAGAAGATCCAGGCCAAGACTATTTAACTGCTTAATCTTAAAAATGAGATAGCACAGATTGCAGTGCAAATGCCTGGGCTGCAAGATCAGCACAGGATGTGCTTTTTAAAGATAGATATATAGATATATATATATATATATGAAAATGTCATGCCTGTCCATGAAAGACAGAGGATGAATTTATTTGTCCCACTCTGCGGTGAAGGCAGCAAGAATGAGGGAAGCCCTGCCATCATGCCGTGCAGAGAGAGAGACCCAACAGTCCTCTGCTGGGAAGTTTTCTGGGCCCCTCTCAGAGGGGATTTGGGGGACAGAGGTATAACTCAGCAGTTATATAGCTGCTGTGCCTTACGAAGGGAGCAGACCAGAGCTGTTCCTCTGCCCTCTTGAACCCATCATTTGTGGAACCAGTTCAGTTTTAGGTCGAAGACTTTGTTCACCCAGTCCCAATTTCCATCCGCTTTAGCTACCAAAGCTGTGTGCTGCCGGCTCCCTAATGAATCCCTTGTTCTTTAATGTATCAATCTTGATAATTCCTCTGTGAAGTTAAGAAAAGCACAGAAATTTTAATTGTGGCATTAAAAGCCACCTAGATCCTTGTACTGAAATCCAAAGGTACCTGTGAGATTTCTAAAAAATCTTGTGTCGGGAAATCTGACAGGGAACTGAATCTGCATCCTTTTCATTACAGGCTATTGCTGAAATGATTCAAGCATCTTTTCCTCATCAGGGACAGCATATTTACCATGCTATCCATTAGGGAGACAATTGCTCCTGGAAGATACGCCAAAATACCACTTTTTTGATGTGTGAATGTTCACAGTCACCTGTATAAATAGCAGTGGGCAGCTAGAGAAAACTGTATTGATGCTTTTGCCTTTGCTTCTGGGATTTAGTTTATTTGCTTTTCATGATCAGTGAGAATTTTGTAGAAGTGCTTCCCCAGCACAATGCCTGTAAAGAGCAGGGGGGCAGTGGGCGAGCGCCATGGTCCTGGGGGGGCCGAGCTGTCAGTCGGAGCTGATACTTATCTGAAACGGTGAGCTTAATTTAAAAAATACTCGGCGTCTGCAACAGGTTTTATTTCTAGAGCCATACTTTGAGACGGAAGAGGGGCAGGGATCTGAGAAGAGTTACCTGTTATTGTTGCCCGTACGCTGCTGCACCAAAGCAGCAATAGATGCCAATAGATTTCCGGTAGATAATTCAATGGTAACTTTCTTCTGAGCACTGCAGCGTGGGAGCCTTTGAAAGAACGAGGTTAAGAGATAAGTAAGTAGGACTGGAGTGCTATTATTACAGCTATTTTTCTTTACTTCTAATACATGTCATCCTCTTTTATTAGGAGCTGACTGTTGAACCAGGAAAACCGATGTCATGGTATAAAAATGATACATAGGCATGGAAGTATCATTGATAAGTGATCTGAATGGTACTGACCTTTCAGAAAAATTGAATAAAAATATACATGCCTTGAGATTTTCAAAAGTAAAAGCTCACCTGCATCCTTTTATTGTGCACAGAGAGCCTGAGTACTTGTAGCAGTGACAGGGAAAACACAGCCTCTGCGATCCCCACCTTCACCTCCCAGCCGCGGCAACTAGTACATCAGGCATTGTGTATTGCTAAAATCACAGCTCTCATCGCACCGGGGAGCTGAAAGAGAACTGAGAATACCAGAGATGTCAAATTTGAGTGAATGCTCCCCAAATCCCACTTGTACAACTGCTACACTCTCAGTATGCTATTCAAATATCAATTAATTAATGTTTGCTATTGTGTGTGATTTAACCATGTATTCAGGGCTTCTTTGTTCACTTAGCAGCAATAAGATGTCACTGCAAGATCTACTGAGAGACTGAAGGGGAAAGTCAATTTTTAAGTGCAGCCTTGTGAGCTTTCAGTGATTTCCTGTAAATTTGTACTGGCGCTCTCCCAAATTCACACTCTTATCTTTTCCTGGTTCTCCATACCCATAGGCACCCAACCTTCCTGTTTCAGATAGGTCACAGTGTTTGTCTTAAACATTAATTTTTCATAGGTTAGATTTTGTAAATGTGTTGTTTTATCTGCCAGTCTGTTTATACGCATTTGATGTGAAACTCACCTACTTTTCCTTTTCATCTCCATAAATAAGATTTGTGCATCCTGCTCTGCAGAGGCTGTTACTCTCAGCCTTCCAGGACTCTGAACAGGGAGTTTTTGGCTGACGTGTTTTTGGGAGCTTCTGCAGACAGAGGAGTCTGGGGAAAAGATATTAGCCAGCTAATAGCAGCTTGCTACCTCTCAGCTTTCTGGTACCTTATGAAAGAATTCTGTTTAGACTAGAATTTGCAGCAGTGGAGGCATCCTAGACCAGTTGAATATAGCTTGAACAGAGGAGGTTTTAGTCGTATCCGTCCCGTTCTCTCATGTACCCTAAATGTGTATCTACAGAAAAAAAAATGTAGCTGACAGGCTGGGGATGAGTACAAGGGAGCTTCTTAAGCTTTCATAATGTGTGGACATTATGGAAGTAATGTGTACAAGCACATATAGATGCATCTATATACACTCCGATAAGCTTTCCACCAAGGACTATACCTAGGGAGGTTGGTCAGATATGGCCCTTAAAGCAATCGGAGATGACTGATTGCTTTCTGCCTGCGTGTCAGCACAGGGATACCTGCGTGTCCATTCACAGGAGGCTCGGAGGAGCCTGGGGCTGGCTGAACGCTGGCGTGGGACTCCCCGAGGCATGAGAGATGGCTGCTGGTGGAGACAAATAATTTACAGAGGAAATGGCATTCCTCAAGAGACATATAGAAATGACAAAATAGTAATTAGAGAGCTCTAAATCATCCAAACATGGATTTTCTTCTTCTAATGCTGAGTACCATTGGAGAACTTAAGAAGAACCCATTTCCAGAGAGTGTGTAATATAGCATACCACCAGGTAACTTGGAGCCTCCTAATTTCCCCTTGCTGTTTCCTTAATTTCTTTTTTACACACATTATCCAAACAAATATTGAGAAACTGGGAACAAGGAGAGAAAGAAATAGCCCCTGTGTCACTTCTGAACTGGGCTATGCTATGGGCTTTGTATTATGATGATAAAAAAAGCAACCAACTGAAGCATTAAAAAATGGATTTTCTTTTAAATGAATTGGGTTGGATTTGGCTTGATGTTCCACATTGGAGAGCTGCCAATCTTTCTTCTGTGAACCTGGAAGCTGTTGGTCATATGGAAGTGAAGGTCATATGTATGCAAGGGCGGTGGAAATTTCTCCTTTTGACCTTCAGCAGTTCTCCTCTGGGTGACGCAACAAAACTAGCAAGGAGACTGGGAGGTTAAGGGGAGCAGATAAAAGGTAGGGAATGAAAGGAGAGCCAAAAGGACTGCCATCAGCTGAGGCTTGACTGTAGTGTGGACTTGGCTCATCAGAGACAGTATGTCAGTCTTGGCTGAGGAATGTCTGGAGATCGCGTTGGAAACCTAACTTGATGCTTTGGCCTGCTGTTTACAGACCATTCTGTCATTTTCTTGGGGAAAAAATTCCCTCACTTCCAGATTGCTAGTGGAAAAAAAAAATAAAAAATATTTTCCTACCCAAACCCTCCCTATCAGCATGTCGGGTTGGTGAAAGTTACCTGGCAGCAGAGGTCTGGTGTAATGACATTTCCTAAGACATTGGCTCTTTTATAAAGTAGAATTAAAAGCTGATTTAGGGACTCATGACCTAAAGAAGCAGCAGCAGAAGGTATTCACGCCTACATGTGTGACATAAACCAATTCCTTCCCAAGCTCTTCGTACAGGGGAGGTCTGAGAGCACCCTAGCAATTGCCTTACTCCAGGTGTGAATGCAGGTGTTTTAACAGCATGCTAAAAAGCAGAGAGAGAGAGAGAAACGGCAAAAAACCCTTGTGTTTCTGGACATAGGTGGTATTCTTGGGAACACAAAAGTTAGTCAAAATATACCAATTCTGCTGGTAAACAGAAGACTGTGGCAGTTGTGACTGTTGTTCCAAGGCACTGCAGGGTCTGACCGTCAAGGTTCTCACCTCTCCTGCCGAGTAAGCCACACAAAAATGGAGCCTGTTAATTTACTTTAGAGATTGTAGTGTAAAATGAAGGGAGAAATCCAAGTCTCTAGGCCAGTATTTTTAATCTTCAGGTTCAATTTAGAATGTTGCTTAAACTATGCACTGAAATAGTGTTATAAGAGTAATTAGCAAATTAATAGCTCACCATGTTGTGCAGAAATGTCAGCCCCTAGAAATGTCATTCCTATTTCTTTATGAGCTTAACTTTTCATTTTTAGGCAAATAATTTTGTCTCCACTGAGAATGTGCTGTCTTGCTGCTGAATAATGGAACAATATTTATAAGGCGGCTAGAATTTCAGCATGTTAAAGACAGCTTAATTGACATTAATTGACACTTCACATACATAAATACATTTTTTTTTCGCCAAGGTGATGTTCTTCAGCCTGCTGCAGGCAGGGGAGAGGTTTATATCCCGTCTCTTACTGCCACAGCTCCCAGTTGAAACAGAACATTCTGGAGGTTTTCATAGAATCACAGAATCATAGAATGGTTTGGGTTGGAAGGGACCTTAAAGATCATCTAGTTCCAATCCCCCTGCCATGGGCAGGGACACCTTCTGCTAGACCAGGTTGCTCAAAGCTCCATCCAACCTGGCCTTGAACACCTCCAGCGATGGGACATCCTCAGCTTCTCCGGGCAGCCTGTGCCAGTGCCTCACCACCCTCAGAGTAAAGAATTTCTTCCTAATATCTAATCTAAATCTCCTCTCTTTCAGTTTAAAGCCAATACCCTTCATCCTATCACTACACTCCCTGATAAAGAGTCCCTCCCCATCTTTCCTGTAGGCCCCCTTTAGGGACTGGAAGGGGCTATAGTGTCTCCCTGGAGCCTTCTCTCCTCCAGGCTGAAGAACCCCAACTCTTTCAGCCTGTCCTCATAGGAGAGGTGCTCCAGCCCTCTCATCATCTTTGTGGCCCTCCTCTGGACCCATCCAACAGGTCCATGTCCTTCTTATGCTGGGGTCTCCAGAGCTGGACGCAGTACTCCAGGTGGGGTCTCACGAGAGCAGAGTAGAGGAGCAGAATCACCTCCTTCCCTTTTGATGCTTGAGGTTTCCTCAGGCTCTGAAGCACCTGGAGTCATGATTGGCACCTTGCGGAGAGACCCACTGTTGGCCATCAGGCACCTCTGGGGCTGCATCTAGAGCAGGCAGCTTGCAGGAGTAAGCCATGACCTTTATCCAGAGAGTTCCCACATGGCACGTTCCCTGAGGTGACAAGGGTCCACCCCTTTGTTACGCACTGGCAATATTTTTCTTCCTTCAGCCGTTCTCAGACAGCCTCTTTAAAAATAACGGTGGGGACGCGGGAGCACAGATCTGGTGGCATCCATGAGTAATGCAGCACTTAGTGCTTTAAGTCAGCCAAGCGGCGCTCGGACGGCCCCGCGGACGCACGCGTGATGTATGTGCCGCCGTTCCTGGCGCTCCCTTGGAAGTAATTAGATCACCCGAAGGGCACGTCCCTGGGTGTGTTAGCTCCGCCACTTGAAGTAACAAGACGTCTTATTCTCCTTGAAGCCATAGTAATGCGGGTTACAGCTTGCGATTCTTTGTTTCGTGCTGCGCTCTGGGATGAAAAAGTCAGCTGCGGTTTGCTGTAGGAACCCAGTTGCAGAGCTGGGACAAACTGGGGAGGGATGAGAGTGTGGATCGTGTCTTCAGTTTCTGTAGAAATCTGCTTTAACTCCATTGCAGAAAGACATACTGGAATCTGGTAACTCAGCAAGGAGTTCAAAACTGTTACAAAGTGCACAGGATTACAAAAAAGCTAATGGTTAATGCAAATACTGTATTGCATTGCATTATAGCTACCAGAAAAAATGCAAAATGAGGCATGATTTTCCATCCTGGTACCTGCCATTTAAAATTAGTTACCCCCCAGTTAGCATTAATTTGTGTTTGGCTGGATAATTAGATGACTATTTCGTCTTGTTAGAGCAAGTGCAACAAATTGATCACATTATTTTCACAATGCTTTGTTTTCTTAAAAGTAATTGAAAAGCTGGGGCCAGAAAACCGCCATCAATACCCATATTTATCTAATTTAAAGTTTTATAGAAACTTTTCAGGAGGGGAAATGTATATTAAGATGACTTTTTGATGCTGATGAAAGTAAAACTGGAGTTTTCTTTTGTTTTTATTTTTTTTAAGCTAAACCTATTTGTTATGTACTCGCTTGTAAGAAGTATTTGAAGGTTACTATGAGATAAACACAAATGGTTGGTAACTCCTTTTTCAGTTGTTTTATCCTAATTAAAATCCAGAATGTTGTTTACTGCATAATATTTATTTAATTGAGGTTTGCAAACCCCAAGTAACAATTTACTTTTATTGTTTCAGCAGTTCAGCTTAGTTTCATTTTGATCACAGAAGAG
The DNA here is from genome assembly GCA_013397275.1 of Burhinus bistriatus. Lineage (NCBI taxonomy): Eukaryota > Metazoa > Chordata > Aves > Charadriiformes > Burhinidae > Burhinus > Burhinus bistriatus. The sequence goes on from VYXH01007509.1 coordinate 943,885, forward strand.
CTACCAAGTAAACAGTTCATCTGCATACCATAGATTATTTTTTTTTTTTAATGGTGGGAATTTTTCCTAGCGGATTAACTCTTTCAATAGCAACTTCGACATTATTGTAATTATACCTCATATATAACCTATCACATCAGTAGGAGGAAAAAATTAAGAGAAACAGCCATTAATTTTGTTCATTCAAATTGTGTTTGCTCGCAAGAAGACAGGCTATTATTTCTTCTTACAAAAGCCATAATGAGAAATTTTCTGAGCTGATTGTTCAGATCAAGCAAAGGGCAATGTGGATTTGATTAAAGTCCACCTGAAGCTATGAGCCCAGGCGTATTGAATAGGAAAGCAAACTCGGTTTCTCAATCCTGGAGTGGTTAAGTAGACCCTGGGCCAGTGTCAGTTGGGATTTTTTATCAGAAAAAAATATTTTGTAGGGCTAGATTGGCTGGAAAGGTTAAAGCTAAGTGAGAAAAAAAAACCCCAAACTCAAGAAGATCTATTGCGAGGACTTCATACCTTGAAAAGCACTGTTGATAAGACCCAGATAAAATCTTTTCTTGCCTAGGGTAAATGCCACTTAGATTTTGTTAGTTCATTTTAGATTCACTTTTTAGAGATTATTTCCCTCCTGCATTGTTAATACCTCTGTTTCCTCTCACGCAGCACCAGGAAAATAACAAGCAATACGAAATTTGTAAAAATATCAGTCAGTCTGATGCCCCGTCCTTGATTATATCCATAATCTCCCTGGGTAGACATGCCATTTCCCAGGATCTGATCAATAAGGTAGCAGCAGCAGTCTGTGAGCTCCGGCAGTGTGTTAATAAATCCCGCTTTTCCAGTGAGCTATATATGAACTCGCATTGAAGTCACGTGGAGTTTGGTGAGCTGATCAATGGCAGGATGGGACTCAAAAGCCTAATGAAGAGGGAGAAAAAAATATTCTGCCTCTCCAAGTATCATTGCCACGAGGAATATAAGAAACTTTATATTTGTGTTGTATGACTTGCCACACAAAGTAAATTATTTAAGTATCAACAGCAGAGTTTTGCTGATGCTGAAGACTATATGAAAGTTACAGAGAATAAGTTAAGGTGACACACATCAATCCCAAACGTTTACTGCCAGTTACATTTGCAAAGAGGTCAAACATTTCACACCGCAGTGCATTAGAGGAACTGCTCACCCCTGTGGGGTTACTGCCCTTTGTCTGTCAAAGATGTTCTCAAGTGGATTTTTCCCCCCAGGAAGAAGCTGTGCACAGAAGTTGAGGGAAAGGGTGACTAAAAGGATAGCTCTTCAATCCTAGCTTAGCAAGCCCTTGTGCGGTCTTGCAGTGCTGGAGTTGTGCCCTTGCCGCATGTTACCCTCCCGGCTCATCCAGCGGAGCTGTTGGATAAGACCTGGGACAAAATCTCAAGAGGTAAATTGACATATCTGTAACAGTGGGATCCTGAGCAGCATTAGCCTTCCCAGTACCCTTCTGTTTCATTTACTTTGCTATCTTTACTTTGTCTTACCTACCCAATTAAGCCTAGAAAAATTAACCGATCCCTTGTTAAAAAAGTGCTGTTGGGACCCAGACTAAGTATACTGTATGTGTTTTATAAAGAAAAAAAAAGAACTTTGCAAGCAAGCTCAAATATCAGATGGAGAACTGATAAGATTGCTGTCTCTTGAGTTAGAAACTGTCCCATCTATGAAAAGACGAAGGGGACGGTCCACAAGTTGGACTTGGTAGCTTAAAAGGAGTTGACTTTGCCATTCAGTACAGAAGACGTTGGGTCAGTAGAAGAAGCAGCTCCTGTAGCATCTGCTTCACCAGAGTACTGTGGGCATTCCTTGCACTGGTTCTGGTGTGTGCAGCCTGCGCAGTGGATCCGCTCTGATGGTGAGGCAGGGTTTCGCAAGGATGCGTGCGAGCCCCATTAGAGGTAAGTCAGGAACTTCACCGTATTTTCTTTAATAACACCTGGTGTTGGATCATGCGGTGTTGCAAAGGTTCAGGAACGAGCTACTGTGTTTAACAAGGAGCGATGGAAATGCTTCCTCTGAGGGACTCCCATTGCAAAGAGAGGTGGGAGTGGCGGAGGGCTGGGCTCAGAGGGCTTGCTTTGGGCTAACAGTTACACAGCCTGACACATCTTGTTTTCTGGCTAGGCTGTATCCCGGTGGAAAAGGATATTCTTTTTAACGTGACCTGCCTGCAACCATGATATTCTGCTTGTGGTTAATTGAATGATTTTTTTTGTTTTAGCTGATACTCTAATTGGTGAAAATCGCAGTTTTTACCTGTATAAAAATACTTGTGAAGCCAGCTGGATTAGTCTCATACTTCCAGCTATTTCAGCGTAAACAATTTTGTGTGCATGAAAGGAGGATTTGGAAATATTAATTAAAAAGTTGTAATTGTCAAGTTTCCTGAAAATGTCTCTAGCCTGATAACCAAAAAAGAGGAAGGACACAACGTGTTGTGTCTAGTTGGGATTTCAACATAGGGCTTTGTCTCAAAGCTGTTACAGCATTTGTTACTGATTTGGGTAGTTCCTTCTACGCTGACAGAAGAGATGAGAATACATACGTCTAACTGCATCATCTTTAATTTCTGCCCTATGCGTTTTCTCATTAGTATTCATTGCTCTACAGTCTTTTCCCAGGGACTTTTTGCGAAGGACAAAATAGAAATGTCAGGTGTTTTTGTAGATTGATGTTTGAAACACAAGCAGCTTTACTTGGATGCACTGTAGTATGTTCTGTTCTCTGGTCAGGCATCTGCTCCCATGCCCAGTGAAGTCAACGAAAGAACTTCTATTGATCTGACAGTTTATTATTAGGATGAGATTATTATCAGGAACTAGGTGAGTGAAAAAAAATTAATAATTATTTTTGCATAAACATGATTATAAATTTTAAAATTCATGTCCTAATGTTATTCTATTCATATTCTGGAATATTAATTTTAAATTCACTGCTTCAGTGATTAATCTTGCCTTAAACAAATTTGTTAGAATATTGAAACGCAGGGAACACAAAAGGACAAGAATGGAGTCAACAGAAATTCTTTTAAGAATAGGGATATTTATAAAATGGTTACTGTTCTGGTACTTACCTAGCACCAGGTTTTTTTCTTCCTAGGTTTTTGGTTTGCCCTGTTTTTAAACTTGCTGGTTGATTCGTAAGTGAAGGCAATGGGAGTTTTTCCATTAACATCATTGAACTATGAAACAGGCACTGTGTGTCATTGCATACATCAACCCATCAGTTTTGTCTTAATGTCTTCTTTTTTTGAATGAAACCAAATAATAACTCTGCAGGGCAGCTGATCACCTTATTATTTTCCATAAATCTCCATTACTGTCACACACAAGAACTGCCTCTCTGCCAGAGAAGAGATTCGGTTAAAAGGCTGCCAGAACAAATGTACCTGCCCTGCATCCTAAAGTCAGGCACGTTCAGTTCCGAAAAAATACAAGAGCAGATTTCTCAGCTGAAGGCCCTCCGCTTGAAATGACTTGCCACCATTTTTACAGAGTTGCTTGAGGAATCAACAGCTGAAGTGTCTTTTTACTGCCCTGATGGTTTCTAACTCACTTTTTCCTCTATCTAGACAGAGATCGTATCATCATAGGATAGAGCTTTTCACTACAGACGATAATGTAGTTTGGCTTTGCCGACTATTTACAAAATACTGTCTAAATGTGTTACCACTTGTTTAGTATAGAAGTTTCCTAGTCTTTCATTACAAGATATCTCATTCCTAGATGGGATCATGGTAGATGAGAATCAAAAAAATAGAAAAAGTAAGGTACCTTTTTCAGGAGCCACCTCTAAATAGGGAGGATTTGTTCAGGTGCCCTGTGCTTCCAACAAGGGTCTATTTCTAATGCATTTCTGTGGTCTTACTTGGAAATAAAAAATAACAAACGGAACATCTAAATGAGGAATTCTCCTTAAGCATTCCCCATATTAGTGATGAGGAGATTCTGTTTAAAGAGAATCATCAGTAATTAGTTACTGGCAGTATAATAAAACTGTACTGAAGCCACATCTTTAAATGCTTGTATTTAAAAAGAATTTCAACTTTCTATTTAATTATGTATACGAGAGTTAAGTTTTTGCACCTTAAGTCAAAACTTAGAAGACTGTTCCAGGATCTGATTTTTTTAAAGTATTACTTATTATTTCTAGTTGTTAATAGGTTGGCTTTTCCAGGGTTACAGTCGTCAGCCACCTCTTTTGTTTCTTATATGCAATATCTAAGGGTAGCATAAATGCTCATTGGAGTCTCACAGTTAGTATATTGCTTTGATGTGTTTAGTAAGCTTTTCAATACTTAACTCTATTTTGTTGTCTTAACAGCAACAAAAAAAAGTCATCTGTCATCTACTTTTTCCACACTAAGAGGTCTCATGTTTTTTGATGCTGTAGCTCCTTAGCTATGTGCGTATGGATTTTCTGCTGACGGATCTGTGATACTGTTAGTGACCAGCTTCACTTGGGTGTAACATTATTATTATTATTCTCATTATTTCTTCTAGTGTTAGTTTATTATTGATGCAAGTTTGCTCATTTTTCAAGTTGTTGGTGATATTGTAGAAGTAGTTTAGTTTCCTTCTGATGCAGTAACTTGTACTTATCATACGTTCCTGGCTTTTCGTGAATTTTCCGGGAGGAGAGCCGTTGCCTTTTTCCTGTGTGCTAGAAGGTGTGGTTGGTAGGGAAATCAGTTGCATGCTGCTGTACCCTCCAGGTCATCGAATAAAGCTGCTGTTTAATAGGAAAATCTGCCTTTTGTGGATTCATAGCAGATTTGTATCAGTACGGAGCTCATTCTGCACCCATTGTTGGTGCAAGTATCCGAGTACTAAAAATGACAGGGGTTGGGAGTGCTTGTATAACTGAAATATAAAGAAAAACTGCAGATTTAAAAAAACAAAAACAAAAACAAAAACAAAAACAAAAACAAAAACAAAAACAAAAACAAAAACAAAAACAAAAACAAAAACAAACACAAAAAACCCCCTTGCCTCAGATGCATCTAGAATTAGGGTATTTAAAGGGAAAGTGTTCTGTAGTGTCCTACCTTAAGAAAAACTTGAGGAAATCCTTCAGCGGCAATGCGCATCAGCATACAACAGAGTTTAACATCAAGAGATGCCCGTAATGGTGACATTACCTACGTGGCGTGACCGGCAATTTAAGGCTAAGCCCACATATTGGTGGTCTTTGCATGTGAGCTTCCCTTCCCTGGGTACCTTGGGAGATGATGGTGATGATGTGGGAAATATCCTAGCCTCTTCCCTGAAACACTCTCCCTCTTGGGAGTAATTAAGCACAGGGAGGCTTGGGGAGGTGTACAGACCTTTCTGGCCCCCTCTCCACCCTAATGCACCCCCTGCACCAGCGATTTCCTATGCGGAGCCCGCATGCACAGTGACAGAATCATTTTGCCCTAATCAAAATACGGTTCCTGAGGAAGCCTTTGAGAGGTGGGGTTTCTAGCGGTGAAGTCGGCTTCAAGCCTTCCAGAAAGCCTGTGGACACAGCAGGTATTTTATAATGTTTGCCAGCTATCTCATCTCCAAAGCTACAGCAGAATTGGAGACACAGTTTGGGGAAAAGCAGTTTGGTCCCAACAAGCCAATTTAAAATCATTTTAAGGGTAAAAAGCAGTGAAGAGCCTGTGTTGATCCTCTTGTAAAAGGCGTATATGTCATACCTGCCACGAGCTCTGCTAAGTTTTCATTTCTTTGAACTTTTGGAAGTAATTGTTATTACAGATACGATAAAAGAGCAGAAGAGCTCCCCTCAAGCAATATGTAGATATTTTTTGTCCCAGCAAATCACTAACGATATGAGGATTTCTTTGATGACATGAAAGATTTATTTAAAACTGCTTTGTCCTTTGGTAGCCCATCTAAAGAAAATGATACTGGTAGAGGTATACTGCATTTGAAGTCGGGTTTTTTGCTTCCTAAAGTGCCGTTGCAGAGTGTGGGCATGAAGCTGTAGCGCTGCAATGTGATATGTGTGCTGGACCTCAGCTACATGTAAAGCAGAGGAGATGGTAGCAACCAGGGTGAAGTCCAGGAGTAAGTACTCCAAGTTCTCGACTATTCTTTACACCTTCCTAAAATAATGCAGAAATCGGGACAATATTATTTCAGAGTAACGCCACATGGCAAACCTGCAAGAGTGAGTCACGCTAGGGTCTCTTTGGAGGACGATCCCCTTTACCCCTCTCTCTGCAAGAAGATTGTGAAAAACAAGAGTTCTGCGTGAGCTTTGCCTCCATCCAAAATCTCATCTCCTGCTCTGGGGTTTTGCTGCCAGCGAGCTGCGACTCTGCCAACTGTTACAGAAACAAAAGCTCTTTCCAGTTCGCTTCACCCAGAAATAGCCTGCTGTCTAAATTCCTTCCTAGCCCAGCTCTCCTCTCTCTATTTTAACATCCCTCAAGTTCTGCGGGGAGGGTCCTAAACCTGGAAGGTATTTTTTCCTGCAGGTCTGGCCTCCAGCACCCTGCGGGCTGGGCTGCAGGCTGCGGTGCCACGGCCTCCTTTCAAGGCGTAGGGCACAGAGGCTGCTGCAGAGAGGGGTCAGAGCGCTTCACGGGAAGAGATCCAAGGGAAATGCAGCTTCACACACTCTCAAAGACAAAATCTTGCAAAAGCTATCAAGGAAACGGATATGTAAGATCTCCATTCTATTTTAAAGCTGCCAGACAATAAAATAACACTGAATCCCTGGCCTGATAATCACATTCCAACCAGAAGGAGACAGAGGAAAAATACTTTTGTTTCTCAAGAAAAAGTCTTGATTATGCCGGTTGTACGCTGACATCCAGAAATCCTCAAAGAGCAGCCAGTGGACACTAGAGGGCAAAATGTTAGATCGCCCGTTTAGTTTACAGGTGGCTGGATTTAAAACAAATAGTCATATGAAGTCTGACACGCTGGTGTGTGCACAGTGCAATGTGCTGACAGGCTGCCCGACGTGTGTTCTGCAACCAGTCACCGGTGTGTGTTACCTTGTGCGTTGTAGACAGAGCAGGGTATCCGGATCACCTCTCGCTCCTGGATCTGGCTCAGTGACATAGATGCAAGAATTTTCTTTGGTCAGGCCCAAATTACCGGTGCAATCACTATTACCTGCTTAAATTAGAATTTGCATAGCAGCTAACGGATTATTGCCTGATTGGAAAACTAGACGAGTTGCTGGAAGTTACTTGAAAGTTTGAAACGTTATTTTATTTCAACCTCCTCTGATCGGAAGCGGAGCTTTTAGGGGATTTTTCATGCATTTTCAAATACACCTTTAAATCTTTCCCATTTAGTTTTAGTGAGTAAATACATTAGTTCCACCAGAACAGAATATATCTATCAGATATGCTGAACCCCTAAGCTCCCCTCCCTTGTACATCACTGGGAAACTTTGTGTTGGAAACTTGGAGATCACGTGTGACACTGTTCCAGCTACCTACATCAAAATTTCTTGATTGCTTTACAGACTTGGCTTACTTTGCAAATCCTGCAAGTACATTTCAATCAAGCTTGAATTTGACTTAAAAATAAAAATATTTCATCCAAGAAATTGGATTTTTCAATTTATTATAACTTTTAAAAAAGATTCAGACTAGTGTGGATGACCCAATATAGTATGACTATGATGTTTTAAAAATCATCAAAGCAATTCTTTCTTATCGTGTGAGTTTGCTTGCAAGTTCGACCTTACTTGCTACATTTTCTACATGTACTGCAGTACGTTAACCACATGATTTCCAGTAATCTTTCATGGCTGTAGCTCTCCTTAGAAAGTCAGATGGCTAATGGCATTTCAGTGATGTCACTTTTCTTTATATGAACTTAATCTGAAAATTAAGTACATTGAAATTACAGGGAAATTGAGAATGAAGCAGAAGCAGAAATTATTTAAGATTTTTATATACATCTCACAAGCCTCTTAAAAACTGGTAGGCAGAATAGCTTTCCTCTCTTCATCTGTGAAATTCAGGAAGCTGTAAATGATAGTTCTTATTTGCGTAACCTTAGTGGTGGTGTAAGAAAACGATTACTGTATGTGCTGTACCTGTTACCACTCTGGCATTTCCTAGACTGATAAATCAAAATAAGGCTTTTCTCCACATTCAGGTGAGACTCGGAAGAACAGATGACTGAACTTATTAAGGCTTTGAATCAAGTTAGAAGGGGCCATGATTCCACTAACATACAGAGGAGCGGTTTCTGAGGTTTCCAGGAAATTTTACTACTTAGTGATCAAAGCTCCAAAAACAAAGTAGAAAAAAAATAAAATCTAATGTCTTCTGGTTTTTGCGAGTGTTTGGTCTTCTTGTTCTAAAATTATTCTTCTCATGTGCCGGTCATTGTGTAGGACCCCAACATCGGTAGTGAAAGTCCTCCACTAATCAAGGATCTTGCCTTTCAAAGCCATAATGAAGAATAGTAAGGAGCATGGCATCAGATTGGGACTAACACAGCTTTGATCATCTCCTCAGATACTCTTCTCTCTTTTCCTGTGAGTTAGTAGCACCAAGATACAAAAAATACCAGTCTTTTTATGAAAGTCAAATGCAAAGTACAGTGATAAGTGCTGAATTTTATGAATTAGGAAGCTTAGAACCATGAGCTCTAGCAAACAATCTACTTTCTGTACAGTACATTATACTTGCCATTTTTACTTAATGCATGGGTTTGGTCTTCTGTATGGTTTTAAGCGTTACAATTACAACTCTGCTGAGTGCATTGTGCTTAAGGCCACAGCCCTTGAGCCATGGTACCTATGAACCTGATGTTTGCAGAAGTTTTGACCCCATTAACTGGGCAAACCTGAGTGCATTTGAGTCACAGCCGTGCTTTGGGGAAATCTTCATCTTATTCCAGTATAATTAAGGAAATCTAGGGCACAGTGCTTCAATGTAGAGTGCTTTAGGCTCATTCAAGTAGCTTTACAGGGGACTGTTGAAGAGGTGTATTAAGACCTCCAGGATTATAATCTGTGACTTTGATTGCCAAGCAAAACACTGAGATGGTTACTTCATGTCTTGAATGTCTCATTTTTCCGCTTCTAAAGACTACATTATCAAACGGGATAGTTTTCACTTCTGCGAAAACAAGTTCTGTAAATACAGTTTGTATATAATATCTATTTAATATAGCGAATCTTCCTATACTGCATTTTCTTGGCAGCGTAGCTGGTGCTGCAGGGACAGGCCAGGCTGTGATGTGAAGGGGCAGCTTGTGCATCGTGAGCAGGAGCACACGTTGGGTGCCAGTCACACGAGCAGGGGGGACAGTCCACATCACGAGCTGCGGTTTTACTCTTTGGATCTCTGTGCAGCAAGAGGAGACTGAAATTTTGCACCATTTGCATGTCTCAAAGGACAGAATTGAAATTCTCACTTAGAATAAGGTCAGAACGATAAAAGGGACATGAAAGAGGGTCTTTTTAGAAGGATGCCATTGAAAAACTTGGGCTTTAGAAGGAAAAAATGTCTCAGGGAGTTGGTAATGGGATACGGATTTTATTTCCTATAGGTCACTGTCTGTATTCCTGTATAGATCAGTAGTAGTGGCTGAACATCATAACTAGCTAATGGCTGAGTTAGACAGGCGATTTGAATGTACTGACTGTTTCGGTCTATTTTCTTGGGTGATTATTCACATCTCAAAAATGCCATCTTGACTGTGAGTAACTGCTGTCCCCATTAGCACTGTAAACAAGGAGGTCAAGGACAGAGCTGGAACAAAGGCTGGGCTATTGCCTCTTTTCAGGCTAGATTGAGCCTGGAAGCTCACAGGGAAGATACAGTCACTCTGTAGTGAGATTTCCATCTGCAAGAGACTCTTCTTAAAGGGCTAAAATGTCCAGCTATATTTTTGCCCTGACGTACGGACTAATTAGTGATTAAAATAGTGTGGTGAATAGTTTAAAAAAGAGTAGTTGAAACTCACAGAGAGAGAGCAAGCAAGGTAACTTTATACCTAAACCAGAAAAATTGTAGCATTATTTTGAGGATGGTTTTTTTGCCTCAGTCCTGTGAGTAACCTTTAAAAATTGTAGTCATATTTACAGTTCTAATTTTATACATTTCTAATCCCATGTATTTCAATGGACATTATGCACTAAAATACGTTTAATCCCATTCTCTCCTCCCCAGACAGAATCTCTGCTTCAGGGCCCAATGTTTCCCTGATGGAGAACTGACCCACGCTTTTTCAAGTGAGAACATCATAAAACCACCGTGAATCTTCCAGTCTCTAAAGCTATATTTTATTAGAACATGAACCTAATAATCTAGAAAAAAGTAAATTCTGGTTTGCTGAATGACACAAATTGCATGTTAAAATCTAAAAAAAAAAACCAACTCAAAATTGGAGGGAACACCATCCCATTTACTTCCAGCCCAGTATCATTAGTAGCCCTCCAGGTTGCTCCAACAGCACATAGTAAAAGGAATGAGTAAGAAGTAATGAGCACCTCCTTTCTGCCTCCCAGTTGCACCGTTACTACTGAAACACAGAACAAATGCTGCTTATCCACTCAGCTTCAAGCAAGCAAATTAAATGCTTCTACCGCCTGTCCTCGATGGTGATATTATTTATCTCCCAGGGATGCCGATGAGGACATTGAGCGCTGCAGAGGACTAACTATTAGGTCTTTGGAAAGGTCCTGAGTGCTGTGCAGCTCAGCCCGGTGGTAGTGAAGCACCTCACCATCTTTTCGTATCCACAGTCCCAGGGAAATGCCTGCCGTCCTTATCGATTGCCCGAGGAGAGTTAAGTGCTGGAAATGGAGTCGGTGGCGCTTCCGCCTGCAGTGAGGGGCCGTGCTGCTCTTTTGGCCGAGGAATAAATTGGTACATGAAGGCCAAGGTGTCAGCAGGACCCTGCCACTTTGCAGATGTTATACAATTAAACAGGGCTCAGGGATGGAGCGCAGGGATCCCCACCTTGCTCAGTAATAAACATGGTGATCACAATTAGCATTTTGTCTTCTTTATTGCAGATAGCACTTCTTTCTCAGCTGTCTTCTCTGCAGGTTCCAGATGTGTTCTGGAAAGGCATGCCAGGTCTGCCTCTGGAGACAAGAATATCCATTTTTTTAATGCGTGTACCTATCTCTAATCGTTTCTGTACCTGCGCAGTTGTAGATATTTTGGGCAGTCTCATATAAGAAATAAAAGGTGGTTTTAGGATTAGTATGGACTGGTTTGTGGATCTCGTTCACAGCTGATGTGGTGATGGACGAAGCCGAGGGGGATGTGGGGCAGGGGAGATCTTCCTGGATCGTGGCATGACCACATAATCTCTTTTATTAATTAATCAAGCTCCATTTTAAGCTGATTGGGTTTATGGTGTACTTTTGTCTCTGCTGTCCTTCCTGGGAGGCTGTCCAAGAAGACGGTGTCTTATAAGGAGCTGTCAACTTCTTAACCTTTGCTATTCCTTGAGAAAATATATAGTAACTTACTCCTTGGCAATGTCATCCTTAAACCTGAATATTTCTTTTCTCCTGATGTCTACTCCTTTTCCTCCCTAGCCCATCCAGCCTTACCTCAGTATTTAAAGATATATGACTTAAACCTGATTTTTTGGTTTCAGGGTAATTGACAATATATTGGACCTATTTTTTTTTTGTTTTAAAGGAAACCTCAGGTAAGAAGTGTAATATCAACATCAAGTCTAATTTTTATGTCGGTGTTATTTTGGAGTGATTCAGTATATGTGTCTGCAATGTGACTAGAAGGTTGATAAAGTAATTACCGTTTTTATGAATCTTGGAGTTATTATTCCCTTAGTGCAAGCCCTTGTAACTTGTCAGCTTCAGAGGGAACATTCATCACAATTTTTTTTATGGTGACATGATATGAAAATGGCTTATGCAAGAAAATTCAGCTTACATGTTCTAATAACTGCTTTCAATTTGTTCTTCTCATCAGCACCATTAATATGCAAATACGATACAAAATTATGATGTCACATTATAGACCTATTCACTATATTCTACCTAGTATATTATATTTGCTGTTCTTCTGGAAAAATACAAAGTATGTGAAAAAAGATAATGATGACCCTAATCATTGTTCACCATAACCATGACAAAAGAAAGGTAAAAAAGGAAAAATTAATATTGGAAAAAAGAATTAGACCTCTGGGTTAGCCACTGGCAGGTGTCCTTTTTAGACACCTGAAATGTATCAATAGTGTCCCTGGAAAGCGTTAGTTTATTATACATTGGTTTTCTATTACATGAGTCAGAAGATCATGCTGGCAGTCAGGTTTGCGATTTTGTCTGATTTGTTCTGTCGTATTATTTTGCAATATATTTACATAAAATGATATTTTAGAATTACATTCCTCTGGCTGCAGCAGGAATACAGAAATAGGCTGTTATGATATTTGTATTTATTTGTAAACTTTAACTTCTCAGTAAGTATGAAACTTTTAAAGTATTTAGATAAATGCTAATTTAGTATCCATCTTTAATCAGTTAAAAGAAATTTCAAGAAAACTGTACAGGTTATGCACAGAATGAGTGCAGCCGGCAGAGAATTAGTGTGTGTAAAAAACCCAGAAAAATACAAAAAGAAGAAAGCAGTGTTTTCAACTGCTAATTTCAGATGTCCATCCCTGGTCTCTATGAATCCACAGACTGTGGTGTAAAAATAATTTGTCAGAAATATCAATAGGCAGTAAGAAAAAATACTGGAAAACCAATCTGTAGCCATGGGTTCTAGCAACCTGCTGCTTTTTAAATTTTCAGAACCACAATACCCCATCCTGATGATGTGTAACTTTGACATGTTACTTAAAAATGTTTTTCTTGGGCTAAGAAAAACAATGCAAGAAAGGCAGTGCATTAGGTAATACTACAGGAAAGTTGCGTGGACTTGGAATCAATTTTGTTTTAAAACCATATATTAATATACTTTCCAGTTCTGTTTGTTTTGTTCTTTAATAGCCCCACTGGCAGGTGAACCTGAGCATATCTATCATTTTCTTCTAAGCTTCGTCTGATGGCGGTGATTATAAACTCCATCACTGGATCCTCCCTGCAAGACCTAGACACTAATGTGAGATTTATGAAGTATTTAAGTACTTGCTCTTCTAGAACTAAGGTCCAACAACCACCCTTCATCTGCTGACTTTTTGGCTAAAGATTGCGCAGACATCTAAGGATCTGCAGAAGTTCCTTGTTCTTCTTCTGGAAGGAGGTACCTGGCTCAAAATGCTCCTCCAGCATTTCTAAAACGTGTCAGTGACACCATTATAAAACACATGGGTACTGGGATCATGCCAACAACTTGTTTATTTGCCCTTTCTCCTTCCAGGAAGCCCCAGGGGCTGCTCCTGGCCAGGATGAGGGGAGCAGGGCAAGGAGGCACTGCATATTCTGAGCAAAACACTGCAAAAAGTAGTGATTTCCTCCAACAATCCCATAATCTAGAAATGTGTACCATTGCAACAGAGCAAACTAGTTCAATTTTTTTTTTTATTATTTCATGTGTATTTATGTTCTATCGTACAGTTTTTAAAAAGACCATCAATGAAGTTACATGGCATCCTGCAGGATTTTAAGTTTTTTTTAAGATGGTGAAAGTTCAGGTGAGGTGTGATTAAAGGGGACAAGAGTTCATATCAGCTGTGATTAATCAGTTGCCTCCTCGTGGGACTTGGTGGAAAACACCTGGACCCTGTGAAGGCTCAGGAGGTAAGGATGGAAAAAGAGAAGCAGCAGCTTTTATGATGCTGTAAGAGAAAGCAGCTTCTGGGATTTAATTTGGGAAGAATGAATAATCAGCAATATAGACCTTTGCCAAATGAACAGGGTGAGTAGTAGAAGCTTAATGATATTTAGAAAAAATGATGGAGTTTTGAGGGTGAGAGAGCCATCTTAACTAAGGATGGCTTAGGGTTCAGAAAAAGAGTGCTCTTTTTTATTCTTGTTGATGGCGAAGCTAGTTAGAGTCTGGGAGGTGAAACGGGAAAGGTCACTTCTTGACAAAAGCCTTGAGGCACTGAAAGAATAGCAAATTTTGTGAAGATAAGAAAGGTAAGGCAGGGGATATTATCTCTGGGGTAGGTCTCTAGCATTCATGCCCTAGGACCGAGAATGAAGGGGGCTCCAGTGATCTCAGGTGTGAGAGCTGTTCTGCTGAGAATTTAATGTGCTGATACTGCCCACATTATAAATTATTCTTTGAAAATAAGTCTCAGTCAGAACTTGGGGGAAGAGCAAAGATTATTTTCTGTGTTCAGGAAAAGTAACTTGTTCAGGTTTATTGTTATGGAAGACCTGTGGAAGCGAGTTCAAATACAAAACAGAGAAACGGTCAAATTGCCAATTAATAGCTATTGTTGAACTGTGACTTCTGAGTGCTGTATGGAAGTAGCAGCACAACAGCGTGGTGACAACTGGAGACACCTAAGGAAAAAGCCTGCCCAGGTGTCACTGGGGAAACTTGGACTAGAGCTGGCGTTGGCCCTGGTTTTTGTAAGTGGCTTACAAAGCCTTGCAGAGCTGATAGGGTTTGCAACCGCAGAAATACTTCTTGATCGTTTCTTTGAAGTCAGCTGGTGGGTTTTGTATGATATGGAACCAGCTCTGAAGTTTACTTGTGCATTGATAAGGCTCCTTAGGAAAAAAAAAAAAAAAACAAAACCAAAAAAACCTGTCTTTCTGTCACTTGGAACAAACTGTGTAAAACATACATAATTTTTAGAGTGGCTTGGATTGAAAAAATACACGTGTACGTTGTTCTGCTGTGTCGGAGCACTTTTGCCAAGCCAGACGGTGTCCCTGGTCAAAGCAGAAGAGAATCATTTAGGTTCTTGGATATAGATGGACGGAGAAATGGGATTGACTGTCTACTTGAAAGTGATTTGTGTGTCTGGGTTGTATCAATTCTCTGTTTCTTGAGGCTTGATGCAGCCACTTTGAAAAGCAAAGATAGCGTATTTCTTAGCTTCAGGCACAGTGTGCTGTATCCATACACCTAGATAATAACTATACAAATTTCCAGCAAAGATCTCGCTCTTATTTCCTTTTATTTTGGAGGAGAGGGAAAGGGGGAAGGCAAAGAGGATGCTGAAATAGCATCATTTAGTCGATCTGGAATATATGTGGGAGCCTGATCCTGAATTTGGTTAGATAAGGGTAAATCGTGTTGACTCCTGTGGCTGAGTATTTTGGTTGATGTGTGAACTGCTGTCATTTCCCTGTACTTCTGTATATATCCCTGCATATTGAGTCTATCTGTTGCATAATATTTTTTTTTTTTTCCCAAGGTCAAACTAAAATTTGCCTCAGCTACTTACTCCATTATATTAAAATAAACGTTTCTGGCAACGTCAGCAAAACGTATCAGTCTAATCAGCATCACACAGTGGATCCCTTCGTAATATGAACGGAAAAGCACTACCTGGTGTTTGAGACTGACGGGCAGCTGCAATGCTGCTGTGCAATTTAAAATCCCAGGGTGACGTCTCGGGATGTTGTAGTGTTCCCTCGAGTCCCAGAACCATCTAAATTGCTCTTCTCTTTTTCTACCCGTGCTGTTCAGCCCTGAGCTTTGTAGGCTGGGGCTAATCAAAACTATGTTTGCCCGAGGGAGAAGGCGAGTTTTGTATCAAGCACTTCCCTCCTTTTAAAGAAGTTCAACTGATTGATAGATATATATATTTAAACAGAAGTAATGGGGAATTCCTTCACCAAAATACCTGAAAACTTCTGAGATGTTTCAGTTTTGTGCACCGTTGACAAAGAAACATCCTTCAAATGTAGTCATATCTTTATTTATTTGAAAAATGGAAGTTTATCAGGCTTTCAAAACATAGTTTTCAGTAAATGGAAGCATAAATATTATTTAAATTTTAGGGGAAAAAACCCAACCTTTTCCATATACTTTAATTGGAAGTAACTTGATTTTTAGACCACTCCTGATCTTGCTTGTCTCTCGCCATTAACGTGGGTGGTATACCCAAGAAAGCCAAGGTGGAGCATTAAAAGTGAAAAAGGATTGCTCCAATTTGTGCAAAACAGTTGTTGTAAAGGATGTGATAACCATCTTGGAGATATCTAGAGATTATTGGGAGTCTCCAAGAGAAGGCCATGTCTCTAATTAGCTCTTAATTAAAATCCTGATTATCTGGCCTGTATCTGTTGGCATTTACAAATAGGATGATAACACGATGCCTCTGTAATTCTGCTATGTTAGAAAACTTTAACTAGACGTCCTACCAGCCATTATCACATAGCTAAACTGCTAAAACCATTTTCAAAATTTATTTTCTGAAAGACAGTTGTGAAAAGGCCAGGTGAAATAGGTTTTAAAAAAACCTGAATGGATGAAACGGTCCCAAGATCGTTGTACCAACATAATAGTTTTTCCTTTGTCTCTGCTTCTCTTGGAGTTGTTTCTTCCTTGCATGTAGCTCGTGTTTGAGCCTGGTAAGAGCCTATTAGCAAGTGAGAAACACCAAGGTTTCGAATGCAGAATAATGAGGCTTCAGCTGCAGAGCAAATTTAACAAGAAGGGCAACGGGGAATAGTCTGGACCCCTGATATATTGGACTTTATGATAACACCGTGTTTTAAAATGCTGTTTCCCACCTCAAAACCTTTGTCCCTTAGTTGTGGAGCTAATGTGAAAGCTGCTTTAATGCAGCTTGTATAATTCATTGAGCTTTTCTCCTTTCAGCAGCTGCCAGCATCTTTCATCGGCTAGTCCCTGCGGAATGTAACGTAGTGCGAGGGACCTTGTTTCTGTTTGCCGATTACAGCAGTCCTGATGTTACTACATAATCTGGACGTTGTTCTGGAGCGTTACGTGTTGCACGTGGTTCTCTGTGATCATAAGCTGTAGGAGACGGGTCAGCAGCGTGCCGCCGTAATGCGTGGGAGATCATTTGCTTACAAAATTTGTTTCCTGAGGGCTTACTTGTAAAGGAAAATGACTTTTAATAAGTAACAGAATAACTTCATAGAATCATGGACTTGGTCGTGACTTACCACCAGATATTTTTAAGCCTAGGTAACTTGTTGGTATTTTCAACTTAAGTTTTCTTTATAAGAACTACCATGAGTGAAAGGTTTAAAAAACAAACAAACAAAAAGAAGCGAGCATGTGTGTGCTATATTTGTCGAGTTTTATTTCATTACCATTAGCTGTTCCTAGTGTTTTTCTCATTTTAATGTCTGAAAGGACTAATCAAGTATCTTTTTTTGCAAAAAGTCCATAAATGCCATGCCCAAGTGGTTTGTTTCCTCCTTCCATCTTTAACAGAAGATGATTTTCTTTGGCAAATAATTCTTGTTGATTTCTCAAGTTAGATTTCACAGGGCTATTAAACTTTTCCATTAACTTTTCTCAGGGAGATTTGAGCATCCTCCTGGAAAGATGCTAAAGAGGTGTAATCGGGAAAACAAGTTAGACTTTTCAAGGTAATTTTTGGGTTGTTTTTATTGCTTTTCAGTAATTGTTCAATGCAAAATTGTCTGAGCCCTCCTAGAAGCGGAGGCCAGAGCCTGGTCCTGACAGATGGTCTGATAGACTCCTTGATGCAAATGCCCTCTCTTGTCCGGGGAGGCTTGTGTTGCCAGCTGCGGGGGTGACATGGTTTCAGAGGAAGTGAGGAGTCCCTGGCCAAAAGCCTAGTTTGGTTGCTTCCCTGGGAGATGGAAATTTTGGGTGAACTATCTTCCTTAGCTGAGGAGTTTGAGATGTACTTCAATGGCTTTGACATAGACACTAACCATTTGACGACTATAGAAATGGCCCACCAGCATGGTTTGAAAGGAAAACAGTAAGACAGTTCTTGGTATTTATCTAATGGATGTTGATACCTGTCGTGTGGAGGAGGCTCCGGTCTGCAACTCTTGTGGATGGAGGCACACACCAATGTATTAAATCAGAAGTACCTGGAAGGAGCAAGACTTCAATCCCATATGAGCAGCATTTTTCATTAACTTTAATCCCAGGCCAGTATTTCTACAGTGTGCGTCTGTTGGATGCCACTAGTGAGGTTGTTCAGGTGTCCCTAAACAGGGACCTGCTATACAGAGATCTGCTCCCTTAGCTGGGGGGTTCTGTGTCCACTGCTCTGGACCTTTATTGTGGCATCCCTAATATCACTAGCAGAGACTGAGACTGCATAATGCAGCATCTTCTGGCTCTGTGCACGATGACGATACTGGTTCAGCATGTTTTTGTTTCTCTACAAGACTGTGAGCAGTGCTGGCAGCATGAATTGGAAGCTAATACACTTGACTGAACGTGAGTGCATGTGCCCTGCTCACATCCTTGGGGTCATAAGGCTTGTAACAAATAGTCTGAGTGGCCAGATCTCTTTTCTTCCATTCCATCCATCCCTGTCCCCCACCCACTTTTGGTGACTGATTTCTCTAACACTCAAATATTGTTAATAATAGAATGGTTAGAGTTGGAAGGGACCTCAAAGATCATCTAGTTCCAACCCCCTTGCCATGGGCAGGGACACTTTCCAGTAGACCAGGTTGCTCAAAGCCCCATCCAACCTGGCCTTGAACACTTCCAGGCATGGGGCATCCACAACTGTTCTGGGCAGCCTGTGCCAGTGTCTCACCACCCTCAGAGTAAAGAATTTCTTCCCAATATCTAATCTGAATCTCCCCTCTTTCAGTTTAAAACTGTTCCCCCTCGTCCTTTCACTACACTCCCTGATAAAGAATCCCTCCCCATCTTTTCTTTAGGTACTGGAAGGGGCTATAGTGTCTCCCTGGAGCCTTCTCTTCTCCAGGCTGAACAACCCCAACTCTCTCAGCCTGTCCTCATAGCAGAGGTGCCCCAGCCCTCGTATCATCTCGGTGGCCCTCCGCTGGACCCATTCCAACAGGTCCATGTCCTTCTTATGCTGGGGGCCCCAGAGCTGGACGCAGTACTCCAAATGGGGTCTCATGAGAGCAGAGTAGAGGGGCAGAATC
>VYXH01007509.1:963277-1025967 GCA_013397275.1 Burhinus bistriatus
ATGGACTTGTGCACCTTCAGGTTCCTCAGATGATCACGAACCTGGTCTTCTCCTGCAGTGGGCTGTTCCTCATTCTCCCAGTCCCTGCCTTTGCCTTCTGTGACTTGGGGATGTGGCTAGAGCCTTGCTGGTGAAGACTGAGACAAAAAAAGTCACTGAGTACCTCACCATTTTCCATGTCGTGGGTTACCTGGTCTCCTGTTTCTTTCCTTAGAAGGCCCACATTTTCCCTAGTCTTCCTTTTGTCACTAACATACCTATAGAAGCTTTTCTAGTTGCCCTTGATGTCCCTGGCCAGGCTTTAGCTTTCCTAACCTGATCCCTGGCTACCCGGACAATTTCTCCACATTCCTCCCGGACTACCTGTCCTTACTTCTACCCTCTGTGGGCTTCCTTTTTCTGTTTGAAATTGTCCAGGATCTCCTTGTTCATTTATGCAGGCCTCCTGGCATTTTTGCCTGACTTCCTCTTCGTTGGAATGCATTGCTGCTGAGCTTGGAGGAGGTGGTCCTTGGAGGTTTTTGCAGTTTTAGGTTGATAGTTGGATTCAATGATCTTAAAGGTCCCTTCCAACCTAGATGATTCTATGATTCTAATATTAGCCAGCTTTCTTGGACCCCTGTTCCCTCCAGGGCTTTATCCCACAGTATTCTGCCAAGCAGATCTCTGAAGCGGCCAAAGTCTTCTCTCCTGAAGTCCAGGGTAGCAAGCTTACCGCACACCCTACTCTCCACCCTATGGATCTCAAACTCCACCATCTCATCATTACTGCAGCCAAGGCTGCCCTTGAGCTTCACGTTCCCCACCAGCCCCTCCTTGTTGGTGAGAACAAGGTCCAGCATGGCACCCCTCTTTGTTGGCTCCTCTATCACTTGGAGAAGGAAGTTATCGTCAACGCATTCCAGGAACCTCCTGGATTGCTTATGGCCTGCTGTGTTTTCTTTCCAACAGATAGTGGGGTGGTTAAAGTCCCGCATAAGGACCAGGGCTTGTGAATGTGAGGCTGCTCCTGCCTGTCTATAGAGGGCCTCATCTGCTCAGTCTTCCTGGTCGGGTGGCCTGTGGCAGACACCCATTGTAATGTCACCTGTCCCTGCCCTCCCTTTAATCCATACCCATAAGCTCTTTGTCGGCTCCTCATCCATCCCCAGGCAGAGCTCCATGCACTCCATGCATAATCCTTGTCCTGGTTTGAGGTAAAACAGGACCAATTTTGTTCAGTAACTTTACTTTTTAGCTAAGCCTCTTCTAACTGCTGAAATTAACAGCGTGTTGTGCAGAAGCTGTTCACTCTCAGAGTGATCAGACCCATGTTTATAGTTGATGCCAAGGGATGGGATGCAGAGAGGCTCTTGCTTATCCTTATTGCTATAACAACCAAGGGCAGCCAACTTTGTTACTTGCCCCGTTGGAGGGTGGGAAGCAGAAAAGCGTAGAGGGGTCACACCTGCGGGGAGGAGCGGACAGGACAGGTGACCCAAACGTGACCAACAGGGTGTTCCATCCCATCTGCCTCATGCTCAGTATAAAAGCTGAGGGATCAAAGGGTCAACCCTCTTTCTTCAATGGCCGACGTCCGAGGAGGACTCTGTCTCTGCGTCTGCCTTTGATCCCTATCCTGAATCCAGATCCAGAATCCAGTTCCCGTCCGTCACTGAGTCCAGTCTGGGACTTCCCCAGCACCTGCTGGTGATGTGATTGTCATCCTGGGAGCTTGATACGGTTTTGTATATATTTCATTATTTTCATTTCATTATTAATATTTTCATTAAAGTAGTTTAGTTCCTTCTAAACTCTTAGGTCTCTCTTTTTCTCTCTCTCTTGCCTCCCTTCGGGAGAGGAGCAAGAGAGAACGAGCATTTGTCGTTCCACCGGATTGGGCCAATCTGGCCCAAACCACGACATCCTATATCTTAGTTTGGAAAGCATAAGGCATTTACTTTTCATCTCCCTTCTTTTAACAGATTTTTGTAAACGTACCAAAATAAAATCAAGAAGCAAACTGACTTTCTTACCTAGCTGTAGTGATAAATGTTAACAGAATGGCACATTCTGTTAACGAAGATGGCGGTGGCGTGAGGAGCTCAGTAAGCGTACACAGTGAGGGACGGATCCATTTTCTCTGTTCACCATGGTTTTCTCAGGCATGTTCTAGGGCACTTCTACAAATAAATCCACTGGAAACAAGAAACTGCTCTTCTTGCGCTGAAAGCTGGCAAGTGTTAATGTCATCTTGAGCAAAGCTCTTTGCTTAATTTATGTTAATCTTATGAAAGTTTTATAAAAGTAACAACTCTGTGGTTCTTTTGTATGTAATTTTGCTAAGGGGAAGATCCCAACCCTTTTGAAGTTGGTGGCAAAATGCCATCGACTCGTTCAGCCTTTAAATCTTCCATGTATCAACAAGACTGTACAAGTAAATAACCTTTTTCCGTGACTTTGACTAAACCTCACTACACACACACAAGTTTTGCAGAACATTAAAATCAGGCAAAATGAAGCGCATGTCCTATTTATACGTTGAAGAAGTCCAATTTTCTTCAAAGCCAGATCTTCTGCAGTATCATACAATTACTTTCACCTGCATGTATGCTTTTACTTCCAGGACTTGCCTTAAATGCGTTTAAAAGATAGGAAGGACTTTCTACCAGGAGATAGCATGAAAGATCAAATGTTTTCCCTGTCTTCATTTTCTTTATCTCCTTAGGGGGCTTAGAGACAGCAGCAGGTAATTTGGGGTCTACGTTTTTGAAGAACTTCAGCCTCTAGCTGTTCCCATTACCGAACCAAGCCTTCAGAAAAATGTGGTCACTTCATAAGGATGTCGAACAAGAGCTGGCTTCTCTTTTTTTTTTTTGGGGGGGTGGGAAGCTGTTCATCCTTAGCTTCTATTTAAATAAAAATTGAAATAACCTAAAAAGAAGAAAAGCAAAAAGGCAATAATATTCAGCAAATGTGGAATATATATGATAAGGGAAGTAGCCCCTCTGGTAGGATTATAAAAGAGAGAGGGAAATGTGGTTTTGCCTGTCTTTGTCCTTGTGCACTCGAGTAATTAAAAAGGGGCGGCAGGCTTGGGTTTGGCAAACAGGAGGAATGTGTGCTGGCAGCGCTGGGGGGGACTTAATCCTATTTTTAGAGTTCATAAAGTCCTTTCCTGAGTCTAGTTTGAGAAAACATTACAGGATCCCTTTGGTGGCTGCAATTGCAAACAGGTCATCAGTTGTTTAAAAACAAGACGTGAAATTTGTGTGGCAAAAATAGCGTGTGTCTGCTGGATTGCGAAAGTTGAGTTTGGAGGAAAGTGAGGTTTTTCACTCCGAATGTGTTCTCACACTGAATTTATCACATATCACATTTCTCCTCTTCATTCTCCCCTTCATCTTTTCTCTCAATGATACTAAACAAAACACCATCAACATTTCTTAGAACTAAAAATGTTTGCTACCACTCTAGCATTTTCCTTAAACAAGAAATGTGGTTTAGTTTCCTTAGGTGGAGGACTTGTTTCCTTGCATGTGGCTCCTTACTTTTTGCAGTATTATCAAAAATCTATTAAAAATTAAGTAGGCCTTTTAAAAAGGCAATCTAGCTTTTCATAGCTCTATTCCCTAAATTTATCCTCTTGGCTCAGCAGCTCCCAGCTTTGCGTTGGTGGCATCCATGGCTGCTCGGCGCTGCGAACCCCGACTGCCTGGCTGCCTTCAAGCCAAGGGGCTGGTCAAATGGTTCTGCAAGTCCCAGGCCGTGTAACTCTTGTGTTAATTCGGAAAAGCAGGATAATAAACAGATTTAATTCTGTTTGTTTGAGCTTCATTTTGATCTTTGCTATTTTCTCACATTGCTTTGCATAGTATCTGCCCTGTAAAGTGTAGTCCAATAAAGCCATTAAATTCACTCGTATTCACTGTGGTTATTAAACGTCTAAGTTTGAAGCTGGTGGGAGGAAGTGTGAGTGAGGTTGAACTTTTCTCCTCTTCTTTCTGAAATGGCACTGCTCAAAGTTTTCCAGAAGGCTTAAGGAAGAAGCTAATATTTTAATTGCCTTGTATTTCTCCGGCTGAGATTAATAGCACTGTCAATGCATGAGACGACATGAAGCTGAAATATATGCAGGAAAATGCATGGCAGAAGCCTCACTGATTCCCTCTGAAGGGCCAAATCCTGCTCCTTTGAGTCCATCGTTGGCTGTGCATTATGGAGATTTCAGGCCAGCTGGGCATGGTTATGTTATACTGCAGCTGGACTAGATGATGGCTGTAGGTCACTTCCAGCTGAACGATTTTAATCTATGTCACCTACCCTCAGCTGGAATATAAATGTGTGTATATACATAAATATAAGGACTTGCTCAGTAATTCCTAGTGGAAAATCCATAACTTCTGTGGAAGGAAAACAGATTTGTAACTGGGTCGCTGTACCTGAGTCATGTGCCAGGGCACTGAGGAAGCTGGAGCTGATAACTTCAAACGTGCCTGAAAGCCCCTCAGTAAAGTGGAAGGTACCTGCTATCTGCTGGTTTCACTTGTAACCATACGTCTAAATCTGGTGCCTCCATTTCTTATACTGAATGGTTCCCTCTTCTAATTACTGCTCTGCTAGCATGCATATGCATCATTGCTTACGTTTTAAACCTGAAGGACATCAAAACTAAGTGGGAAGGCGCATTGCTCTTAGATTTGGGCTTCCCCCCCCCATTATGGGTTCAAATTAGAAACATAGAATGGTTAGAGTTGGAAGGGGCCTTAAAGATCATCTGGTTCCAATCCCCCTGCCATGGGCAGGGACACCTTCTGCTAGACCAGGTTGCTCAAAGCCCCATCCAACCTGGCCTAGAAATTCTTCATGTTGACTCTTCAGCCATACACTGGGAATGTACAAACTGTATTTTAGGGAAGAACTATTAATAACAGAGAAAGAAAACATCAAAACATCAAAATTTTCTATTTGGTGTTTGCTTCTCTGAGTGTGTTTAAGGTTGTCAGCTGGCAGGGGGTGTTCAGCCCAAACAGATGTCCCTTTTCTCAACTGGAGACCGAATGCAGAGGGACGAACTGGATTTTTCATTGCGCATATTTCTCGAGAGAGAGAGAAAGTGATGTGAAACTTAGTTTCTACATTACCAGAGAGAAAACAGCTGTTTCTGCCAGCTTTGGCTACAGATTCCCAGTCATCCTTCTACTTAGCACTGCCTCTAAGCCTTGCTGCCAGCGGGGGCCGGCGGTTGGTACCGTGTGGGGTACGGGCAGGAGAACACAGCAGAAGGTGGGGAGAACCGACATTTGTGGTGCCTCACAGCATCAGTAACAGGGTATTAGATTTATTTATGTAATTAATGGATTTTGTAAGTCGAACTTATACTTGAGGTAATGCTCGTCTCGAAGTACCTAGCGAGAATGTGTAAGAGGATTGGGGTTTTTAGTAGTATGTGCAACTAATTTGCATCTCCTATGCAGAGGACTAAGCAGGTGTAAGATAGGGGACGAACATTTCCTATACTTGCTCTTGGAAATGGAACTTGTCAAAGATCTCTTGGAAAAAGAAGGAAAAGATAGGCTACTTAGAAATAAGAAAATATAACTATGTTTGTATTTTATTTGTTGTTTTAGGACATGAAAGGATGAATCTGTGGAATAATGCACATTATTGTGAAGAAGTCCTAGTTATACTCTCCTGTCTTTCCGCAGTAGGAGAGATAGATATGAACTTAGTCTCCTGGTTTTATTTACCCTGGTGAATTCCAGTCATGATTCATTCTCGCTAATGAGAATTCTCGTTTCCACCGGATTGGGCCAATTTGGCCCAAACCACGACAGAGATCAAAGCACAGAGTTCCCCTTGCACCAACACACTACCTCAGAGACATTAATTGCTTCTCCAAAATATATGTATGTTGGCAAACCCACGGAAGTTCATTTTGTTTTTGCAGGTGCTTAACCAACCTTTGAGCTTGAAAAAAAATATTATTTATTTTATTGCACTTTATGCCAAGTGAATAGATGAGAGATTACTCTCCAGCTTAGCTGACGTGAAGCAAACCCTGGCCGGTAGGAGCTCTCGGCGAGCGTAGCCAAAGGTCGGCCCCGGGCTGTGTGTGGGAGCTGATGTAGGACGTGCGGGTAGAGGTAAGGGTGATGAACTTTTGTTTTCTAGCCTGAGAAATTGATAGGGCAGTAGAACCGAGATGATAGTAATGTAATGCCTTTCTAAGTGGGCTGAAATAGGATTGACACTGAAAAGGTGTTGGCAAATTACGGCGTCTTCACTTCCACTTTTGCGAAATGTATTCCAGTTCATCTAAATTGGTTTTGACTGTTACTGTGAATCAGAAAGGTTGACCTATAGGGCAATTATTTTCTTTAACTTAAGCAGTTCAGGTTGTGGACAATGTTGTGCGTAAAATATTTCAAAAAAATAAGAATAAAAAAAAAAATGGTAGGCTGGTCCAGTTGTTTCATTATGCAAGTTAAATTCCAGCAGATGTGTATCGCAGGTGTAGATGATCAACGCTTCATGACAATCCTGTTTCTAATTTTCCTCTAATTTCCTTGATTGCTTATGAGTTAATTGTGTGTGTAGTGATAGAAAGACTTCAGAATGCTGCTTCATCAGTTAATTAAGAATAAATCAACACATTTTAAAAGGTGGCAAAATAGTTCTAGACTTTTATTTATGTTTTGTTGAGCAGTAACTGCTTTTTAAAATTTCTTTCTTCTTCTGAACTCAGTGCTCTGCAGACCTGATGTGTAATTGGCTACTGAATTGGAAGTTAACTGATTAAACAACTGTTAGCATGCTAATTGAGAGATACTTTTATATTTCTGAATCTCTCAAACACCTTTGCACTGCTTGTGTAAAGAATGCAGGGACTGAGTGATGCTTTGGTTTTAGTTCACTAAGGAGTTTACACGCGTATAAATATAATTGCACCTCTTTTTGCCAATTGATTTTATTACAGTGCTTAATGGTTTGTTGAATAGTTTATAGGATAATGAATGTCATTTTCTTGTATTATACTATAAATAACTTGGCAAATTTTTAATTAGGATAATCATGGTAGCTTTCTCTACTGCTGTAATCAAGCCTTGCTTTTTGCATCCAAGAACTAATGTACATCTATATCAAGTTAGACCAATTATGTTTTTCTAGAGAGTACAACTTTTTTTTGATTGTATGTTTGGGTTTTTTTTTTAATAGCACTTCCCTTCTTGAATCTTGGCTCTGCTTCTGTTGAAATGATAATTAGCTCCACTGGATGAGTTTTAATTACTTCAATATTCTGACTAGAAGAATGCAGAGGACACAAGTTTTGTTCCATGAAAGATTTTGAAGTTTGGCTTTCTGTAGCATTTGAAGAAAATCAGGCATTTCCTTGTTTAGTGTATAACTAGTAAAGTTAAATGCTTACTTTGGTTTCAGTTGTAAACTTAAAGCCTGTTAATGGTTTTAGAAATTAAAAATATAGAAGAAGAGAAGCAATTCACGCAAAGGTTTGGAAGTGCTTCAAGTACCACATGGAGCGATCTCCTGTTTGGAGGAACCTGATGTGCAAGCCCATAGCTCCAGCACAGCTCAGAGGTGCCCGAGGCTCCTCAGCTCCCAGGGGCTGGCAGGACGGCATGCCGTGCCCACAGCTCCCCCTGATGCCGTTATCTTGGCTTTGGAAAGCATTTCCATGACCACACTGTATATTGTGAAGGAATAGTTTCCATTTGCTTCCCTGGCCACCTCCACTTTATTTGGTTACTGCCTGTATAATATTTACTCCTTACGTGGCTTATAAGGGTATGACTGGTCTTTACGAAAGAGGGTTGGTACCGAGGTAGTGCTTTGGATCTTAAACTGACAGAAGACTCACCCAGGTGGGAGTTGTGTCCAAGGAAATACTCCAGATTTATACAGGCACTTCATTTCATTTTGCCGTGGAATTGTGCACTGTTCAGTTCAGTCTTTCAGGCCAGGATTTCAGGGAAGATCTGAACCGTGCTGGTATGTACACAGGTGCATGGATGAAGCCTTGAAGTTGGTGGGAGGCAAGGTGCAGCTGCCGTTGAGGGCTTTTACTTACTTACGTCTGCTCTCATAGTTCAGAGACCAACCTGAAGAGGACAAAAGTGGTCCGGGCTTCTTCAGTGCCTTGAAAATACTACATTTACATCCTCAGCTAAGGTTGTCAAGAGCTGAAAGCTTTAGAAAGCTGTGTTGTGATTGAAGAGTGAAATATTGCCCTGTCTTTGATGACTTGTTATCTTCTGGAGCTCTTAGGGAGGGATGATCTAATGAGCTGCACATGAGACAGCAGGACAGACACTTGCAGTTATTGTGAAATCCCCCCTGCCCCATGCCCATCTCATGCTGCTGTACCTTCAGCACATTCTCTTTTGAGTGTTTCAGAAGTTGCTGGTTGGAAATTTTTTCAATTAAGTGCACTTAATCAGAAAAAAAGCCTGTTTGTCAAAAAGTGAAACATCTTGCATGTACATTGGAAAACATACCACTTCTAGTGAAACTTTTAATGAAGAAGAGGGTCCTTGGGTTTGTGAAGGAATTCTTGACGAGAAAAAGATTCTAACTCTAATTTTGCTCTTTGGAGCAAGAAGCAGTTTTCTACCACCTACAACTTCATAAAACATTCATGAAGTTTTCTGTCGTACCATACTGCTGTATTACAAACGATGATAGATCTACAGAAAGGCCAACTCCTCTTCTCCACAGAAACCAGCAACTTGGACAGATTCAAATTTACTGTTTCCACTATTACATTTGTAAAAGTAACCGAGGGACCTAGTTTATATTAAGGGCTGCCTGGTTTCATGCTTCTACTATAGCTGACAATATAAATACCCATTTCCTTGCTAAGATTTGGAAGTTGTTAATGTGGCTTTCACTGCATTGCGGAAGGTTTCTTCAGCACTGCGGCCACAACACAGCGAACACGCAGAGCTCTAGCTGCTTGCTCGCTGCAGTTTTGCAATTATGTCATCAAATACAAATCTAAACATATGGTCATTTCTATAAAATACGGAGCCTGAGAAAACTGGAGAGAGCAATGATGAGTCGGAAAAAAATCCAGTGGAAATACAGAGTTAAATGTCAATGTCTGCATTGTGCCTAGTTAATATTTCACAAGAACGCCGTCAACTTGTTATAGAGCCCAAAGGATTTATACATTTTTCTGACAGATGATCATGATTCCCATCAGTACACTTAATGCCAACATCTGTAGGGTTCCACCTAATTTGGGAAACAAATATATTCTGTCCTCGTCAAGAAAGAATACTTTGTATGTTCCAGGAAATGCTTATTACTTTAGGGTCATTGCAATTAAGTGGAGGACAGAGATTTTTAAAGGGGTACGGCACGGTAACATTATGCTTTCCTTTTGGCTGCTGTTTTTAAATGCAGGTTGGCTGATGCCAGCTTTGGGTCTTTGTAACCCAGTGAAAAAATGCTATTGGTAATAGCGTTGTGTGAAAACACATTAAATTAAAGCGTAAACATGCTCATTAATACAGACTATGGAAAGTTTTGGTCATACCATCTGTGCTTTATGGATCAAGAATGTTGAAAATGTATTATATATAACAGCTTTATGTCCTATTCAGAACTTTCTTTAAGCTTCACTGTAGTTTTATTTATTTATTTACTCATTTACTTATTTTAAGCCTTTATTGGTCCTTAGGGGAAGTCTCTCAAAATCTAGCTTTTCTAACCTTCTTTACATTAAATCATGGCCAGTTTAGACACTAATCCACAAGGACACCTGTATAAACATTCCATTTTCCTGTGTGTCTCTAACATCTTCATAGACGGTGAAGATATTCCCTTAGGCCTTTGTTTCGTTCTGCTACATAAATAAATTTCACTTGATCTCTTCTCTTGGTGATCTTTGTTTCCCCAGATCATATTTCAGCAAGCTGGAATGTGGGTGTACTAATACTCAAGGAAAAGTTACACTTCATGTTGTGCATGGATTAGTTTGGTATGTCTGTCTGGGTTAATGATATAATTGCATGCCTAGAGGGGGAGAAGCCTGACCAAAAATTGTGAAAAATGATAACAGAATGTCTCATGAACTGTTTGAAAAATAATAGAAAGTGGGAAATGTTAGCTTATATATCCGGTAAGGCAAAAGAAATGCAACTTGAGTTTATTTAAAGAGATTGTTAATTTTGGAACAGTCATAAAATGACTTTCCTATAATTTGTGTAGTTCTGCAGGTTTCTGATATTCCATCACTTCTAAATTATGTAAAGTAACTATCTAGGTTAAGTTAGCGTTGCTGAATTTTAATTTATGCAGTGCTTAAAGCAATTACCTTCAGGGTTGGGGGAAAAATAGGAATTTTTCATGAAGTGGTCTCTTTTATATTGGTGTTTTTTGACCAAACCATGATTAGAAAAGCTTAGAAGGGTTTTTACCTGCCACAGGATGCTGGCTGGAAATTTTTTAAATAAAATGTTTGCTTTTGAATGATAAATGTCCTATTATGTACTCAAATGTCAGCCTTGAGTTTGTCTTGGTCTTGTGTTCTTTCGACGAGACGAGGAAGCACAGCGGTGTCTATCAGCGAATCTGATCAGAATAAAAATGAACTTGTAAGCCAATAAAGTGAGTCCAAACCACTTTATTAGAAGCAGCATTGAGTTAAACAGGGGCGATACTGCATTTGGTTTTGAATGATGAATAGGACTTCGGTTTCAAAGGTTATTTTTCTGTCTACTTGATGTAAACTTAGTGTAGCACTGATAAAAGGTTCCTTCTGACTCACCTGATTCCTCTGCGGATTTTGGATGTTCAGAGGTCCAGTTTCTAACTCTATCGAAGGCGTTCCACACAAGCTAGTAACTCCTTGGGTTGCTCTCTGTTTTGCCTTCATCTTGATGAATTTTAATATTTTTTTTAGTCATCTCTATTTTCATCTCTTTCTTGTCTGTCTTACCTCCAACGTCGTTTTATCTCTGCTTTGCTTCCTTAACAACAGTCCCATGGTACTGTTGGCCTTTCCATCTTCAAATGAGAGAGAATTCTTTCCTCTGGGTGGCTTTTCTGGGGCATCGTTAAGTAATGTAACCTGGTAGAAACGAGAGAGGAGATGGTGTCCAGGGTCATATTTGGGTCAATGCAGAAAACCAGGAGGACCAAACAAGGTCTTTGTTGTCCTTGCTGAGGTCAGGCACAGTAGGGGAGTGAAACCATGAAAAGCAGTTCTCATGCAAGCGTCCAATAAAAGCCTTAAAGATGTCATTTTCCAGTACCAAAAGGGGGCCTACAGGAAAGATGGGGAGGGACTCTATCAGGGAGCATAGTGGTAGGATGAGGGGGAACAGTTTTAATCTGAAAGAGGGAAGATTTAGGTTAGATATTGGGAAGAAATTCTTTACTCTGAGGGTGGTGAGACAGTGGCACAGGTTGCCCAGGGAAGCTGTGGATGCCCCATCCCTGGAGGTTTTCAAGGCCAGGTTGGATGGGGCTTTGAGCAACCTGGTCTAGTGGGAGGTGTACCTGCCCATGGCATGGGGGTTGGAACTAGATCATCTTTAAGGTCCCTTCCAACCCAAATCATTCTATGATTCTATGATTTTTCTGGGGTAAAATCAATGGAGTTTGGAAGGTTCTGTGGAAACATAGAATTGTAACTTATTCATCTTTGTAAAGCATGAGAGATTTTATTTTCCTCCCTAGTGCTCACAAATACACAAGTATTTCTGCTACAGAAGGTAAAATTCATTTGGAACGGCAGCTAGATCTCCATGGGAGGTTAAACGGGTCACAGGTTCGCTGAAAGAGGGAAACTATGGACCCAGCTCTACCTCCTCGCTCCTCAGACTGCATTGTGTTATGCCCCTTTTAGCTAAAATGGATTCACAGTGTGATATTTCTGATTGAACAAAGGGAAGGGAAAGTGCTGCCCGAGGTCCAGGCTGGGGTAAAGTGCTGTTCTGACGTGGATCTCCAGCAGCACAGCAGGAGATGGAAAGAGAAAAAGTGATCCAACTGGCAAATGTAAGCCAATGGCCAAGATAGTTTAAAAATTATTTTTTACGAAGCATAACATAGATAGTTTGCATGTTTATGCCTCAGTCCATGGGGAAGACGGGAACAGTGTGCAGAGATCTGAACAGAGCCTTGAACCTTCAGCTACTCGGGCCATGAGATACAACTGACCTGGTGTGTCCTCAGGAGGCCTCGTGCTGCCCCCTCCAGTAACTGCTTAAAAGGTATTAGTGTTCCCAGCTGGAGGTTTTGAGAAAGTCATGACCACGTATATTTGACTTGCCATCTTCTCTGTCATATTCTAATGGGAAAAAAAGGCCTTGGTCCATGTAGCAAAGCAAAATATTGTCTAACTAGAGCATCTTACCCTACTTTTACTCTGATTTTTCTCTTGGGCTTCAAAGTTGGGAATGTTTTGATCAACTGTTTGTGATATTACAATGTCATCTTCGTTCTAGTTCCTCAAAAGGCAGATTTCCAAAATAGTTTAAATTATCCTGTCATTTTAATGCATGTCTCAAGGGATCTTCAAGGTGGTGTGAGTTTAAAAAAAAAAAAAAAAAGTCTTCCCCTGTGTTTTCAGCTGTATTCATCACCTTAGGTCTTGTTCAATATTCATGTCTTCTACCTAGGATACTATTTTTGTCCTTAGTGATAACATGTGATTTTCTTCAAGATGAAACATATGGTTTATTTTTCTTGTCAAATTGCCCTTAAAATCTCTTGGATTTTTTTCTGGTATGTGTTCCTTCCAGGATTTAAACACTTGTTGCTTAAACTTTCTTTATATTTATGATAGTGATCATTACTAGGGAGCAAATAACAGAAAAAAATGTTTTCTTTATGCAGATGCACAAAGCAGCTTTCAAAACATCCTGTGTATGTTGCTGGATCTTACCTAATGTTTCCTCCTAACCCATCATTAATTACCTCAGTCTTACAATGTGGTCTTTGGAAATATCTTCAAAACCATTGCTGTGTTTTTTTCTTTAATGCCACTTCAAAAAATGAATCTAAGACAAAGTTGTTTAAAAGTGTGTCCTTGAAATATAGAGTGGGATTGAATGGGGGAAAAAAATGTCCTGTACTCTTATCAGTCAAATAGAAAGAAAATGATGAAAAATTACTAATTTATTAATTCCTAAGCCTCGGTTTAGTTAGGCTCAATTCAATTGATATCAGTCTTCTGGTGTCTGAACTTGTTTGCTTATAGTTTAAAGAAACTAGTTGCAAGGTGATAATTGCTCTTTATTCTAATCAGTCCACAATGGCTTCATGAGAAATATATTTGAAGAACTTAAAACAGTCATAGGAACAAAAGTCGAAAGCTTTGTGAAGGAAAGCATGGGCTTCTCTTAAGGTGAGAAGATTAATTTCTCTGCGGATCCCATAGTTTAGGTAGATGAAAGGCAAGGCTGAGACGGCAAGGGAGAGTTCCTTCCAGCTGTGGTGGTCTCCAGGTGCACTCAGCAGGGAAGTCATACAATGTGCTTAATACCAGTTTGACACAACTTCACGGGCTGATTTAATTGCAGTCCATAAGTGATGGTGCAGTAGTATCTCCAAGTAAATTAAGGAACAAGGTTTTTACCATGCTTCTTAAGTGGCAGTAAATACACAGGTCTTTGGAGCTGTCTTAGGAATATAGCGCCTTATTTACTGGTGCTAGAACACATTTCAGTGAGCGGTATCTATACTTTTTAGTCTTTTTTTTAAGATAAAAAATAATAGGTGCCACCATTCTGCTGCAGGTGTGCTTTCTGTGAAATGGCACTTTAAATCTACTTGAGCATCATTATCGAGGAGACTCAAACAGTTTAGATCTTAATTGATATTAATAGGAATAACCCTCAATGACGTGAACTTGGCAAGCCAGGAATTGCAGCTGTTCTCAGCAGTAGTGGCAGTAACAAAGATAATTAATTGTTTTTCCCTGGGAGATATATTTAGATTATACAATCTAAATATTCCATTCCCTGAGCCCTAATTCAGGCTTGTATTTGTTCTGCAAATACAGTAAGTAAAACCAAAGTTAGTATTTTTTTGACTGTCACACCATAATATGAGCTATTGCACTCATTTTTAAGAAATTAAATATTTATCACACAAGCCTTCAAATGATGACTTAAACAGTTAATACTGTACATGATTTTCTTAGCATAAGATCAGCACGGATTTGATTTTTTTTTTATTTTTTTTTTAAGAAAAAAAAAGCTTTGAAGAGTTGGTTTATAAGAGCTGGTACTTGAACTGGCCCCAGCACTAATGTACAAAGGGTATCGTATTGAGTATGGCAGAGTATGTGTTCCTGGCAGAGTTTTAGACAAAAAATATTCTTGAGTGAGCCCAGCTTCTTTTGCTAAGAACTTGCAGTTAGCATTATAATCCCCCAGGATTATTAAAGAATACGTCAAGGTTCAGTCTTGAAGTGTTGAAATGTGCAAGGATGTGTTAATGGCACTGTAAAATGTTAAGACCCACCGTGCAAGCGACCTCTGCCTGGGTTTTTGACTGCCTGGCTTTAAATTCTTTATGTTTCACTTAAAACATTGTTCTGAGTGGTAGGGACACTTCATGGGCGCTTCCCCTGAAGATAGCCCCGAACTGCGATCCCATTGAAGTGCTGGGGATGGGGCACACGGCAGCACCTGGGAGGGAGGGAGAGAGACAGCAAAGCTGCGCTGCAGCAGGCGCCTCCTGCATCCCCTGCTTCGGGGCTGTGACACTGGAAGTAGGCTGCGCACTTGGGGAGCGTCCTGGTTCTCGAAGCTGTAGTAGATACACCCACAAGAATGTTTATTCATATGCTTTAAATGTGTGCTTTTTATTAACACTTATTTTAATAGGGGTTGTAAAACTCATGCATTTAAATGCTGTTCTATAAAGCGACGTTGTTCTGAGCAAGGGTTTCTTTCACCAGTTATTTATTTCCACAACACTCAGTCTCTAGTGTAGGTATAATTTTGTCTACGCCGATAACATCTACCCTGAAAACGAACGTGCACGGGATGCTCTGTTGCTTGCTACAATAGTAATTTCCTATTACAGGTTTAAAGCCTGTGTATCTTAAAAACCAGAGCGCAGCCCCCGGGTGGGAGCTGGTGCCGTCTGTGCTGGGCTGGTGATGGAGGCGGCAGTTTCGGCTCTTCCTGAGCAAAGCAGGTACCCTCCAGCAGCTCAGCAAACACCTCCCTTCATAGTCAACATATGAGGCTTTATTTCCCCCTAAAACTAATATGGCACTAAACCACCGAACTAAACATTTACCTTTGTGATGTAAATATTTCCTAAGCTGAGCTTCCATCAAATCCTGCAGTTATTTGTGCTGCTTGGTGAGAGATACAGACTTTGCAGGAGGAAAATCTGTCCTTTATGAATGAGATGAAGCTCTTTTTTCACTTGCATCTTAAGTGAAATCTAAATTCTACATCATGCCTTGCATAAAGCAGAATAGGTATGATGAAAAAATGATTGCATGTGATCCGTAGTAGTAGTGATTTGAATGTTTTGTCCCGTATCTTCAGCCTACTGCCCAGAAAACTACTTTGTTAGTGTATTGAAATAAGTTACTTGAGTTCATCAATGGAGTTATTTCAAAACCCTCTTTCTCTGGATCTCCCTGTGTTACTTGGACCATTATATGGCTGGAATATCAGTTGCTTAGGATGCAGTTGCACAATCTAGGTTGGCATTCGGTTCTGCATCTTTTCAACAACAGTGGATTTTGAGATGTAAAACTGCTTTTGCTGGTGTCCTAAAGTACAGTGGACTGCTCTTAATGAATCCCCAGCTAGGGGAAACTTAGAAATACGGTGCCATAAATTAAGATATGTAAGCGCTAAACCGTATTGTGATAAACTATGATCATAGATCAGGCCCAACCAGCTCCTTCTGGAGTGTGTGTACGTACACGTTTCCGAGGAATCGTAAGGACTGAGTCTGCTTCAGTGATTTAGCCCAGTCATTGAGATTCTGTAGAACAGCTACAAAGAATAACTAGCGCAGCACCCAAGAAACGGCCTTCTCAGTAATTCCCTGATTCAAAATCACTCGCAAATGAAATCATTCTGCTGTGGAGCTCCAAAGCCACGTCTGTCTGCTGGGGAGAATTGCCTGGTTGTATGGTTCTGCATCTCTTTTTTTCCTGCTGCTAGAATATAATTAAAGTTGCTAAAAATACATGCTTCATAAAATTGTTTTTTCTGTGTAGGCATCTGCTATTATTCTGTTCTCGAGGGAGGAGATGTATTAAGTGGTCCATACTGCATAGAAATAAGAGTGCTCCTTATTTATGGCCTGATCCAAAGTCCTCTGAAGTCTTTAAATTATAAAAAAAAGAAATAAAATAAAAAATTCAGAGGAACCTGCTGGCTTTGTTAGTTTTACAGTAGTGTTTCTACCCATCAGATGAGAGGAGACTTCTGAACTGTGAACTACCAGCTTCATGCTAGCCTGTGAGAATTCACGTTTTTAGTGCTAAGGAAATTAGTAGAACAAATGGGGGCATAATTACTGCTCTTTTACAATACTGACATCATACCTAATTATGATTTAATCTACAGAACATACTGTTTGTTTAATAAGTCCCAGCAGAGATAGTTCAAGCATATGTTTCCACATCACCTGGAGGTAGCTGGGAACGACTGTGGCAACACTGTCAAGAAAGTGACAGTTTACAAGATTTTGCGTATTTTATGGTATACGGCATGGCTCACCTTCGACATGCATGAAATCGCTTAGAGGTAAGCAGTAATAAGCATTTAGAGCCAAAACAGCTCAATGCAAAGACAGTCTTTGTTCCCCTTTATGTGTGGTAAAACCAAGGCATAATTTTCTTAGCGCAATCTCAGCAGCCAGCAAAGCTGGTAATAAAATCCTCAGCACCCCTCCTGCTGAAGTGAGACCTGGTTATTGCTAACAAAGGTTAAACATCGATCATCCTTTTGACCTGCTGAAATGAGGATATCTGCAGGTTTTATCCTGAGCTTACTACCTGAGGATGCCTTTTCTTGATTTTTATTTAAAGCTGGCCAATTTTTCCTGAAAATGAAGGTCTTTGTTTCCTCTCCTGTCTCCTCAGCCATCACTTGAATTCTAATTATTGTTCCCCACATGCGGAAGGTCTCGAAAGTAACCTTAAGTTTTTTGGACAGAAGAGAGTGGGGACAAAGAGGAGCCTGAGTATGTATTTGTGCTGGTTTTCCTCCAGCTAGTTTTGTTGTAAGGTGGGACCTTCTTCTGCGAAAGCTGTGGTATGTCATATTTATTCAGGTGCCCAATAACTCCTTACTCAGCACATCAGCCTTGTGAGTCTGATTTCCGAGGCTGCAGTGGAACTTCTGAAAAGTTAGGATTGCCTTGGCCACCCCTCAATCCTCAGATACCAGGACAGTTTGAAGAAAGCAGTTCTGTTAAAAATTGAAATGATTTCATCCTTGTTTTCCGTACAACTAAAAATTTCAGCACCTGTGTGGAATCCTGCATACCATCGTATCGATTCTGTTCTTGATGCTGTCTTTAGTTTTCTAATTGGCTGTTTCCATCGTCTGGACTGTCCTGTGTGACACAAATAGCCTTAGGGACTGCAGGGATCTGAAAAAGCAATAGCAGATATAAGTCTTCCCATAGGAACACTGCCTTTGAATTAAATGTTACCCCCATAAGGACGTGGGGCTTTTTTTGTTTGTCAAGTGACTATGTGAGAGAATAAAAGAAGTTTATTGCCAAAAAGTTACTTGAAAACATTATATCAAACATTGTCTTTATTTCCTCTTATGTCTGTTTTCATATCTGTCTTTCTACAATATTTTTTAAAAATGCAAATTAACATTTATGAAGGGTAATAAAATTTCACCTTAATAAGCCAAAGGAAT
Organism: Burhinus bistriatus; assembly: GCA_013397275.1. Classification (NCBI taxonomy): domain Eukaryota; kingdom Metazoa; phylum Chordata; class Aves; order Charadriiformes; family Burhinidae; genus Burhinus; species Burhinus bistriatus. The sequence continues at coordinate 981,148 of VYXH01007509.1, forward strand.
AATTATCTAAACTTACAGTTCTTTGGTGTTGGCTTGCCTTTGATTAATTAAATACTTAATTTATGTGTATTATTGAGTTTTTTAAAAAAAAGATGTTAATGTTTCAAAACATTTAATAAATACATTTTTATGATGATTTTTGTAATAATATTAAATAACTCTGAGTGATAGTACTTGCTTTTCCTTGCATGATGAACCGGTGATAATCCTAGAATGCAACCTATGACAAGAGCTCCATCCTGCAAGAAAGCTCTCATCAGAGAAGGAGGATTGCTAGTTTGCTTTAAAAACACAAGTTTTTGTTACCGGTCCATACTTGAGGCCTGGGATGGTCTTCTCATCCTTTTATCAATTCAGCTCTTCTCCCTAGCATCAAAACTGTTTGCTTCTTGTTTCCGAGGAGCGAATGGGCATACGCGCTCAGTAATCCTGCGCGTTGTTACTCCAGCCTCATGTAACTCACGCAGTGCTATTCCCACTGTCCTGAGTGGGATAATAAATCCAAGCAGGAGTAGTTTCAAAACTTGTTTGTAGGTAGCTGGGTGACACTGTGCTGTTCTAGGTGATGCGATATGCACATATGTTGGCTGTATTTTTACAAAGCAGAAAGGTACTTCGGATATGAAGTCCATGCATTATTTTGATGCGATCCTTCTTTGTAACATTGTCGTTTTTGAAAGAATACAAGCTGCCCTTGTAAATACCATTTAAAATTTTCCAGCAGTAACTTTTTACTAAATATTACATCTTCCTACCTCTAAATAATGTGTTTCCCTACTCAGATATTCACAGTCAAGGCATACTGAGAGCAGCAGCTAAAATCACAATATATTGTTCTCTAGTGGCGTGAAAATTATTGTTCAACGAATATATTTCTAAATTATACCTTAAATTATCAGTCTTGGATCATGCTATCAAAAAAAGTCAGACCTGAACTGCAGAAGATCACAATTTTAACTACTTTCCTGACTGTTAAATTGCAATTAAGCCTATATTAGGTGACCCTTTGGTGTGCCATTGACTTAATTCTTACAATTTAACTTAGAACTGTTGATTGGAGTTATTTAAAATAATGGCTATGACTTCAGCAAGGCCCAGCATATGTATGGAGGCATTTGTAGGATTGAAGTAAATTTTAAAATGATGTATATGAAAAATAGATTTTTGTTGTTGTTGCTGCAAGTTTCTAGCGTTACTACCACATTTATAATATTTGTTCTGAGCTTTTTTGGTATTAAAGTTGAGCAGTATCCAATTTGAATTGAATACTTAACCCTGGTAATAAGAGTCTTCTTTTAGCTATTTACGTAGACTGTATTTAGAATGGAGTTTTAGCTTGGTTTTCTCCTAGTTCTTTCATCCTTCTAATCACTGAATTTAGTATAAGGATATCTGGCAGTCTTTAACCCCGTTTCCCTGTAGATTAATTATTCCAATATAAAATGAACATGTATTAAACATATGTAGTTGCTTACGGTAGCAGATTTGGCTGTTGCATTTCATATAAATCTCTTGTTGCATAAAACAAAACCTTCATATTTAAGACTTCTCTGGTCATTAAAATTGAATTATGTAATAGGCTTCCATCTGCTATTGAAACCTGTTCATCATTATTTCATGTCATTTTAAGTGGGATCATTCTGAGATACGTTTAGTGACAGCAGGCTTGCCATTCCTGACTCTGAGAGTATAGTAGGACAGAGCTTGCTTCCTGGCTGCAAAAATATCTTAATGTTTATTGTCTTCTGATAAGGTTTCCTCCAAAAGTTTGGTTCTCACTTCTCCTGCCTTGCCATCCTCCCTGTCATTACATACTATAACCGTGTACTTAAATTGTGTGCCAGTCGCAAGTTCTTCCATACCTCTCCCCCAGCCCGTTACGTTAATCGCTGTGAGATAAAAACCAGCTTTGCTATCCATCAAGCTCGGCCACTATCTCCGTGACACTGACCGTGGTTAGCAGAGCAGTTAGCATTAAATGATTGGCAATGGAATGACAAAAGAGTGGGCAGAGAAGATGGATAGCCCTGTGTTGCTGCGCTTAAGTGTGAGCTGTAAGCGGCAGTTCAGAGCTGGGTAAATATTCTCTGATTGCTGTAATGACAGCTAGGCTGCCCGTTACGGCAAGTGTCCTCTCCTAGCTGAGTACTGGCATAGATGAGCTGAGGAGGACAGACATTGCAGCCCGGGATTTAAGAACTGCATTGATAACTGTGTGCTAGATAGGTCTTGGGGAACAAGACTGGGCCTGACATCGAAGGAGCTGGACTGGGTAACCTCATGCATGTTTTGAAGTTCTCTGAAGTCGCTGATGACTCCCAGTTCTTCTGAAGCACACGGGTGGGAGGGAAGGGCGAAAGGCCCACCGAATCCCAAAGAAGTAATGAGCTCTGGGGATTCTTCTTGAACAAAACATTGAGTTGCTGGAAGACTGTACAATTTCAGGATTAAACTATCTGGTACAATATTGAAAGTGTAATTTTTTGGCAAAAGGAACAAAATTTGTCCTTGAGCCCCAAAACGAGCAAATCGACCACCAATGAGAACGGAGCCTCAACATCCTCCTCCAGGGAAATAAAAGACAAAGCAAACAAGGTGATTTAGTTCAGCCTAGATACTTTATAGTTCCTTCCATGCTGCTTTGAGTTTTTTGTCCTTTACGATAACTCCCTGATTATAGTTCCTTTTCTGTTTTTTAAGTATAACTTTGTTTTCCCATTATACAGTCATCTGAATTGCCTACATCTTGCCTAGCTGTATCTTTCCTTCATTAAGTTATCTGCTCTTTAAAAGAAAACTTAAAAATTTACTTTTATTCAAAGGGGTGATAAACAGAGCAGAACTTTTTTTTTGTTTTTTTAAATTCCCACAGTGTTCCTGGTATCTTTAAATATTGCAAGAGTTTAGTATGTGCTTTTCCTTCCTTGCCTGGGCAGATGTCTTTCTATTAGAGTTTAAAACTTTCAAAGGAAATGGCTTTGTTATGTTTTACATGGTAATAAAACTGCTGAATTAAAACAATGACATCACTGATTACCCTTTGATATACGAAATTTATCTAAATTAATTATCTTTCAGTATTTGCTAAAAATGTTAGTATGTGAAAATTCACTGTGATAGCACATCTGCTCAACAGAGGACTTATCAAAGGTATTGTAATAAGCTATGTAATGAATGTTTTCCGCTTTCAAAAGAGAGGATATTGTGTGTGGCGTTTATTTAAATAATTTGTCTCAAGTCGGGATTTCCATCCGACTTTAAGAAAAAGAAGCAATTTTGCCCTGAAAATATTACAATTAAGTTTGGAAGCTTTACAACTAGTGAAGTTAAAAGTGTAACTTGGAAATACCCAAGTTAAAACAGCTAACACAGATAGCAGATGAAAAAGATTCATTTGAAGTCCTGCTTAGAGGCACAGTAAGTGGCGCACTGCGTCGAATTGGGTTTGAAATCGGCTCAGGGTGACTTGTTCTCAGTCCCAATCCTTCTGCTCATTTCTGCTGCTTTTCAGGAGTTCGTCTTTCAGACCTTTTTGAGATTTGATCCTGGGAGTAGCTGAAAGCCTTAGTCTTTTCTCCATTCAGCTTCCTGAAGAAGCAGCAAGCATGTGTGTACAAAACATGTAATATGCAAGTTTTTTCTCCTAGAATTTCTTTTGCATGTGAAAGTTTGTGTTGCTTATCAAGGTATATACCTGGACTAGAAAGCTGTCCTGGTTTGGGCCAGACTGGCCACTGAAATGAACAACAGATGCTCTCTTTTACTTCTCTCCCCTTCAGAGGAGGGAGAGCATCTCCCTTCAGGGAGAGAAGGATGAGAGAGAAAAGAGACTCACAAGTTTAAAAAAAGAAACTGAACTACTCTAATGAAAATATTAATAAAATAATAAAAAGAAAATCATGAAATATATACAAAACCGTATCAAGCTCCCAGGATGACGATCGCATCACCAGCAGGCACTGGAAAGTCCCAGACTGGACTCAGTGACGGATGGGAACTGGATTTCGGAATGCAGGGATCAGGATCAAAGGCAGATGAACAGAGTCCTCCTTGGATGCTGGCCGTTGCAGAAAGTGAGCTGACCCTTTGATCCCTCAGTTTTATACTGAGCATGAGGCAGATGGGATGGAATACCCTGTTGGTCAGGTTTGGGTCACCCGTCCTGTCCGCTCCTCCCCACAGGTGTGACCCCTCTATGCTTTTCCGCTTCCGACCCGCCAACGGGGCAAGTAACAAAGTTGGCTGCCCTTGGTTGTTATAGCAATAAGGATAAGCAAGAACCTCTCTGCATCCCATTCCTTGGCATAAATTACAACTAATCAGGTCTTATCACTCTGGGAGTGGACTACAGTCTTAAAAATACACCATTAATTTTGGAGAGTTCAGTTAGTTAGAAGAGGCTTAGCTACAAAGTAAAATTACTGAAGAGAAAATTGGTTCTATTTTACCTCAAACCAGGACAAAAGCACATAGTTTATAGGGTATCCCGTGAAGGTTCCTGCCAAGCTCCTCATATAAATAAAAATGTTTAAGTCTTCTGTTGCAACTATTTCCTCCTGACGAGGAGGCTTGCACCAGAGCAAATGAAGTGATAATATTATGAACACATTATGATAATACACACCAAGGTGGAGAGACTCAGAGGTTTTCACATTCCACTTAAACGGTTTCTTCAAAGACATTTTGTTCTTTGACATGGGAAAGACAGAAGACTTGTTTCAGTGGAAACCTTTGAGGGCTTCCCACAAACGAGAGCGTTTTTGCTGACGTTCAGCCTGGCGCTGTCTAGCTGTCAGCAGCTGAAAGGGCACGTTGTTGACTCCGTTACGGGGCTTGTCATTCTTCATACATAGGGGGATAAGTGATGGTCACTTTGACCCTCCATCCTGACATTAACATTCAGCCTAAGTCTGGCTGTCTGGAAAGAAGGACAACTTCACCCTGGGGAACGTGTTTGCATGTTTCCTCCGGTTTCCAAAGAGGTAGAAGATAATTGTGAAGAACTGGTTCGTTGCGAGCTTGTTGGGACTTCAGCTTCCTTTCTGTATAGGGCTACTTGGAGTAGGGATTGGCAAATGACAAAATTACAGGTAATGTTTTTCTATTAGTATACCTCCATTGTATTAAAGAAGGCATCTGGCTATTCTGTGGTATTTTTGTGTCATTAGAGAACATCACTATCATGTCATTTCCTAGTTTGCTGAGATACGTGTGATTGTGTGACCCTTTGCTGATTAGGCAAAAATTGTCTCAGGAATATTTGGGTCTTTCTCATTATCTGAATATTTCTTAGATTTTTCTGTCCATAAAGTGTGCCAAATTAAGGCTGAATAATAACCTTCAAATCCCCAGGAGGGGACTCGGGGTCAGCCCCCTTAATGGAAATACTTTTTTGTCAAAGGAAGAGCAAGAATGAGAGGAACAAGGCTACCCCTAGACTTATCACCGATCCACCTCCAAAAATACTTCAGGATTCGGACGAAGCAGTGCATGTTTCTAGTCTTCTTGTTAATACTGATCTCTAACAATATTTGCTCAGCCTGATCCATAAGTTACAGTAACACTGAGCAAATGTGAAAAATATGAAGAATTATTGTAGCTGTGTGACGTAAATCAGGAATTTGAGCGTGAATATTTATGGACTATATTATGGGCTGAGAAGTAGGGTGTCTGACGTCAAATAAAAGATTGACCAGACTTTAAACAAGGTGTCTGTGACCTTGTTGGGGGCGGGGGGGGAAGACGTGCAGATTGAGGAAAGCTTCCATGTGGCATTTAAGGATATGTAGCATAAACTGAACATATGGTGCTTTTAGTGACTGGTACCTGTGTATTTGCTTTGCCTGTGGATAAAGCAATTAGTTGATTAGTAAGTGCTGAGTAAGTGATAACTAATATGCCAGGAACTGAATAAATACACATATAAAACATATCTATTGCTGTTTAGGAATGCTAGATGCATATGAACATACACACAGCTGGTTAAGCCCCTTTGCACCGCAGAGGTACAAATCGGGGTCTGGTAGAGCTTGAGAGAGATTTTTGGATCCTGTGAATAAAACTTTACTCTCTGACTTTGAACACAGCATTGTAATGAACTGGGTAGGACAGAAATAAATGATAACATTTTTTTATACTCTGAGTGTAAAATTCTGTTTACTCTTTTGCAAGAGTCATTCTAGGGATTTTTGTCTGTAGTTTAGTGCGGCCAAAACGTAAATGTGTATGCTGGGCTCTAAAAATGTAGATTTAACTCAAAAAGTATAAAAGGTTGGAAAAGGATTATATAAAAGTCTGAAAAGTCATAAGTAGGAAGTGCTGTGCATGCTCTTTCTTCCCATCTCCCTTTCAGTTACAGTAATTTAGGTTTTAGCATATGATGAATTCTATCATAAATTACTACTGGAATATACTTTTCAACTTTTGACTAAATTTTGCGGAAATTACCCTTCCATGTTTCAGTGTGAGATCAAAGAAAATCCCAAATGGAAAACATGCTTTTGAGAGGGGGGAAAAAAGTTCTCAGTTTCTAAGCTCTTGTAATGAAGATAACTTAATTAAAATCAAAGCAAAACTAATTAAGGACTTAAAAGTGCAAGTTTTTGGTTGCATAATATCCCCAAAACGTGGCAGAACAGGTTTATTATCATCAATAGGAGTTCCTGGTCATGCGGACAGGTGATGCAGTCACCAGTGGATCCAAATGAAAAACATACAGCTGAATTACATTTTTCTGACCAGGCTTACTGGCCTTTCCCCTCGTAATCTTCCTGCTCTTTTGCTTCTGAAAAAATGCTATTTTGGCAGACGATTTCCCCTCTTTCCTGGGAGTTTTGTCTGGGTTACGCAGTCAGGGACAAACCAGCCGAGCACTTACATATTCATGTTTTTCATGATTCTTTCCTTGATCTCGCCGTTTCCAAATTGAAAAGGAGAGCATGTTTGCACACACATCCCCCTGTTCTATGTGCGTCTTTTCTTGCCTTTTCCTTTCTTGAAAAAGGAGAGAAGATTGAAAATTCCAAAGTTGTTTGTTTCACTTGAACCACAGTAAAAATGTCTTTAATTTTTTAATGAGTGCAAGAATTCATTAAATTGAATTCATGAAATATTCTCCCTTCAAGTTAATCTTAAGCTATTTTTTGTAAAAGCTTTTAAAAAATGTTATGATGATCTTCTATCCTTAAACATTCATTCATGTAGTGCTATATCGTACCATTCAAAAGCTGTTTGAATGTAGTTTCTGGATTAGTTTCACACGTGGTTTTTATGAATATTTAGTGAAAGCCTAATGAGCATACTCCCTGCTAGAACGGATCAAGACTTTATTAGACTGAGTTTTGTTCACTTTGAAGAATGTTGGCATATGGGAGATTCGTTTTTTTGGGGCTTTCAGGTGCTCGTAGCAGATGGAGTTTGAAGCGCTCTGAAGACAGCACACCAAGCAACTGCCATCTAAGCAAGGTGGTGGGGTCTCCTAGGCCGTAGCAGAAGCCTGGCAGATCCTTAGAGTGCCCAAGGGATGGAATTCTGAAAGCGGGGACAGTGCTGATACCTGCAGGATAAACAATTCTAGAAATACAGCGGCTTCTCTGTTCATCTGGTTCCTTGACGAAGACAGATATTAATTAGATTCACAGTGAATCATTTACATTCTCATGCTAGAACTGAAGAAGCACTCAATTATATAAATGTTATCCCCTGTATAGTTCTTTTCGAGAACCCTGTTGACCTGCTTTTCATAATTGCACTTCTTCAAATAAGAAGGATCCAGCTACCTTTGACCTCTACCCGTCAATGCGATCTCGGGCAGTGACTTTTATCCCTCATCATTTAGGAGCTGAACACATGTTTACAGAGGCAACTGCTTATTAAACGGGGAGCATTCCTGTTGTAGGCAGGCTTTGGCCACTGTCTTCTGTGCTGGCTTTTTGTTTGTTTGTCTTTTTTTTTTTCCCCTCTTGTCTATTACCAGCATAATGGAATTTTGTTTTTCCGAGTGTAGTGTGATTGCATAAATTATAATCGTAATTAGTTTTCTAATGGAGATTTTGAGCTTTGTCCTCTTAAAAATATGCCTGTCTCTTGGAAAAAAATGCATTTTTGGCTCTAGAAACATTGACTTTACAACAAAGGCACCAGCTTTTTTGTGAAAGTTTCCTTCTAAGAGGCACTGCCAGGTGTTTGCAACATAGGATAGGCGTACTGTCCTTAGGGAGGCAAAGCTTTCATTTACCCATAGAGAGATGATTTCTAACCATCTGCTCTGTATCTCAAAGAATTGGTAAGTTAAAAATGTGAATTTTCTCATCCTCTGGGAGCCAGCCTGTGCAGCACACATAATACAGAAGGAAACAGTGTGCGGAGAGGTGTTACTAAAAAGAACTGTTTTCTTCAGTTATGAAATAAGGCCATCTTAGATGACCATTTTTTAGGAAGTATTTTTTAAAAAAACAAACCCACAAATTACTGCATGTTTATGATTAACTGTCCAATTCATTTGTAAAGATAGCAGCTGAAAATAAAGATAATTCTATAGATAGGCAGAAGAAAACAGGTTGAAAAAACACTTTCAGAGCCAATAAAATCCTGAGCTAATATTAAGCTGCTTTATTCTAAACAAGATCTATTTTTCGAAGTGTTTTATAAGTTAGTGTTTTTTTCACTCTGCTAGGTTTGTCTCAAGATAGAGAATATAAAAAGCTTAGATCTCTATAATTTCTGTACTGTTGGATAAAAGACATTGTTATTTCTTAGAGTAGTAACCCATAAATGTCCCAAAAACTGAGCCATAAGAGTTTTCCTTTGAAGTTCAGAGTCAGATTTGCAAGCATGTTTAGAAACACATCTTACAGTCATTAGACAACACAATATGTATATAGTGATGGCAAAATAGATATTTTGTTCAGAAGGCCAGTTGAGTTGTTCTGAGGAACAGTGGGTTTTCGTTATCATTCTAATTGTTAGTTGACATAGCAGACTAAGAAATGAATATCGTAACGCTTCCTGAAAAGTCGAAGCACTTAATCACAAGTTGCAGCAACGAAGGTCTTTCAAGAGAGCACCTTGGTTCAGCAGGCACTGGAGCTAGCGCTATACAGGGCACCCACTTACAGCGTGCTAATAGTGATAAGCCAAAAATAACAGTATCCTTTGGCTTTTGGTATGAACTAACCTGACGGATAGATGTACAAGTGGAACTGGGCTTAATTCTCTCCTTATTTGTACCCGGGTTTATGTCTTTATAACCATATTGACTCCAGTGAAGTTATTTCTCACTTGTATCAGTGTAAGAATAATCAAGAAACCTTTTCCCAGCGATCTGCAATGTAGAAGGCACGACTGTAATTTATATATTGATAAAATGAATATAATATATTGCACAGAGGCTTTGTGAGCTTTAATTAACGTTAGAATAGTTTTACATTCATTAATGATGGAATAGTCTTGAGTTAATTAACTCTAGATCTCAAGGACATCGGACTCTGGTGGTTGAATCCAGCAGATAATTTGCGTGGGCCAAGCTTCCAAAATTGCCCTCTTGTTAAGGCCATTGTTCTCAAGCTGCCTCAATGTTGACCTTAAATAACTAAATTCTTTGTTTGCAACTTTGTCACATGAAATATAAAATCCTTTTTTATATAAGCCTGAGATAGGATTTGGCCTACATTAAAATATATACGTAAAGAAATAGCAAAAAAAACCAAAATATGCTTATTTAAAAAGACCTTTGACTGCTTACAAAAGTACATCCTTGAAAATTTGATTACTTGAAACAACAATTTGAAAATATTTTCTGGGGCAGGAGAAGAGAATGAGGTACCTCCCTGCTGATAATATGAAATTAAAGCTTGTTGATTTCTGTCTAGTGAACGAATTTACTTCATGGTGAAATAGAGAAAGATAGATTTTGTTAAAATTCTGTTTCATAGAGGTAGTTTATGCTAATGCTGTTTTTGTCTGGTTGGAAGGGTTATGGGATGCTCCCACTGAAACACTGCAGCTGGATGTTAGGGCTCTGCAGCCTAAGTAAGGGCATTAGATATCTCATTAAATTATTACTTCACATTACTGTTTGCTTTGATTTCTGATTTCAGAATCGCTTTATTTTCACCTTTCATTTTCATTTGCCACTTTATTTTCCTTCATGTGTAATCATTGCATTCTAACACGTTCTCGTTTTCAGAAGAACATCAGTTATGTGACGTAGGAGAGTTTCTGTGTCGTGATCGCGCGACTTGTGTCTCCCAGCACTGGCTGTGTGATGGAGAGCCCGATTGTCCTGATGATTCAGATGAGTCTTTAGACACATGTAAGTAAAGAAGGTGCCGCTCTTGTTTTATCTTCCTTTTAATGGTAACACTTACAGTTGCACTAACTGTACAATTGAAAGGACAGATTCTTTTTTTTTTTTTATTAAGTCCTGAATAGATCTTCATATCAAGGAGAACAGGTTACATTGACTGCGTAGGTGAGAGACAAAAGAAATGGAAGAGATGGGAAGGTGTTTTGTTCATGTGCCACTTTGTAATGAACACTGTCGCCAGAGCGTATGTTCCCTACGCTCTCACTGAGCTGTAGATGAGCTGTAGAGGGCAGAGGCAAAGTCAGACCCAGGAAAAATGTGTTCCTCTAAAACAGGGGGAGATGGGGTGGAAATGAATAGTGCAAAATGTTTTCAATAAAAGTATGAAAAGCATGCAGACATCAAAGGGAGGAATGAAAGAAGATGTAAAAACTCTGAGGGAGAAAGAAGTAAAGAAAGGAAAATGAGGGAAAGCTTTAATAAAACATGGTTAATTATAATAAAAGACCTTGGTTTTTTTTAATGTGGCTAAGAGCTTCTGAAGACCGGAGTAGCAACCTTACAGACTTTTTTCTTATCAGCCTTGTAGACTACTGATGAGGTGATATTAAATCTTAATGTTCCCTTGTTTCCTGCGTTCTGAAGAAAAAGAGGGAAGTTCGTGATTTTATCCCCAGGATAATCACTTAATGTAGGAGAAGAACCATGTATTTTGTATCAAAGCAATACTGGCAAATCAGGGAGGCTAGAAGTGTGGTTTACTACTAAAAGAAAAGAAAACATCAAACATCAGATAGTATTTAGGAGTCTAATCTTTGCAGTGAGGAACAGAAAGTCGAGATGTTTGGAAACCATTTCTGTCTGGGCAAACATTGCACTGATGATTGCAGCCTTCCTACTCCAACGTTTGTTCTCTGGAACAGGTAGGAAAATTGCCTCCGGGGCTGTGGTGAGGGTGCTGTGATTAACTGCCTTTGAAACACTTTAGGATTCCCCCCCCAAAAAATACTGTAGTTGGAAGCATCAGGTACAGTTAAGATTTTACCGCACTGATGATTTCTTATTGTTTTCTCTAATATAATATTTTCAAGCATAGTATCTGCAGTTAAAAGTTTTTCTGCTAACTAATGAATATTGTGATAAGAACACAAAAATGGTCACAGACAGTTTTTAATTTTTCTCCTGGTATTTAGCACATAGTTCCTGATCCAGCAGCCTGCTGGATGCCTAGGTACTTTCCTCCCAAGAACTTTGCATGTTTATTGTACTGGACCATACAGTTTGTGTTCAGTAATGCCATTCAAAGGAACGGCATATTAAAAACATAACCTTTGAAGTTTATCGATGGCTTGAAGAAAGGGGGATGGGGTGGGAAAGCAAGCCCACACTCTTCCTTACATCAGCCAGCCTGGTCCTATTGGAAACACCTTCCCCTTTGCAAATGCTAACAGTTTCACGGAATCACATAATTTTTAGAATTGGAAGGGACCTCCAGAGATCATCTAGTCCAACTCCCCTGCTGACCCAGGAATGCCTAGAGCACATTACTCAGGACTGCATCCAGGCGGGTCTTGAAAACCTCCAGAGAAGGGGACTCCACAACCTCCCTGGGCAGCCTGTTCCAGTGCTCTGTCACCCTCACTATAAAGAGTTTTTTCCTTATGTTTGAATGGAACTTGCTATGTTCCAACTTGTGCCCGTTGCCCCTCGTCCTGTCACTGGGAACCACTGAAAAGAGTCTGCCTCCATCCTCCTTCCACCCACCCTTTAGATACTTATAAGCAAGAATAACGTCTCCCCTCAGCCTTCTCTTCTCCAGGCTAAAGAGTCCCAGCTCTCTCAGCCTTTCCTCATAAGGGAGGTGCTCCAATCCCCCAGTCATCTTTGTTGCCCTATGCTGGACTCCCTCCAGAAGTTCCCTGTCCCGCTTGAGCTGGGGAGCCCAGAACTGGACACAGTATTCCAGTTGTGGCCTCACCAGTGCTGAGTAGAGGGGGAGAATGACCTCCCTCAACCTACTGGCAGGATGGTAGGATGCATTGCCTAGGCTGTCCTAAGTCAAAGGTAGGAGTTAACATCATTGGTTTTGTGGTTGTAGAATAGGAGGATGTTTGAATCCTCATGCACGTACAGCTTACATAGCCCTTTGCCGATGAACTGCTGGTTAAAGAGGTGCCTGGACAATACTTGACTGGACAGGCTGAGATGGTAATCACGTCAGGTCTGGTGCCCTGTCTCACCCTTTCAGTTCAACTCAGTCCAGGACTCTGTCTGAGAACCAAGCGACAGGACTGGGATGCTGGGGTAAACTTTCTGACGTGTTTGTTCACAATGATGTTTTGGTCTTGATGGTTCTGTATTTGTTTAGTTAGCATTATTTACTGTCAAATGTAGTATTTCTTGAAACACACGTATGTACTCTAGCTTCATCAAGTAAGTTGTTTCTCATTAGAGATAAGTATAATGGTCCTGAATGTTCCTGCTGATGCTTTGGATGATGGTATATGTAAGGAGTTATAAACTACTTCAAAAATATTCTTATGCAATATTTAAGTGAGGGATACAGCACCTTCCAGTTTTAGTGCACTGAGTCGTGTGTCTGTTTGTTTATACATGAGTGCAGCCTCTATTTGTCAGCTCTTTGCTGACTTACCTATGATGAATTATTTGATGTAGCCTGACAGATATTGCTAGTTGTTCCTATAGCCATAAACAAATGTCGTTTGATTGATTTTCTGTGGATTTGTGCCTAGTAATAGGGTTTTCTGGGTTCTAATAATGTGCAAGCATTTATCAAAGCTTTTCCTGCAAGTGGAAGTTCTTAACTTCTCTCCCGTGGGAATTTCAAGGTATCTAAAAGGAGAGAAATTCTCATGCTGAAGGTTTTCCCATGGTGAGAATATGAAAAGTCTTATTAGTCTCACCGCTCAACCATCTATTTGCAGGAAGCTTCTAGGAACTGTAAGTGTGGCCTCTATCCTGGTGGCATTTTAGCCAGGTTTTGCAGTAGAACCTGAACGTTATTAGGCTGTACAAATACATATGGTATGACTGTATCAACTGATTTCCTCAGGAAACCACCTGAAATCATACAATCCAGTCGCTTTTTTAGGGTTAGTAAAGAGATCTAGGACTGGACAGAAAGGAGAAAAAGGTGACATTCTTAGTTACCATTGGATTCAGTCTCTGCATTGGCAAAGGGTGAGGCCTTTATGCAGGCACAGCTTCCATGGTCTTTCGACGAGTGTGATGGAGGTGTCCTGTCACTGCCTGTGTCCTTCTGAGTTGACACACAGCTTCCATCACCAGTCTGTTCCCCTTCTACTTCCCATCTTCCACTAAATGGTCTCACAAATAGCTTTGTAAAACCAGAACTGAATTCCTACGGCACCTATACCTGTGTTCTCTTCTGTTTCTTAGCAGCTGTAATACTTTCTGCTCTCAGTGGAGCTGCTGCTTTTTATAGTAGCAAAGAACCTGGCTCGGTAATTCATAATGAATAATTTAGTGAACAAATTCTGTTGCTTTTCTGTTACTGAATTGTTTGTGAGAAAATTGATTTTAAAAAAAATTATTAATAAAACTCTTGACCAAGTAATTTCTACCCTTTCTTGGGTAAGTCTCTAGGTTGTTCATAAGGTTTCACAAATAGTCGGGATTCAAAAATCAATTTACTTAACCTAATTGGACGATGCTAGGTTCTTCGGTAGGCTAAATCAGCAAGCTTGCTTGAAATCAATAGAACTCTATCAGATGCCTCAGAATTGGGCCAGACATGTTTGACTTTTAAAGGTAGCTGTTGGTCTGGAAGTTGATGCAAATGTTTAGAAGACTTCCTTACTGTAAAAAGAAAAAAAAAAAAAAAAAAAAAAAAATTGCTGTCTGTAGACTCATCTGCTGAATTATTTTTGTGGGACAACTACAAAAGTCAAATATACTGTTAAAAAGCATAGTTTAAAAAACAAAAATAGTGACAACCTTTTGTCTCACCCTCATGTCTGTTCACTATTGCCTGCTTTAGACACTCAGTAGTTGGAAACACCTGTTTAATACTGTTTTTCTTGGGGGGAGTTTGTGTTTTGTTTTGGATTTTTTGCTTTTTTTACGATTCTTGCCACTAGTATTGGTCTTAAGCTGAAGCATTTGCGTATCTCGTCAGCTTTTACACAGGCTTAAGTAGGGAAGTTCACTAGTTGTATCTCAAAGATCCAATTCACAGCATTGTCATTTTGGGGTGGCAGTGTGTGTTGCGTTCCACAGTTGTACCTCTGAATAACATATTAATCTCTAAATAAACTATGTGGTTGCCCAAGGAATATCAATGGCTTCTGAAATCTAGACATAAGATTTGATGTACTATATTACTTGGTTTCCTCCTTAACCTCCTGCTAACAGGGTTGAGATCTAAAATGTATATTGGCAAATGACTCAATCCATTTAGTACTTAAGGATTTTTTTGTGTGTTCGCAGCTTCAGAATTTGTCTGGCTTGCATATTGTTTTCTGATCTCCGTTCACAAATTCTTTTCTGTCAGAATGCATTGTGCTAAGGCAAGGTGAAACAAAGGAGCAGGAAAAGAAATTGCTTATTTTCTGTAGCTTCTTTCTGGAACTGTACACATTGATTTTGTTTGGTTTTTGTAATGCTTGATGCAGCAGCAGTTCCACCAAGGGCTGGTTTATTGTCTCTTAGCCACGAAGTAGAAGAAAGTGCTATAACAATGCCTGATACTTGCCCTGTGAAGAGAGACTTGAGGTCTGGCACAAGTATGCCCTGAGCTCTTTTCATATCATTCTGTGGCATGTTGCAGGCAGCAGTGCTTTGTTACGGCACAGTTGCCCATTAGAACCATCTATGACCCTAAGTATTGCTTGAATATCATGAATATTTTATGAGAGGGGAAAAAAGCACGGTACAATATGAGATCTCCTGCTGCCAAGACATGAAAGTGCTTGACACTCAGTTATTTTAGCAGCATCAAAATTCTGAAAACAATTCATTCTGAACTACCAGACTACAACTCTGTCTCTTGCATTGTCCACGTGTGCACTTTCTATGTTATCCTGGCACTGTCGTTCTTGCATTTGAGCTTTCTTAAATGGTATCCATATGACTGTTCGCGTGTATGCCACACACACAATTTATTTGTAGCTGACTGGTCCTGAATTGAAAGAACCTCCATTTCCATTAACAAATCATCAAATTTGAATGGTCCCTGTCTCTAGAAGTTTGAGTAAATGTAGGCTTATCATAGCATGTTGAAATTCTCTCTGATGCTAATCTTTCTCTGGGATTTTGAGGGAATATCATCTTCTATAATCATGATTAAACTGAAGTTGGAGAAGCAAAAGAAAGGCAGCAACCAGAAATACCTTGTTTAAAAGCTTGAATCTCACTTTGTTTGCTAAAATAGCTTCTTTCGTTCTCTGGATGCTAATTATGTGAGACTAGTTTCACAAGCTTAAAAATTGTTAATTGGGTACCTCAGTTGTAGTTCTTTTGACAGCAAAGGATAAGGTAATTGGATGCCACGTAGCTCCTGTGGTATGAAACAATAAAGATAAGATTTCCTGAAGCTCCTAACTCTTTTATAAGTAGATTCATCGAAATTCAATAGAGGCCAGGTTTCCAAACCGCTCTTAAGCAGCTTTGGAAAATCCCAGATCAATAAATAACTTGCATACATTGAAGAGAAGCTGCCATGAGGCTATTGAAGGTAAATGAAGGAAACACTGGACATGAGGGAAAAACGTGGTCTTGTGTTTTCACTCTTTATAATTTTGCTGTATGTAGTTACTGTTGAACAAGGAATCTGCTGCCTAAAATAGCTGCTTACACCTATTCTTCGGCAAGATACTTGACCGTATTACTGGTCATATTAATTTAAACTGCTTTGAGGTGATGAATGTATACGCGCTTTTTCTCTCTGAATCAGGATCTTTCACATCAGTAGCATAAAACTTAAGTTCCAAAGGTCTTGTAGGAGATGAACCACAACAAAATGACAAATGTCAACAAATTTTATGAAACTGCTGCTAGTTGCATAAAATTAAGTTAAATGCTTAATGCAGCAATACAATATTGCCATGCTTTTATGTTAACTGGTGAAAAGGAACGCCTATGACAGAACAAGATGAATATTTTGAAGTAGGATTAACCTTCCCGGTACCATTTTTACAGCCCTGAAAGAAAACACACTTCCCACTGCGGGCATCCTTGCAGTTTATGCTGGCAAAGCTACTGGGGTTGGTAACCACTGGTAAAGAAAAGATGTATAAAGATGTATTTATTATGGTCGGTGTTTTTGCCATCCTGTTTTCTGGCATATAGCCTCTCAGGTCTGCGGTGCTTGATCCCGTTCAGATAGTTTGCTGTTGTCTGCCCTCTTTCCCTGTGGTGAACACCTGCCTGTCTGCTAACCTGGGCTTCAGCTTCTGACCTCTGCTTTCTCCTTACTCCGTCGTTTGGGAAAGCTGCCGTGCTCGGCCCCTTCAGGAAAGGTCGTTTTGCCGGTGTGATGGGATTGCTGATATTCTGGTAGTTAATGGAATATTAGAGCAAACAGTCTGGAAAGGATGAATGTCGATGGTGCTCATGCCCTCTAAGCCTTTTGGAAAGGTTATAGAGAAGCACCCCGTTGAGACAAGCACTGCGTTGTAGTTGATCTGGAGGAGTTCAGGTTGTACCACTGTGGCCTTCGGGGCTGGTGTTGGTGAGGCCCAGTTGTCTTCGTACTTTGGGGATGTTCCTACATTTCTCACCACTAACTCGGCTCCTGTTCCCTCTGGGCCGCCCCATCCCTGGGTGCAGGGGAGCACGCCTCGTGGGCCAGGGAATAACCTTTATGGTTTTGCACTTTCTGTCACAGCCAGCATATAAGCAATGGTATTGAGGCGCTAGAGAACACTTAGAGGCAATTCCTTTATACAGTTTCCCAACGGACGGTAATAGGACTTCTGAGACAGAAGCACATTGTCAGATCACTGGAACACGTGCGTTGTCCTTCTCTGAATAAAACTAGTTCATGCATTTTGTGTGAGTGACTTGAAATACTTGGTGTGCTTAAACCTATGGCTGTGGCCCTACTGTGGAACTTCTTATTTGGACCTGTACCGGGTGTGCATCTCTGGGTGCCGGCAGCCAGGGCTGTGGGGGCCCCCGTGAGGAGAGGCCGGGGCTGCCCCGTGCTGGACACAGCCGGTTCCAGCCGGTTCTGCAGGGCAGGGCGCAGCTGGGCCCGGCAGCAACGCTGGGTAAAATCTGTTTAAGAAAGGGCAAAACGCTGCCGGGCACTGAGGAGTGAGGAAGGAAACGGCCCTGTGACCGCCCAGGGCAGAGGAGGAGGAAGGGGTGGAGGTGCTGTGGGCCTGTAGGGAGACCGTGGAGGAGCAGGTGGATATTTCCTGAAGAAACTATGGCTTGTGGAGAGGAGCCCACGCTGGAGCAGGTTCTCCTGACAGGGACCGTAGTCCGACTCTGCATTAAATTCATCTTCCCAAACTCGAGTGTGTTTCACCTGTGACAGTAACTGGTGAGTGATCTTATCTTTTATCTCGACCGATGAGCTTTGCCATCGTGTTTTCTCCCACATGCTGTTGAGGCGGGGGAGCGAGTGAGCGGCGGGGTGGGCGTCTGGCAGCTGGCCACGGTCAGACCACCACAGGACTAGCTCTGTCTGATCCCTGTATTACATGGGCTGTGTCTGTACAGTCCACGTACAGATCTAAACTTGCAGCGACCGAAAGCCGAGCAGATGTGCTGGCCTAACGCTGACTGCTGGTAGAGCGCTGAACACCAGCTGATGGGCCCCACCAGAAGGAGGTTGTATGGCTTTTGCTTGGAGCTGCATCGCGTTCTGCCATCTGAAGTGTAGAATGACTAGGCTCGTGCTTGCTTTTCTTTTTTTTTTTTTTTTTCCTGTGATAATAAAGGGTGGCCCTATGTGGCCATGATAGGGAACTGGAGTAGGATGGGAAGATCAGATCCACAAGAGAGGAATGTTTGAAAGGATAGATAACAAAGCGCTTGAGGAGTGCCATGGTACACTGGACACCTATTGTATGTATCATATACCCTGTCAGCCGGGTAACGCTGTGGGTACTAAAATTTACACTGTACTGAACACGAGGATCTTGCAAGAGCAAGGTGTAAGTCTGTCCAACTGGTATCAGAAGTATAGTGAGTCTCATTCCTGCTGACTTGTCGGGCACTGCTGCCTTATCTGTAAAGGGTTAGCAACAGGGGCTTGGCTTCCAGCAGCGTTCATTTTGTAGGGGGCTGCAATTTCGATTTTGTGAATAAAAATTTTTTTTCTTAGATGATCGTTTTGAAAGTGGCATGCCACAGTCAAGTAAACATCAGAATTTGGCAGGGTATAGAATTCCATGCTTCTGCTAATTATTTATTTTTTAAAATAATTTTAAAGACTAAAGACATTCAATAACTTTTTTTTTTTTTAATAGCTTATTTTCTATTCTGTGTATTCATTTCTACTCTGGTTTCCAGTCTGAATGTTCTTTAACATTGGCCTTTACGTAGTCCATACACCCAGTCCTGTTTCAGCCAAACATAATTGCCTTGAGGTAGTTGAAATTAGTGTGTTACATATGCAGTTATTTAAGCAATTATTTACAATTTACCAATATAAATAGTTACATTAACTTTTATTATAGGCTAATAGGTTTTTATAAGACTAGCTGGTTTCTGGTTTACTAGTAATGATTCACACCTTGCAAATGTGTAGCAGACCTCTGTGGTGCACAAAAAGTTTAAGAAAGAAGAATTCCTTTGTTTTTTAAATGCTTTGAGCTCATAATATGAAAAAATCTTTAGACAAGATTTTCCCTTGTACTCAGGAAAGCGCTAGAGTTTATGTGACCATACAAGTACATAAAATGCAGCATTAGATTTCTTTTTGCCTTTCCACATAAAGAAAATTTTTCAAAATGCTTATTTATGAATTTGGAGCAGGGTGTGGTGTCAAAATCACAGAATCTCCAGTCTATGTAAAAGATGAGAACTACACAGGGTATCATGGTGTTGTTATTGCACAGAAATTCAGCATCCCTGGCAAGACATCCAGGTCCAAATAGGTATAAATTCTGTAGCTCTCTGGCTGCATTTTTTTTTTTTTTTTAATAAAGTATGCAACAAGAAGTTCAGTATTGAAGGACTTAAAAGTCATTGTATCTCTCGGTGACATGGTCATTAGAATTTTTTTTTTTTTTTTGGTCTACGGCTGATTATCTTGTGCATGATTTTCCAAAAGTGGTTCACAGGGAATTCAATTAAATGATAGTGGACAAAATGAGCCTCTTTTAAGGTCTGTGGAAACATGTAGGTATAATACAAGGATAGGGCCTTTGAAGGATGATGCCCAATACCTAAAACTCTGAAACAGCTCATTTATGGATTAATTGCTTGCTAAAATTGCACTTCCTACACAGAAGCAGATCTAATGGGATATATACTCATAAGACAAGAAAATGAAAAGATCAATCTTTCAAAAAACCTGTAAAAGTAATTCATACTTTGACCAAGACCTTATTTTCAAGTTTTTAACCCAAAGCAATTTTATTTTCATAGCTAAGCTATAGATTGCACCCAAAAAAAACCTGCACGTGGTGAGAAGAGATGGGGAGACTTGGCACAGTTTGTCTTTCATGAACTTGTGCTGGCTGTTAAGCCTAATCTAATGACTGTTTTTTTTTTTACCCCCCCCTCAGCATTGACCTTCTTGACAGTATTTGTCCACAAATAAGATAACATGTTTCAGTGTTAATCACAGTGTGGTCTTTCAGGTACAGATGCAGTCCTCTCTGGTTTCACAGGAGGGATGTGTCTCCTGCACTGTCAATGCAGGAGACCCCAGTGAGGAGCTGAACGATAGCACTGTGATTGAAAGAAAGTGCACCAGCGAGTCTCTAGGATACATGGGGGCAAAAAATGCCCGTCTGCCTGAAACAGTGGGGCAGTAACTGATCATTAGGCAAATGACGGAGGAGAGAAATGTGAAGTTGCAATGTGGGGGTTTTTGTTTGTTTTGGGTTTGGTTTTTTATTTAGAAGCTCTTTATTTAGTTTGATATGTACTTGATTTAGTTTGATGTGTACTGAGTTGAACTTTCTTCCATGATGATTTTGTCCCTATTTCCATGCGCATTTATTTGTAATCCATTCAATTTGCACTCTTTTACCACTTATTAATTTTACTTACTTTTCTTTTCTTTTCTTTCCTTTCATACGTATGTCCTTGCAACTCTTTCAGGGCCTTTCACTCCAGCTCTGCATTTTCACACCATTTTTTTGTTTAGCCCCAGTCCTCACTGTTGCTTTATTCATTATTTTCCCACTTTCCTTGCTTTTTTCTTAGTTCTGCTGACAAAACTACTAAAACTACTGTGAAAACTATTTTTCATCCTCTGTGTCCCTTTATCATCACGCTAAACAGATTTCCTTCCCCCTCTCATAGGTCTCATCCTTTTCACTCGTGTCCTAATTCTTATTCCTTCATTGTCTGTCTCAGTTTTTATCTTCCCATTAACAGTCCTTTGCTTCTTGCTGTCTTGTTATGCTACTGCTGTTCAATAGTCAGCACCGGGAAATGGGGGATGCACCTTAAGCAGGATAATTCAGCCAAATATCAAGATGATTGCGAGAGCGTTGATTGTGAGGCTGTCATTGCACTCTCTACCAGGAATAGCTTTGGTAAAAGGGAGGTAGAGAAATTACGGTATCATGGCATTGTCTATTGATTAGGCATTGATAAAATTTAAAAACGTATTTAGAAAAAGAAGTAAGTACATAGCATCATCAAAAGCCTTTTTGGCTTTGCTAGTATAAAAAGGTAATTTTTGATAATGCAGGGATTTATAAATTACTGCAATCTTATGTATGAAATGTCTTGTTGAAAGATTTTTATCTGAGGTGATGCTACTTCGCTGTGGGCACCAATTGCACCAAGACTCATTACAAATGTTTATAATTATAATGGTATGTCTGGCCTGTAGATCCTGTACTGTATTTAAATAGTGGGCTGGATGGTATTCTTTATTTGTCACTTAAAAAGTGCTAAAGTCTAATAACCATTTTTCTTCTCAAAATTACTGATGAAAACAACTCTCATTAGCAAGCAGATGGCTTTCTGGAAGAAAAGTAAAATTGCTCTTTTTGAAAATAGGGCTGTGATTTAAAATAAGAGTTTAGATGTGTTATTAGTGATAAACTGCACAGTAGTTTTTGTCAGCAAAGAGGGCGCTTTGCTATGGACGAAGAAATAATGCAAAACAAAAACCTCTGCTCGCAAAGAATAACGCATGACTGCAACAAAGGAGTGTAACTCACTGTAGCCAGCAGTCTGGATTCAACTGTGCTACATTTTAGCCTTTTAATAAAGCAGAAAAGGAAATGATGGAAAAGATTTCATTTCAAAAAGTATCCTTCAGGATTTAGTTCCTTACGTTAATTTACAGATGTACAGATCTAGTCCAGAAGTCTATGTTTTAGCAGCTCTTACTCATAGCCCAGTACTTCTGGGTGTAACTTAACTGTGCCAAATGAAACATTTTACAGTCTGCATTGCTTAACGCCTTCATCTTACATTACTCAAAGATGCATCAACATCCATGTGCATCTGCTTTGTAGGACTGCGAGCTGTGCCCCCAGAAACAGGTCTTAAACTGTATGTAAAACTTGTTATGCCCAATGTGAAGTAATTTCGAGTTAGTTCTACTCATGAGAGCAGGCATTTATAGGATTGGACCCAAGTTTGTGTATGTATTTCCTCATGGAGAATGCTAAATTACTTTTTACCATCTGATATATA
Organism: Burhinus bistriatus; assembly: GCA_013397275.1. Classification (NCBI taxonomy): domain Eukaryota; kingdom Metazoa; phylum Chordata; class Aves; order Charadriiformes; family Burhinidae; genus Burhinus; species Burhinus bistriatus. The sequence goes on from VYXH01007509.1 coordinate 1,003,277, forward strand.
TAACCTCATTAAAGGCACAGCTTCTTAGAAGGTATAGCTGTTAATGGTGTGTTTGCAATAACATGAGTTACTTCAAAGTAAAGATGTGGCAAACTTATTTTTGATTATTTAAGTGTTGAAACAAAATCTAAGTGGAAAAAAATAGTTTTGGTTGGGGTGGGTTGTTTTGGTTTTTTTTTTTTTTTTTTTTTTTTTTTTTTTTTTTTTTTTTTTTTTTTTTTTCCATCTTATAATGTAATTACCTCTAAAGTGTTTCTTCTTTTTGCTTCATTTCTTAAGCATTCATAAGTATGCCAAGGCTACAAAGAGTGTCTCTCACTGCTTTTATGCTCAGGCTATAGAGAATGATGAGATGACATTTTCTAACTCATTCTGACTTTTTCTGCTCTACTTCTATACTGGGCTATTTGATATTTCAGGTATTTTTTGAACTATTTAATCTAAAGTTATCTAAGGTAGATCTCTAAAGTGCTGTCATCTTTGGTATTCTAGCTTCTTGTTGCAAGAGGTGATGTAATTTACAAGTGTTCTTCATAACCTAAAGCCAATAGTAAATTCAAGTACAAAAAGAGGTACAAATAATGGATAGTGTAAGTAATAGATACCTGCTCTACTATTAAGAGAGAAATTATATAGTATAATACCTGCTCAGTACAATAATAAATTAAAGATACATTATTCTTACTGAAATCTTTCTTCTCCGACTACATTTTCAAGTAAAAGGAAGAGCACCTGTTGTTGCCTTGCCTTTCAATGAATTTGTCTCCAACCTCCTCACCCCCTTTAATCCAGAGTGGTGCTGGTGGCCATAGCTCTGCTTTCAGTCCCTGGGAGGTCACGTACACGAGAATGTGCATTGACCTGGGACCGCAGGGGCAGCATGCGCTTTATCCAGCATATAAAATTAATATGGGAAACTACTCAGAAGTTGGATTTTCCATAGTAACAAATGCTTTGTTTCATTGATTCGTAATTCCCTGTTCAAAGTGAGACAATTCAGTTTAGTAGCAGACCTATTTTCACAGTTGAGTTTTTATTCAGGAATGCAGTAGTAAGTTCTCTGTCCGAGACAGAGAATAGTCTTCTCTTTCTCCACCTTACCCAAAGATGTGTTTTTAGTTTTTTATTTATTTCTGTGACCTGCATGCAGATGTAAGTGTACTGAAGGCTGACGGTTCTACTCATTAGGCTCATATAACGCCAAATCTCATTTTACTTTGGCTGCACTGGAGATGTCTCTGAGGTCAGCCAGGTCAAAGCTGCAGTTGCTGCAAGTAACTATGTCATTTCTTTCCTGCTAACAATCCTGGGGATTTGAATGCATCTGATGAATAAGGTCAGTTGAACTGAACTATTTTTGTATTTACAAAATTATTTAATTTGCCTTGTTCTTATCTTCCTTTGCAGTGACTTTGGCCTGGCCTTCCACCCTAGTCACTTCTTGATATGTAGTGGATTTCATGCGTATCCTGACTATGTGACTTCATAGCAGGAGGAGGAAATTACAAGAAGATCATTAAAGTGTGAAATTAAATTCTTAAAGATGAAACATCTAAAATAGCTAAAACATTACCCCAAAAACAAACAGTGCAATTGATCCTACTTAATTACATGCTTAATAATTTTATACCAATGTAAAGCACATTGACGATGTGCTAATCCATTTCATATTCACTGCCACCACAGATTTCCTCCTTCTTATTTGCTTTGAATCTCATCATTATCATGCGCATAAAACTAGTATTCTTAGAATTTTTATAGTATTATTTCCATATAAAATGAGGAAAAGTCTAATATATGAATACTAAACAGCTCATTAACATGGTTTGTAATATATCTATTCATGATAAAAGCAGCTGAGAAATGCTGATATAAAATAGTACTTCAGTCCCAGAGTGTATCTAAGATTAGAAGAATCATGCCTTGGATAATAAATACTTCAGGGAAAACAGGAAATCTTAAATACAAATAACATCAAATAAAGAGCTTTGTATGCTTAATTAAACACATTAACAGATGCATTTATTTCAGTTAAATAATTAATATATTACTAGTACTGGCAGCAAGAAATTTTTTGTGATTTAAAAAAATAACCTGCAAAGGTTTTAATTTCAGGAGGAAAAATTGCTGCTTTTAAAAGACATTAAGGATGTTTTTATCTGAAACTGGCAGAAAGATTGTTAATGATCGAGCTCCACAGCAAGCAAAATGCTTGGAAGAAGAGCCTAATCTACCACGTCAAGAACCCTGATCTTTAAATGTGCTCTATATGGGCAAGCCACTGTCTCCAGCTTAAGAAACAGGATTGGCTTTGAAAGAGTTGAGGTGATGAACGGTTCCTTTTCTACCCATGTGCATTAAGGTTTGGTCCTTGAAGTTAAAGTCTCTGGCCTTTTAGCCGTTCTTCCTGTGTCTAGGCCACAGGAACAGGCTGTTGTGAATTACCTGTCCAAAACTGTCTGTAGGTGGTGTGACAGAGAAAAATTCTGCATTCATGGCGAGCATTTGTTAGAGGTTGGAACTCAAATTTAGGAAGATATACTGCAGGATGAAATGATGTATTTGGGGTTTAAGTTATCATCAGTTTATGTTTTGGTATAGATTTAGCGATGTGTTTTTTCCCTTTCTGCAAGCTTTTTGTACTGACCTAAACCAGAGTAGCTTTGCTACTGTTTAGTCGCAGTTGTGCCATAACAATTCAGCTCAAGTTTCCTATTCAACCGCAGGATTCTAATCTATGAAGAAACACTACTGACAGCTTTATAAAGGGGTCAGGTGTGGTCCTTAACCTTTGCTCAGTTACCAAATTATACAAAAATATAATTAAGATCAAGATGTAACAATGTTTGGTCATCTGAAATGTCAATAAATAAATATCTCACAAATTATTTCTTAGAAATGCATCTGGTGTTGTTGACAGAAAATATTATGCAATATAGTTTCTACACTTCTGAATATTGAGCCCCCAATCGGAAAACTCTCACTCATGCTTTATTTTTTTTAGATTAACAAGAATTTCTCCTGCAGTTTTCAGCTTGGTTTATCAGGGACAAATCACTAAAGCAGGAAGACTGGTAGATCACTCAGAGGGAGAGTGAATTCCTGTATAAGCAAGGTAAAATGCATACCTGTGTAGAAGATCAGTACAAGGACCTTTCATAATGTCCTTTTTTGCTGGTGAAGGAGAGAGCACAATCCTGGTGCTGGGCTTGGGCACAGGGCTGCCCTCCAAGTTTCCTTTTCATTGTTCATGAGCGCTGTTCACAATAATGGTACAGATAAGCAAGAATATTAAAAGAAGCCATTTCATAGCACTACTCTTTACCACAGAAAAGGATGCTGGAAGAAGGGACTTGGCTAATTTACTGTTTCTGTGAAGTATGGTGATATTTAGTTCAAGTATGTATATGGATTTAAACATTTTATTTAATATTCTTTAGTATTTCTCTAGAAGTCCTGGAAAAATGTGAAATAGATAAATGTTTCTTAATAAGCTAGAACAAGGTTAACTTTGACTAAGCTAAGCTTACAGAAAAAAGAGGTTTGATGGTTGGCTTTTTTTTTGAGCTGATGATAGGTTGAAATGATGCATATAATATTCCTTGGCCTTTAAGACCTGGTCTCTTTGTTTTTTGGCTTGCCGCTGTCAGGAATAGTACGCAGAAAGATGAGAGCACACAGTAGTTATCCAGCCAGCATCTATAATGCAGCCACAGCTTAGTAATGTAGGAAGCACAGCTAATGCTGGTGCAATGATCTGCTGCAGCTGCCCATTTGAAAAGCCTCAGAAGGCTGTGTGGGACAAATGGCTGAGGAGCCCTTGGCCTCGTGAGGGGAAGCTGTAGATGGAGGAGTAGCAGGATCTAATCAGTTCCCAAGTCTTCCAGCAGCCTACACAGGTCAATGCAAACCGTGCAACCTTTACACCTCAGCCCAGATTACGAACGGCTGCTGCCAGACAGTGACACATGCAGTCTCACACTCGTGATTCACCTGCCCCTACACGATCTGCCAGACACTTAGTCACAGAGTATTGCTGAGTGCTTTTCAGCTCCTTTTTTTTGCCTTTTTTGTTTTGTTTTGTTTTCAGTCAAACAGCTTTATCTTGTGGTCCTGTCTGCAGCGTACAATTTTTTTAAAAAAAGAATTAGATTTCAAAGTAATTGAATACTTTGCTCTCATTGGGAATGATCCAAGCCTGGGAAGGAATAGAAAATTGCAGTGATCCCGACATCTCAGTTGCTCTTCTGTGGTAAATCATAAAACACGGTATGTTTATTCTGTTTTCCCATGACTCAGCTGTATTTGTGGCGATATTTTAGTTGCCAGCAGGCTTACAATTTTGAACGTGTAAAAAAAATACTGTGAGATTCTTTAAGAGCATTTTACTTTTCTGATTTTTGTATGAGGGTAAATAGCTGAAAAACTTTGTGCACAGTCAAGAGGAAAGTTTCTTGTCCATTGTGGAGAATAACGCTGAGAGATGTATAAAATTGCAACTGAGAAGTCAATTGTGTTAAAAGCAGCAGTGATACAGCACCCATAATTACCTCAAACTTTCTTTTTTTTTGGACTCCTTACATATATGACCCTCATTGCAAGGGGTTGGTAACTTAGTAAAAAAAACTCCTAGTGTTTGGAAAATCGATGTGAAAAGTTACTCATAGCAGAAGGAGGCATTGGATTTAAAGTACTTCTCTATGGCTGTCTCTGCTGGGGAGCTCTGTTTTGTTATTGAGCTTTGTTTATATTTTTCTGGCTGAGCAGGGGAGTACTACATCAGACCTGCTTTTATTTATATTTGGATTTAAAGGTTTCTTTCTATTCTTAGAGCAGTGCAAAAAGGACTTTCTCACAAATGTGTGTGTGTGGAGGGATATATGGTGCTGTAACAGTCCTACTTTTAATTGTACATAGCACATAAAAAGCTCCATACTTGTAAATGCACAGGTAAGTGCACGGATTCAGTTTAAGCCTAAAAGCAGATCTTGCTCTACTCTGGTGCAATCCCATCTCTCTGGAAGCAAATCTTACTATCTTGAGTAAAGCTATATATGTACATGAACCATCTGTAGCGCTGCAGGTCAGTAGAGTAGTACTAACCTGGTATTACTCTTATGGTACTGTATGTACTTTTAAAGGCTGAGATTAGAGGGTTTGTCCGAGATAATGCTTTTTCAGTGCACAGGGGTAGGCAGGACTCCTTCTCAGGCACAGGCTTATTAGAGGTACAATTTAACGATACTGGGGATGCTCTTTGAAGGATTTTGGTTTAAACGAAATATATGCATCAAGTTGACAGTAAGATCTCTTTTAGCAATGGAAATTGCCGGAATAAAAAGTATATGCAAAACCCCCAACTATTATCAGCATAGAAACATGCCAAGTACCAAAGCTAATTCCTACCACCATGTGATGGCCTTGGTAAATGTATTACACTGTGTGCCCACTCTACTGTCACGTATTTACAGTGACAGATTCGTTTTAGCAAGATGTTTTTAGCTTGTTAAAACTGCATTAGTTAGTCTGCAGCCAGCAGTAATATTTGGACAGTGATCCATGCCCGCCCCAATAAACTGCTCACGAGGCAATGATCTTTGGTGTAGGCCTCTGTGCATGGTTGTGCTGAGCTCATTAAGATGTCTTCGCTTCCTAGAAGGTATCAGCTATATTAAGTATGGAGTTCTGGCAATAAAAACAAATGCAGCATGGCGTGGAAATACATTAACATCCCCTGGTTCACTGTAGCGTCGTGTTTTCAGGGAAACAAACAAAGGTGATATAATAAACTGAGCTGGCATCGGCCCAGTCACTCTCGGCGAACTCTTAATGGCTTTCACAGGGTTCAGGCTTGGGTCTTCTGCATCATTAATATTCCTTTAAAGGCGTGCAGGATCTTTGTTGTTGAAATAAGGAGTGAATAAAATAAAAATTAGAAATCCTTGAAGGCTGTACAGGGCCTTATGCTGGTGTATTACTGAGAGATGTTTAACAAAATAAAAAGTTCAGAAGCAGTGTAGATGTTTCTTCTGGTAGTGGTTAGGGCCTGCTCCAGCTACCCACAGCACAGCCTGTTGCTGATGCCACTGCAGTGCTTGTTGTGTTGCCATTCTTTGTTATTATTGACTATTCAGACAGTAGTTAAAACCAGTCTCTTTTTCATGTCTGCTTTGCTCAGTGCCTAAGCTCTGAGTGCTCAGCATGTCTCACTAATAAACTGGTAACAGCAGTTGTACATGGCCAAAACATCTTAAAATAATAGTTCTTTGTCTCATGTTTTGCCAGACAAATGTAATGATGTACGGACAAATCAGGAGGAGTGTGGCTTATTTTTCATTAATCTGTGTGGTACCCTCCATTGCCCCCTGGATAGCGGATTTCATCCTCCGCAGCAGCTTTGGCAATCACCTGCTACTTCTGGCAATCACCAGCTACTTAGCTGGTGTTGGAAAAGATTTTACATATACGTAGATTCTGCTTCCAGTTTGGGCTTCATGAATCCTTTGTCTACAGAGCTCAAGGGCTCAGATCAGTGTTTTTGAAGTTTGGTTTGTAAATCCTCTACTGGTAACTGGATTTTTTTCTTATTATTTTTCTGTCTCCTTCTCCAGAGGGGCTTTTACAAGGCTGCTTTAGCAAGGATGGTATGAGGCTGATTGTGAAGTGCAGCTAATTCTGGCATCTTGTAAATATCAAAATAACACATTTTGTTTTTACACTAATGCGCTAAGGACAAATTTCATCAGCATTTCATCTTTGTTAATATCTACAACTGGAAAGCTGAAAGAAGAAAACACAATTTTTAATGCTGATACGTTGATGTTTCAGCTTACTCCTCCAAGGAAATCCTCTAAATGCTATAATGTCATTTTATATTTGTATTCTGGTGTATGCCAGCTCATTTTGAGTGCTGTGTATGGAGGTATGTATGCTGCTTTCTGGCCATGGTACTGTAAAAGGACTGGCCAGTGCTTGTCTTAGAGGTGTTCTTAGCTCTGTGCTTACTCTTGTTTCAGGATTGTTCTCTCCAAACTGATTATTGAGGTTGGAGTCTAATATCCATTGGACATTTCTGAACAATAGCCTTTTCATATTGCTGACTCATTTGGCATTATTCCCCCAGTGTCATTGTATCTTATTTACTTTATGTGTGCATCTGTTAAGATCTCATACTCCCTCAGGGCATACAAGATCACTAATCTAAGTCCTCGGTTTTAGCTCACTACTTTCTTATTCTTGCAGTTTGATGTGCAGTATAAATATCATTGTTGTCTGAGCACTAATGTACAATTTAAAAACAATAAATACCCTATTTGCTGAAGGCTAATGGTCTATTCATTTTGTGCTGTAATATCACCTGTTACTTCTGTGAAGAATTTGTCTTCTGAGGAGGTGATTCTGTGATCTTTGCTATGCCATACAAACTCCTGCAAAGTGATACAATTTCAGTTCTTTCAATTCTTTTTTTTTTTTTTTTTTTTTTTTTTTTTTTTTGTCTCTTCTTTTTGTTTTTTTTNGGCAGCCTCGACTGTCTGCTTTTTCATGGATTTAGCCTGATTGCCAGAGTGCCATTCCATGCCAGGGCAGCCACTCACTCCAGGGCAATGCTTTGAGTGGTGGAAACATGGTAAAACTTGACTCTGGCTCTGGAGGAATTGGTGCTAGTGCTGCCTGGACCCCTGCTCAAGCGGAGGTTGTCTAAAGTTAAACGGTGACTGTATCCCTTGGTTGCATCCTCAGGTATAAGGCTGGGGGCACACAGGCTTTGCCTTATACTCAGCATAGCTTGATTTAATGTTGTGTTACCTCTGACATGTTAATCAGTGCTGTCCATCCATGTGAACATTAGTTCTGAAGTTTGATTTTTTTTTTGTTCTATTTATTTATTTATTTATTATTTAAGGGCTAGTTCACTTATTAGGATTGTGGTTCCTCATTTCAGTCTTGCATTACCTTGAATCTCTTCCGTGTTTCTACTCTTTTTGTATCCTGTAACAGGAGAAATACAGCTCACTGTTTTTTCATGTTTAAGTGGAATGCAGTGGTCCTTGAGTTTCATTGTTTGTTTTTATAATGTGAGTCAACTGGAAACTTTTTGCTGTTTTAACAGAATTTTCACCTCATATTTTAAGAGATGGTATAGTTTGTAATGGACTCTATTTCAGCTATGTCATTAAAAAAACGGTATACAGTTGCAAATATTATTCTTTAGTCACTCAACCATGAAAGGTCTGCAGAAAGGCTGGTTAGGTGTGGCCATAAAAATGTGACCAGTATATTCCAGTATTAGCCTTGGCATAAAATAACATCCACTTCCACACTCTTCCCAGAGACTTCTAAATATACAGATTCTCACATGCTAAGGCCACTCTGAAAAGTACCAGGGATTGTGAGAGAATAAAAACTGGTTTAGGCCCATCTTTAATAAGGATTTTTAGCTTCAATCTGTGAAGCATGTTGTAGTGTGAATAGAAAATAAGAAATGTAAATAGGTGCAATAAAATAAACTTGGCTTGTTTTTACAATGCAAAGTAGCACCTAAAGAATATAGGTCTATCTAGAAGTGAAATTTTAAAGATAGAAATATATAATATTTTATTATTTCCAGGATTGTCTCTGTTCAATAGTGAGGGGAAAAAGCGTTCGGTTTTTTTTTTTCTTGTTTTTTAAACAGTAAGGTGAAATAAAGCATATGATCAGCTGTTATGCTGAGTAGTGGTATAATCAGTTTATCAGCCCATCAGCACTGTCTATTGCAGAAGATCTACATATATGAAAATAATCTCACATTAAAAAAAACATAGCTATCTAACCTCTGTGGAGTTTTGTCTGTTAATAGATGTCACAGATACCACATGGTAGATGTAGCTAAAAGATAAAGCTTTTTAAAGGTGGTGATTCAGATAAAGATCGACATATACACACACACACACAGGCATACATACATACAAAAAATTTCTCTTGTAGTGGTAGGTTATTCTGAAGAAGGTTTATAATGGTACCACAAGTGAAGTACATAGTGAATGTTGTGGGGAAAGAAACAAAAGAAGCTTTAATGGTGTGTTAGCATAGTTGTAATAGAACACCAGCAAGAAAGCATGATGTGAAACCTGTGATGTTGCTGCATGGGGGAGTTAGAGAAGCTGAGCTACTACTGAGGTTAAAATAGTTTCTGAGCTTGAATCAGCAGACTAGTAGCTTTGAGATTGCCTGTATCTCTTGGTGACCTGTTATTTTGCAAGTAAGTCACAATCACTTAATTGTTTGAACAAATTCAATGTTTGGAGTTTTAAAAAAAGGTAATATTTGATTGCCTGTACTCATAGCCTGAGTCAGGAGCACAACTATCAAGAGAGCACTGAAGTCTATGAACTAAGACAGGGAAAAGCAGCAGTGAAAATGTGCTCTTGGCTAGACAAATGAGGACTACTTCTATTCCTTGCACGGGTTCCTTGTACAAATGTACCTTGCTCCAATACTATTGCTGTAAGCAGTACTACTATTTTAGGCAGGTGTTGGTGTTTTTTTTTTTTTTTCCTTCCTTGAAAATTTAATAAACAGAATTAGTAAAACAGTTGGCCAATGTTTTTCCAGTAAGTGTTTTTATTTCACATTTCAAATTAAAATGTTACAGTGATACTTACCTTATAAAATGGCCTATAAAACAGTGTTCAAAATGTTCTAAACATATATAGGATAAGAACAAAGTATATTGAATATCAGAAATAGTGAGCAGTAGTAGAGCCTATGGTGACTTCATATTTGGCAGATATCTATCCCATCTATATTTGTTTATAGGTTTACATAAACATGTTGGATTTCTTTCTCTGGATTTCAAATCTGTGTTGATTCTGGAACGGCAGTTTGTTAGATGATGGCTTTGCAAAAACTGCCAGGCTTCTGTCATGTTGATGACAAAATGATATGATAATTAAACTATTGATCATATTAGGAATTCAGTCACAATTTAGTGAACTTTATTCACTAATATTCCAGTCAACATATTTCGTAGAATCACAGAATGGTTAGAGTTGGAATGGACCTTAAAGATCATCTAGTTCCAACCCCCCTGCCATAGGCAGGAACACCTTTCACTAGACGAAGTTTTTTAATATGCATGAGCTCAATATGCTCATGTGCATGTTCTCCATCATGCATATTTGAAATTTACTGTAGCTTGAACCCAGCACTCTGCTTCTGTTTTTGTTAGTAAATCAGATGAAAAATTGTATATAGTAACTGCTAGAGAAATTTTAAGCCTTAGTATTTGAGGTGGATTCAGTCTTTACACATAAAATACCACGGAAATCTGAATGAAATTGCACATCTATGTGCATCTATTTAGTTGGAGTAAGCAACACATTCTCATGTCTCAAAATCCCTTGATAACCTTGTTTATTGCTCTGCTAGGTCATTTGATGTAAANACTCAATCTCATGTCCATGTCGCCGACAAAGATGTTAAATAGTAGCTGTTCCAGTACTGACCCCTGATGAATGCCTTTCCTTTCTCTCTTGTAATCATTGTGGACTTCAAGATTCATGTGACAGTTTTGGGGATACGGGGTTGTTAAAACTGTCAGCTAAGAACCACTACTTTAATGAGATGGTTGGAAAACAATTGTAGTTCAGAACAGGTAAGAAGTAACTTAATCTGCCTCGTAACTTGGACAACTTCTTTCTCTGTATATCAGGCAAAAGGTGTCTCACAACCTGAGGTGACCTACATTATATATTGCGCAAAATATATCAAAAGAGTTGAAAAAAGTTTTTTATTTCATGACACGTGATGGGTTAACATGGTATAGAGGATCAGGATAAGGACCATTTAAAGTTAATGATTAATGATAATGATTTAATGATAACAGTTATTACCGGTGCACATAAATTGCTAATGAACCAGGAGTCACACTCTTGAGCTTTCCTAAGCTTCTTAGAAAGTCTGTTATTTACAAGGCAGCAAATACAGATGCATGCATTTCTTTCACTGATCACGGCAACATAAAATTATTAAAAGAAGCTGTTGCAATATTTGTGGTGGCCTGCAGGCAAGCTGATTCAAAAAGGTAAAAGACTCATGCTATAGTGATTTGCCAAAAGAAACGAATGTGAAGATGAGTTCCCATTTTGAAACCTGCACAAGAAAAGTATGTGATGGATTTGAGCTTAGAAACGGAAAGGGAAGAGGAGACCGAAGCTTTGATGGTGTCCCTTTAAGCTGACTGTGGGAGTCTTTGTGCTTGTCTGAGCATTAGCAGTATTAGAGCAGTGTTGTACAGAGCATATTCAATTGGCTTATTGGTACAGTTGTATATTTATCTTAATTTCCTCTTACATAGGATGGCAAAGGACTTCTTTCCTCAACACACCAGACTGAGGCAGTAGTGTACTTACACCTGTGTATCTCAGATAGACAGAATCTGTAAAAACATATTTCAGAAAGAAAGTGAGAAGATCATAGTTACTTATGGCATTGCTCAGTGATCATAACAACATTGGACTTTCTTTAAAGGCTTCTCTAAAACCTTAAATATTTTCAATGTAAAAGTTTTGCTGTTTGTGTACTTTTTTAATTGTATTTTTCACACTAAACCTCTTAAATTCCCTCTGCAGCTTTCTTCAGTAAAGTATCACAAATAAAGTTGAAGACTTAATCTACAAATCCTTTTGTCATGTCCTATAATAAAAAGATGAGCAGAAGGTAGTTAAAGCTATTTATCACAACATACTTGGCAAGTCTGGGATGTGTTAAGTTAGATAAATTGGCAACTACCTGTTCTCCATTCTTTATCTTATAAGACAGAACTAAAACCAAATGAAGCATAGAGCCTTCTTGCTTTAGGAAGATACTGGAGGTTACTGCTGTATGTTTTATTTATTAAACTCAGAAACTGTTAAAGAGAACTCAGGACACTATGCCTTTGTCTCTGTTAAAAATTATCTTCTGTATCATACCTTTATTTCACAAGCATAATTTGCCTTTCAAAGTGATTTTTTTTTTTTTTTTTTAAAGTATGTCTGTCAGGAAATTATTACGTATACCTGGTCATTTCAACCACTTACAACGCATGCTAAATACGCTCAATAAGCATTTCATTTAGCATTAATGGGATAATTATTGTATGTGAAATACTGATTTATGATAAAAGACACATTTACTAGGATCTGACATTTGTTCAATTCATTACTCATGTTAGATAGCAATTAAACTTTACAAGGTTATTTTAAATTGATCGGTACAGAATTTTTGTAACAATAGTTACTATAATACATGTACAGTGATACATCAGCTACAGTTACAGTACCATGTTATCCAAACATTAATTTTAACTCGTGTCTAGACATTCAGCTGCTAATTATAGATACTCATTGTTCACAATAAGTTGTAGCATAGAAGGCAGAGAGTATTGTTAGTAGCTATAATGGGTATTTTGTCCGAGAATGGTTTTGAACTAAATTCTGTTGAAACCACTGACATGGTGCTTTTGGATCTCTTAATTATGTAGAAAATTACACACAAAAGTTATGTAATAGAATGGAAAATACATCACAATTTTGTTTCTCTGAACAACTGTGCAGACAGACATAAAGCCTGCTGGTTTTCATGAAAGGCTCTTCTAGCACCTCCAGCTTTAGTCTTCTGTTTCCCTAATCTCCTGTACTTTTTGGAAGAGCCTTGGAGACTCTTTCATTCTAAAATTCCTGTTAAATAATGCATAAAGTCCCTGTCCGTCCCATGAAAAGTCACAGAAAATGAACGCTAAGTTTCATTTTATGAATAAGGGGGTGTTAGACAAGAAGCTGACCTTCGTGTCGATCGCTGCCTTTGAACAGTGAAAGTTCTCTGCATTCCCGTGGAGAAGAGTAATACTGCACTGGGAGAGGGATATTGAGCTCAGACAAGGGACGCAAATGAGCAATTGTGTAGTTTGTATGGGACTTCTGAGCTGCGTCTACAGCTTCTGCCAAGATTTCATGTCGGCAAGCTCCCTGTGGCTGTTGAACATCTCGAAGGGAACGGGCAGCTTCAGGCTCCCTGTCGCCACTGACTGCCCCAGCAAATTCTTGCTCTTCCAACCAACAGCGACAATAGTTGGTCCTGAGTAGCTAGGGAGCCAAATACTGAAACGCTTTCACTTTTGGCTTGTTGCTGGCTATTTCTTTTCTTTCATGTGCTTAGTAGCTGTTGAAATTCCACTGCTGCATAGCTTCCCCCCAAAAAAAAATATAAAAGGGAGGTATAAAAAGAACAAGATGCTGAAATAGGAGAATACTCCAGAGACCAGAAAAGAGAAAAAAGGGACCTGGCTTTGGGAGGGAGTTGAAAGAAAAAATCTTCAGTCCAGCATTAAGTTAGGGGTGTGAATTCGGAAGACAGATATTTCCAAGGCTTTTAAGTCCGTTTGCTACCAAAGATGCCTTCCTTCTACCAAGATAATTGTTCTTTATTAGAAAAAAAAAAAAAGGCACAAGCAGGATTTGCAGTATTTGGTTGAGGAACCAAAAATACTGGGAAATGGTGTGGATAACCTTTAGTTTGCTGCCAGCTTTGGTATCTAAAGGAAATCGCTTTTATGTACAGATTTTTAAGTTGGTATTATACTGATTAATAGCAATGGGATGAGGCTACAAATTGTTGAGGACTTGTGGAAAAAGTTAGGAAAATAATACCAGGTACTTAGCCATAATTGGCAGGTTTTTTTAATATTGTGTTTTGATTTAAAAAAGGGGGAAAACTCAAACTTTTGGGAGGGAATAAATTGGAGGAAGATGCTCACACATCAGCCATAAGTATATAGAGAAGAACAGCAAAGTGCAGCATGTTTGTAAAAAGTGGGTCTGGTAGAGCCCAAATTAAAGCGCCCAACTTAATTCTGTATGTGAAAAGGGAGGACTGGGGAAGAGAGTGGTTGTCATTGGATTTTGATTTTGGTGGTCAAACTTGGATGTTGAGATCAATTCATTTCCTCACAATGCACTTTCAGTTGTCCCATTGGAATAATTTAACAAAATATATAGGGCTAGATTCTTACATAAAGTATGAACTCTTTACAATTACTGTGGCTGACCCGTCATATTGCTGTGGTTTTTTAGTAACATTGGCCATAACACTTGGTTGTAATTTTGTTGTAATCATGATATCTATTAGATTAAGATACAAAAAAACCCACAAAAAGGTAAATGTGTATTTAACGCTATGCACTATACTTGCAATGATACTTACAGTGCAAATACTTAAAAATTCTAAACATTTGAAGGGGTTTTCTTTTAAGTGATCATTTTCTTGATGCAATGAAAGATTGTATGCCCACGGTTTAGTGTGCTGTGGTATGCTACCTTTCTTGTATAATTAGAAGTTATTTGTGTTCTAAAATTTCCCAGGAAAAAAAAATAATCATTTGTTGAAGTCAGATGACTTCTCACAAGTCTGTGTATTAGAAAACTTAATCTTTTCAAGCCCTTGGAAATTAGAAAAAAAATCTTGTAGAGAAGAACTCTTATCTCTTGCTCTGATATATGTAATATATAAAATATATCAATTCTTTTAAAACTTCTAATTAAATAGATTCTCACTCATTGTTACACTATTCCAAGGAGGAAAAAATTGAAATCATACGGAAAAAGAAGAAAATCTTTTTTAAAAGAGAGACTTCTAACTGCTCTTAGAATTGGCAAGTTGGATTTTATGTAACAGCCAGTGACTGAAACATCAGCTCAGAAATCAAAACTTCTCTGTAGTTTTGAAATGTGTCATCAACTTCCCCGTCACTTGTGGTTTAATGTTCTTGCGATTCCAGAAAGAAATTAAAAAAAAAAAAAAAATCACAAGAAGAGCACTGTAAATAATTTTATTTTTGGTTTTCTCTCTGATGTAAATAGACAACCTAAATCACTTCTGTTGGTAAAAAAAAATAAATTAAAAAACCCAGCTTTTTATTTTTTGTCCTTTTTTAATGTTTAATGCAGAAAAATGCTTAATGTTACTTGAAACTAAAAAGACAGAACACTTTGGATACAGCAAAATGAAACATCTCAGGTTTTTGGATTTTTTGGGGGGTCTTCTCCCCTTGAGCTTGTGCATAAGATTCTACCTGGTGTTAACTCCAGGCTGTGATGGTTTTGTTTTTTTTTTTTTTTTCCCCCCCCCCCCAAGTATTTGCAGGGTTTGTGCTGCTTAAGATTGGAAATAGGTGCCTGCCCTGTGCCAGAAGAACTGAGAATGAATGTTTATGGTCAGTATCCTGAGCCCATGTGCTATTACGGGAGCAGATATTTTTAATATAAAGCCAAACCTAGTTATGAGCATGTTGGATAAACGAAATGCAAAAACAGAGCTGAGAAACCAGAGTAAAAAAGGACAGGTGTGGGCTTTTGGATTTTTATCATGTTTTCAGTACCTTGAGTAACTCTACCCATATAGCATGTTTCAGTGGAATTAAAAGCAGCATTTCCTCCCTTATTTTAATCTTTTTAGCTTTCAAATTCTATCTCATATGTCTGCAGAACTTTCTAAGATAATATGCTAGGATGAATTTTTGTAGCTATAGCATATTTGATTGCATAGGTACTTTTGGAATAATTAGACTCTTTAAGCAATTAAAAAAAATAAAGTGTTAATTAAATGAAAAAAAAGAGGCATAATTCTGATTTTTCTATTAGTCAATTCATTTGTTTAACTAAGTGGAGAGAAATAAAATGCCCCAAAGTATGCCTTTTACAGAGGATTACTCCCACAGCGTTATTTAATTTTGTCTGTTTGTATGTATCCTACTGAAATTGCCTGTATGCTTTCTTTCTGTATTCCTGTTCATACATAAAGAATCTTATTAGCACATCAGTAATTTGCAATCTAAATTCCCTTGAGGGACTGTGCTTTTCCTGCCCTTTTTATGCGGAGCTCCCTGGTGTCGGTGTTCAAAGTACAATGAAGAAACCTCAGGTTCGCAAAAGAGATTCTCCTGTATCATCAAGGCACTCATTCTTTTTATATTGAAGAAATGCAAAGGCTAATGTAATTGAAAAAGAAAGCTATTGCAAAAATTGCTTTCTCTCAGAAACTGGTGTCCTTGCTCCAGAAGTATTACCAGATTGAAATGGGAAAAGCAAAGTTTTGCTTGCAACACTATGCCATAACAGACCCTAGGATGGAAGTGTTTTTACAGGTTTACATTCTCTAACTTTACCTTCATATCTTTAGCACGTCTCTCTTTCATATGCTATGTTAATAAGTTCCATATCTCTCTGGTTATAAAAAGGGAGCAGTACCTTCAGAGAAGAGCTGTTTGCTTTTTCTCCTACCAGAATTATAACTTGAGCTGCTCTTCTGTAGGGACTATCCCACCTCCCGAGGCAAGGCACTTGCCCAAGTATCCAGGATTCACTATTTAAGTTGTGTACAAGTTAACAATTCAGACTGGCAGTGAAATTCTCTGACTATTTCATGCTTGGCAAGCTGTGCTTCACAATGTCATCCACAGCACAGGCTCCTCATGTACAGCTTGGTGTTCGGTGGGAATACGCTGTGGTTGAGCAGGACATTTACATGGTCATTTTCTTGTCTGCTTGGGCTGCCAGGCACCGGAACAATTAAAGGCTACATCCACAGAGTTAAGACAGATGCCTGTCACTTAAGAAATGCAAGTCCAGGCTTTAGATCTTCAACAAGCAGCTCAGCTGCCACTCAAACTGGCAGTTTCCACCAGCCACTTATGCTTTCCAAGGAATCGTGCTCTGCTATGCAGAGTGTGCATGACGGATTGGGTTATGTAGGAAATCCTGGTGGCAGCTGTAGATTAAGTATTTGGCATTCATTGGAGCAGGACTGCAAGTGAGGCTGTTGTCATTAGCTGAATGTCCTGACCGGCTGTTTCTTGAATGTGATTTTTGACTCAAAATGCTCTTTTGATACTGACCCAATGAATATTATATATGTAAAATGGAGCAGTGCCAGCAAGCAGAATGAGATTGCCTGCTGAACCTTGCTCAAAGATGCTGTGTAGGGCGGCGTGTGGAGTAGGAGTAACAGGAGATGCATGTTTAGACCCTTCTGATGTCATCTGGGACAGTTTTTGAAAGGCAAACTATTGCGGAGGTGTGGTGTTAGGGCACTGAATTGTGAATGAAAGCATTACGTGCTTTCATCTTAATCCCACAAAGTGAAGGACTATATTTCATACTCGCTTTTTTGTGTTTTAATTAAAGTCATGGAAAGATGAAAAATACAGGATTTTATTAATCATAAATGGCCTTTCACCTGCTTCAGCACCTCGGTTCACTTTCTGCTATTCTTCTTTTAGGCTACGACAGACTCAGCATCTTTTAACTTAAACGAAGGCATCTCTTGATCCTGCCTTCCCCTTCATCCTGCCCTGCCAGGGTAAAGGGATGGGAGTGGACCAAAGGGAGATTTGAAATTCAGTTTCCTGAGAATAGCTTGGGCAGCCAAACCGCTGTTTGGGCTGGTGAGGCAAAGCCCCATGGAGGCTGCTGTGGTACTGCAGACCCCAACAGCATCTGTGCTGGGGGCGATTACTGATGGTCACCATTTCCCAGCAGCTTCCATGCCTGCAGCCTCTGAGACAGAAAGCCCAAATCCTGCTTTCCTAATGACCGTGGGTGATACAATTTGGTTGTGGGGTGTGGGAGGAAAAAGATGGAGATAAAGTATAGCAGGTTCCACTCCCTGTTCTTTCTTACCTGCTGTCCACAGAGGCCTGAGAAAGCTTTAACACTGCTTGAAAATGTCAGCTGCTAAAAGGCAAAGTAAACCAGGGAAAGCTGTGGAACAGCAGGAAGAAGGCTGAGGCTGCTTTCAAATGCAGAGATTTGGTACACTGAACATTAGGAACAGCCATCCTCGTGCTGGAACGTATTCAGAATTTGTGATTCACTGGGGAGGAAGACCTCGGAGACAGTGGTAGAAATATGAAGAAGGTGATGAAATCTTAAGTGATTTTGTTGTTTCCAGAAAAAGCTTATGTTGTCCCCTTTGCACTGGGGGCAAGGGTGGGAGAACGGAGTGTGCTGCATTAGTGAGGGCTAGCAATGTGCCAATTCGCTCAAGAGCCTTCCCAACCTACTGCCAGTTGGCAAACTGGGCCTGTGTTCAAGCATCAGTCAAGAGATTATGGGATGAAATTGTTTTGCAAACAGTGCCTCTCCATGTGATTTTAATGATAAGTCTACAACATCTGGCTGTGGTTTTGGAATCCGAGCTCATACATTTGCATGCCCTGGTCCCTCCAGAAATGATTACGCTCTTGGAGGATGAACAGTGGACTCTGTATAAACACTACATCCATGGTTCATAATATCGCCTCTTTTGATTGTTTCTTAGCGGCCCAGAACAGATATTTTTAAATCACTTAGGAACATGTTAATTTTAAAGGAGTTTGCTGAAAATTGCTCTATTTAATTGTGCCTGAGATGGTTATTTTGTTCTTGTTGTTTTCCAACTCCTTTTTTTCAACCAGTTCTGTTCCACCAGAACATGAGGCACTGCAGCCTTTTCCGTGCAACTCCAAGATGCCAAGGACTGTGCTATATAGAGCTGACCTGAAACAGTTTGCATCTGGTATATACTGACCTTCAAAACTACCAATTCTGGTAGAACTGAGATGTTTCTGTCAAAAAGGCTTAGAATATACATTCTAGTTTTCATGTTGAATTAGTAGTGAAATCTGAATATTAAATTTTTTTTTTAGTGCTACCCTTTGGAGGTGATTTCATTATCTCAATGTCACCATTAAGGGTAATCATAGAATTGTGGAATCATAGTATGGTTTAAGTTGGAAGGGACCTTAAAGATCATCTAGTTCCAACCCCTCTGCCATGGGCAAGAACACTTCCCACTAGACCTGGTTGCTCAAGCCCCATCCAACCTGGCCCTGAACACTTCCAAGGATGGGGCTTCCACAACTTCCCTGGGAAACCTGTTCGCCACTCTGACTCATTCTTCCTAATACCTCTTCTAAATCTATCCTCTTCCAGCTTGAAGCCATTACCCCTCGTCCTATCACTACATGCCCTTTTAAAAAGTCCCTCTCCAGATTTCTGTAGGCCCTTTTCAGATTCTGGAAAGTTGCTGTAAGGTCTCCCCTGAGCCTTCTCTTCTCCAGCCTGAACAACCCCAACTCTCTCAGCCTGTCCTCATAGCAGAGGTGCTCCAGCCCTCTGATCATCTTTGTGGCCCTCCTCTGGACTTGTGCCAACATGTCCATGTCCTTCTTATGTTGGGGGCTCCAGAGCTGGACACAGTACTCCAGGTGGGGTCTCACCAGAACGGAGTAGAGGGGCAGAATCACTACCTGCTGGCCACACTTCTTTTGATGCAGCCCAGGATACGGTTGGCCTTCTGGGTTGCAAGCGCACATTGGCGGCTCATGTTGAGCTTCTCATCCACCAACATCCCCAAGTCCTTCTCCTCAGGGCTGTTTTCAATCCACTCTCTGCCCATCCTGTATTTGTGCATGGAATTGCCATAATAATAATAACTGGAAAGATGGGTGTAGAAGTAGTGGTAATTGTCCAAGAATAAACAGAGACAGAAAAAAGGAAGCAAGTACAGAAATAAAATACCCTGATGATTTAGAACCTAAGTAAACAGCAGTGTTACTGAATGCAATGAATGAAATCACTGAAATTTATACGTAACATGGGTGCATGTAGTATTTTATTTAGAGGATATTTAAAAAGATATTTTCAAAAATGTTAAACTTTTTAATTTGATGTAGTGGTTAAATGAATAAGATATGCAGGATCTGTCTTTTGTGACTGATGGGAGATATGTTTATACTTACCAACAAAATATTTCTATATGAACTCCCTTTAACTTTTAGTTATGATTCTGATATGTGGTTTCCATGTTTCCATGGAAAAACTGAATGCTATTGCTGATACCTAATTCAGTGCAGGGAATTGCTCTTCTTTGTCCTGGAGATTTTTTATCAATGGCGCATTAGTTTGTGTGGGAATGTAGCATGGGATATCAGAGCCTCCGGCTGCTTACCTCCACTGCTGTCCCATCCTGTCCATCCTCTTTTTGCTAGGACACTGGCTATGCACCCACCAATAATTTTGAACTCATGCCAATACCTAACAAACTGCTCCATGAGCAAATTTAGCTTGCTGAAATGGGAGTAATTTTTTTTTTTTTTTTTCTTTTTTAAGATGGATGCTTACCTATGGGGCTTGCAATTTAACTGATTCAGTGGAAGATCTGGCAAGTGCCAGTTTTTTGGAGGGAGGATGTAGAACCCTGAGGCCAGAGCAGCAGAGGGAGAATCACAGAATCATAGAATTGTTTAGGTTGGAAAAGACCTTTAAGATCATCTAGTCCAACCACTGACCCTGCTCTACCAGGTCTGCCACCAAACCATGTCTCCAAGCACCACATCTACATGACTTTTAAACACTTCTAGGGATGGTGACTTGACCACCTCCCTGGGCAGCCTGTTCCAGTGTTTGATANCAGCCGGCTGTTCACCAGGACCCTCAGATCCTTCTCTGCCAGGCAGCTTTCCAGCCACTCCTCCCCCAGCCTGTAGCGTTGCCTGGGATTGTTGTGACCCAAGTGCAGGACCCGGCACTTGGCCTTGTTAAACCTCATGCAGTTGGCTTCAGCCCATCCATCCAGTCTGTCCAGATCTCTCTGCAGAGCCTTCCTACCCTCAAGCAGATCAACACTCCCGCTTAATTTGGTGCAGGAGGCTGCCCTCCTCCTGGCAGCACTGAGCCACGTCCTCTGAAAAAGCAGTCTCTGACCCTCTCAAACTCCATGTCCAGACTGTGGGAACAAAGACCACAAACTGGTTTTGTTTCCTTTACCCTGGGAGTGAAAGAGCTGGGAGTGTGAATGGAGAAAGATTTCTGATTTCTGCAGGTGAGCCAGCTCCCACCAGCGTGCATAGACTGCCATGGTGGGGACAGTACTGTGAACACAGCTATTCTGCTCCACGCATGATCTGAGTTGATAGGTCTCTGCACGGTGATCCACTTAGTGTGGCTTTATCAGCAGAGTGTCGGAACTCCTTGCAGATGATTGACTCTGTATGGGTGGGAACGGTTCAGCTTGGGATGGCTGTTGTGCAGTGCTGGCGTTTTATTGTTTGTTTGTGTTTTCTTTTGAAATTGCACTTTTCCCTGTTCTGAGTTTGGATCTGAAATAGCCTTTATTGCAACTTCTTTTTGCAGTGACAGAAAATCCAAAACAGATAAAATGCAATGATAGAGTAAAAATGATCTCCATCGATAGATGGAGCACTAATAGACATAGAATACTCCTTGAATGACCGAAGTGCTTCCAGTGCCACCGTATGTAATGTGAAATACGTTTCTTGTCCAATGCAGTGTTAACTTTATTGTCAGTGGGCAGTTCCTAAAAGTGTGTGCTCGGTTTGTTTCCCTTTGGAGTTTAAAGCTGGAGGCGTTCTTCTTTAGAAGTGTAGTGGCTGACAGTCCTGCGGTGATGGCTCAATACACCTCCAACTGCACCACAAATTGTCACCAGGAATGAAGTGAGAAAATAAAGTGGACTCACTGAGAGAGGCAACAAAAGCAACAAACTCATCTGTGCAATGTGACTTCAATTCAGTAGCAACCATATGTTAAGAAAATAGCTGACTTTGAGTCACAGTCAAATCAACACTTTTAAAAGGAAGAGCAAGAGATGGATCGTACAGTAATTATAATGGGGGAAAAAGCATAACAGTTCTGGTAACAGAGCTAGAGGAGACTAATGTTTTCTTTATGAGCAGTCCTAAACTAAGACTTTCAAGAGCATGCCAATGCATGGGAGATCCAGAATAAAAATATATCATTTAAAAGGCACTTCTTGTAATGGTCCATCTTGCACCAAAGGTAACTTTTGAATTTTTGTGTGTGTCAGACCAATGAATCGTTCCTTATTTACTGTGACACCTCATTTTCTTTTCCTTTACGGTAGCACATATAGATTTTTTTTTTTTTTTAATATATTCTGTAGATTCTGCATTTAAAACTCCAGCATGAATGCCATATCCCAGATTTCACAGGAAGTTTGCAGCTCACAGTTCTGGGATTTTTACTAAATCGAACTTCCAAGCATAAAGGACTACATAGTGTGATACACCACGAGTGTGTTACTTATGGTTGGCTTTCTACCACTGCCGTCACTCATAGCTTCAGCTGTAGGAAGCAACCGTGTCCGGCCTGTGAGGTTTGGTGTGTGCCCTGAGAGCAGAAGCTACACTGGATGTGTTTTGCAGTTTGCTGTCACTGAAGTCAGTGGTAAAGAGTTCATTGATTTCAGTGGACCAGGATCAATTAGTCTTCAATTAGAACGTGACCTTCGTACTCTTTCTTTAATCAGCATTTCCTGGTTACACGAGTGCTGCTTGGCACTGTCCTGCCTCCAGTCTGAGTAATTTTTGTTTCTATGGATCTACATTACTGCTTTTAGATTGAAGTAAAGTAAATTGAAGTAATTTTTTTCCTTTCCTTTATGCCTGTACCAATGTGAATCTTATACTTAGTGCAGCCCATTAGTTGTCTTTCTCCCTCATCTTTTATACATTATTTTATTATTTTTAATTTAGAAGCTCTAGATTGCTCTTTCAGTTTCGCTACAGATCCTATAGTAATTATCTCAAAAAAAAAAAAAAAAAGAAAAAAAAAAAAAAAAAGAAAATTAAAATATAACACGGCAAAAAACCC